>WPIO01000595.1:12500-15000 GCA_009760855.2 Cristatella mucedo
TCGTCGGGTCGTTGGGCTATCGGCGCTTCCTTCGGCAAGGCGAGGCAACGAAAGTTCCGAGCCGGCGTGCCCGCCGCGCTCGTTCGAGTCCGTCGCGCCGTCGCCCGGCTATCTATCGGGCGGACGACGCTCGTTCGGCTAACTGCGATTCCTTCGGGAGGCCAATGGACCGAAATCTAGAAATTTTTCTTATTCTCGTTCTCTCTCGTCGGGTCGTTCGGCTATCGGCGCTTCCTTCGGCAAGGCGAGGCAACGAAAGTTCCGAGCCGGCGTGCCCGCCGCGCTCGTTCGAGTCCGTCGCGCCGTCGCCCCGGCTATCGGGCGGACGAAGCTCGTTCGGCTAACTGCGATTCCTTCGGGAGGCCAATGGACCGAAATCTAGAAATTTTTCTTATTCTCGTTCCTCTCTCGTCGGGTCGTTCGGCTATCGGCGCTTCCTTCGGCAAGGCGAGGCAACGAAAGTTCCGCGCGGCGGCGTGCCCGCCGCGCTCGTTCGAGTCCGTCGCGCCGTCGCCCCGGCTATCGGGCGGACGAAGCTCGTTCGGCTAACTGCGATTCCTTCGGGAGGCCAATGGACCGAAATCTAGAAATTTTTCTTATTCTCGTTCCTCTCTCTCGTCGGGTCGTTGGGCTATCGGCGCTTCCTTCGGCAAGGCGAGGGAACGAAAAATTTCCGAGCCGGCGTGCCCGCCGTGCTCGTTCGAGTCCGTCGAGCCGTCGCCCTGGCTATCGGGCGGACGAAGCTCGTTCGGCTAACTGCGATTCCTTCGGGAGGCCAATGGACCGAAATCTAGAAAATTTTTCTTATTAAGCGTTCTCTCTCGTCGGGTCGTTCGGCTATCGGCGCTTCCTTCGGCAAGGCGAGGCAACGAAAGTTCCGAGCCGGCGCGCCCGCCGCGCTCGTTCGAGTCCGTCGAGCCGTCGCCCCGGCTATCGGGCGGACGAAGCTCGTTCGGCTAACTGCGATTCCTTCGGGAGGCCAATGGACCGAAATCTAGAAATTTTTCTTATTCTCGTTCCACTCTCGTCGGGTCGTTGGGCTATCGGCGCTTCCTTCGGCAAGGCGAGGCAACGAAAGTTCCGAGCCGGCTATCGGCGCTTCCTTCGGCAAGGCGAGGCAACGAAAGTTCCGAGCCGGCGTGCCCGCCGCGCTCGTTCGAGTCCGTCGCGCCGTCGCCCCGGCTATCGGGCGGACGAAGCTCGTTCGGCTAACTGCGATTCCTTCGGGAGGCCAATGGACCGAAATCTAGAAATTTTTCTTATTCTCGTTCTCTCTCTCGTCGGGTCGTTCGGCTATCGGCGCTTCCTTCGGCAAGGCGAGGCAACGAAAGTTCCGAGCCGGCGTGCCCGCCGCGCTCGTTCGAGTCCGTCGCGCCGTCGCCCCGGCTATCGGGCGGACGAAGCTCGTTCGGCTAACTGCGATTCCTTCGGGAGGCCAATGGACCGAAATCTATTTTTTTCTTTTTCTTATTCTCGTTCCACTCTCGTCGGGTCGTTGGGCTATCGGCGCTTCCTTCGGCAAGGCGAGGGAACGAAATTTCCGAGCCGGCGTGCCCGCCGTGCTCGTTCGAGTCCGTCGAGCCGTCGCCCTGGCTATCGGGCGGACGAAGCTCGTTCGGCTAACTGCGATTCCTTCGGGAGGCCAATGGACCGAAATCTACTTAATTTTTCTTATTCTCGTTCCTCTCTCGTCGGGTCGTTCGGCTATCGGCGCTTCCTTCGGCAAGGCGAGGCAACGAAAGTTCCGCGCCGGCGTGCCCGCCGCGCTCGTTCGAGTCCGTCGAGCCGTCGCCCCGGCTATCGGGCGGACGAAGCTCGTTCGGCTAACTGCGATTCCTTCGGGAGGCCAATGGACCGAAATCTAGAAATTTTTCTTATTCTCGTTCCTCTCTCGTCGGGTCGTTCGGCTATCGGCGCTTCGTTCGGCAAGGCGAGGCAACGAAAGTTCCGAGCCGGCGTGCCCGCCGCGCTCGTTCGCGTCCGTCGCGCCGTCGCCCCGGCTATCGGGCGGACGAAGCTCGTTCGGCTAACTGCGATTCCTTCGGGAGGCCAATGGACCGAAATCTAGAAATTTTTCTTATTCTCGTTCCACTCTCGTCGGGTCGTTGGGCTATCGGCGCTTCCTTCGGCAAGGCGAGGGAACGAAATTTCCGAGCCGGCGTGCCCGCCGTGCTCGTTCGAGTCCGTCGAGCCGTCGCCCTGGCTATCGGGCGGACGAAGCTCGTTCGGCTAACTGCGATTCCTTCGGGAGGCCAATGGACCGAAATCTAGATTTTTTTTTCTTATTCCCGTTCTTCTCTCGTCGGGTCGTTCGGCTATCGGCGCTTCCTTCGGCAAGGCGAGGCAACGAAAGTTCCGAGCCGGCGTGCCCGCCGCGCTCGTTCGAGTCCGTCGAGCCGTCGCCCCGGCTATCGGGCGGACGAAGCTCGTTCGGCTAACTGCGATTCCTTCGGGAGGCCAATGGACCGAAAATCTAAATTTTTTTTCTTTTCTTATTCTC
>WPIO01000596.1:0-20868 GCA_009760855.2 Cristatella mucedo
TATCGATAGTAGCAAAGTAGAGAAAGAGGACTATTGCGCTTGTGCGGTTGTGAGAGGTGAAATGCTTGTCACTGTAATAAGTATATACTGTAATGGAAATGTATGTATGGAAATATATAATTCATTTTATATTGCATCCTAAGAGAACTTTATCTCTATTCAGATGCGTCACATTTCGCCACATGGCTTGAACCAACGACCTGGTCTGGCCAAGGTCGGGCAAGAAAAAACCATTTTTCCACTAGGCCGAACATGCCACTTTGTTAAAGGCAGCAGGCTTATGTGCACGGTACAGAAAGCACATTTCAATCAGAATCATTACATCGAAGTAACTAAAGTACAGTACATAACATGGAAGCCGTTACGGCAGCATATCCAACGTTAGTAGTATTATCCTTAAGGTAAAGGGATCCGAATCTCAAATAGTGTGGTCCGATGGTAGTTTCTGAGCATAGGCACGATGTAGAGGCCATATTGTCACTAAAAGTGTTTCCTCTTAGCAAGGTGACGCAGCATTTCGCTCATTGGCTTTGTTGATGTAACTCTCCTTCATTCAATCTTAGCACAAACAAAGTTCAAAAACTGGTGAACAAATCTGGTGCCCTGGTTAGAACACCATCTTTAGCAGACATACTGATATGAAAACAGTATTGGTCTTGTTTATAGCTTTTCACTGGGATTTGCCATTTATCAGAAAAACTAAAACATTCTGGCACTTAACAGGATTGGCTTGGGCTTGCTTAGTAAGATTTTTGTTTACCATTGAGCCACAGTTACAACGGAAATATACCAGACACTTCAAGGAAGGCTAGATGACAGTGGAATGGCAGTTGTAGTGGAGGGCGGCTTAGGAGGGATATTGGACTGCAGCGAATGCTCTAGTTAGGCAAAGAAGCGTGCCTAAATATGGCTATAATTACGGGGCTTTTTCATGCTACACAAGTGCTGATACAGTGGCTAACCAATACAGAGTGTTCCAAAACCTACTCTTTCACCATATTCGTTAAGCATATATTTCCATTTACTATGGAATAAGCAGAACGCTCTCTGCACTAGGTACCATTCCACGCACAAGCCCAGTATTCTATGCGCGAGGTTGCACAAGCAAAAGCTGCCGTTTTCCGAACTTGTCAAGAATCGAGAAAGCACTCTTGTGTCATTGAACCAAGTTTCAAGACAGGGTTTAAGGTGTTCTTTTTACTTACCAACTGTGTCATCCTGAGTCATGCTTTTAATGCCAACACAGACTGAGACGAACGAGGTTTTCTCGAAATGGCCGCTGCCGGAAACAGCACTTCGACGGAAGCAGTAAAAGGCCGGCTGAGTCATCAAAGAGTGCCGGAAGCAACGCTGAAAAAGGGGGCTGGGCTTAGCTGGGGTGAAACCTGTGCTATGGGTGCCCAGTGGTGTCCAGCTTGCTTCGCAGCATTAAACATGCAACCGCACCATGAAAGCTTTAGGGTGCAATGGCAGCGCTATTGTACCAGAGAAGCTTTGCGGTCAGAATAAGCCTTCCAGAATGAATTCATCTGCCTTTGCCCTAAGATGTTCAGGATGCATACAACTATCGCTATGCTATCGCGAGAAGTCATGCGATAAGATGCTGGAGTGGGAGGGCTCTAAGAACAACCAGGTGGTGGCATAGAGCATGCGGCACCTGACAGGCGAAATCAAGCTATAAATATATAAAAGAGGTGCAAAAACGTTGGTGCGCACGAACGAGGACTGATTGACTCACAGGGACAAAGGCAGCTGCATACGTGCGCTTGCGAGAGGAGTTGCTTCACCGGGGGGCCCCCACAGGAGGACCAGTGCAGGCCAAGGAGGAGTAAAGAGGCGAGGGGTACGGCAGCCCAAGTACTGCTACCTTGAGGGGGAGCGAAACGGAAGCTAACCCAGCTTCTTGCAATCAGGGTGTGCAGATGGGGCTAAGGAGTTTCGCCACCCTGGGTCCCTAACTTTAGACAGCCAAAGCGGGAAGCTGCAGCACGATGGCGAGGGCGTAACACTTGAAGTACGGGAGGACGCTGCACTAGGTCCTCCTCTAGGACGCTCGATCTCCATCTCTTGGCCCTTCTCAGCTCTCTTCTCTCGTTCTCTCTCTCTCTCGTCTCTCTTCTTTCTCTCTCTCTTCGTTCTCTCCCTCTTTTCTCGCCTCTCTCCTCTGGGACTGCATGGGTAGGGTGATGAGTATGATTGAGCGCAAAGTGGGCAAGGACGGCCATGCAAGGGATTAGGGCACGGACTAGGTGTGGCCTGTGCTGTCGAGTAAAGGGAATGGGGCAAGCAGCGCTGCTTGGACAAATAAAACCAGGCAGTGGTATTAGAAATCAAGACTGTTTTGGCTAATTCGCAAAGAGGGTGAATGAGGCAGCTGAGATATAGAATATAAAGCCCAAAAAATGGCTGATGACGAAGCACAGTTTCGATAAGGCTGAAGATGAGTTGAGGAAGCCCCACAGCATCTCGCAGGCTTCGCAGTCCGGCATCACAGAGGCCGCAAGTAGAATTTTTCGAGGTGCACCCTATAGCGAAGGCTGCACAGGATAGAGAGAAGCAGCGAAGCAAAGTTGAGGCTGCTTAGCATGACAGAGGCCGCGAAGCTTAAGAAGGTCGCACAGCCTGAAGAAGGCCACCCAGCAGTGACAAAGCTGCCCGGAAGGCCGCTAGGAGCCGAGTTATCCACTTAGCGTCTAGGAAGCAACATCGAGTTGGCTGACTTAGCATTTAGGAGGCCGAGTAGCGTAGCAGGGGGAAGGAGGCTGCACCCATCTTCTAGCTGACTAGTGCAGCTTCAAGTAGGCCGTTCATAGTCATAATGGTTTTGCAGTGTTTAGAATGCCAAGCGTTGTCGATGAGAATTCGCTGTTTAGAGTCGGCCACTCAGCGTCAAGTATTCTTAGCATATACTAGGATGCTGCACTGCGTTGAGTTGGCAGCTCATCCTCTATGAGGCCATGCAGCATTGGGAAGGCAGCACAGCATCGCGAAGGCAACAGAGAAGCTTCGAGGAGCCCACACAGCCTAAGGATGGCCTACCAGCTTTATCATATTACTCACCATTCAATTGCTTTTCTCTTTGCTGCAAATGTAAAGTGCCTAGAAAGAGATTGAGTTCTCTGAGGGCGCTTAATCAAGTGCATTATTATTATTATTATTATTATTATTATTATTCAAGGAGGCTGGACAGAGTCGAGACGGCCCAGCAATAATCCATGATGTGTATTGGCAAGGGAAGTCATGCAGGGGCAACATATGCCATTCAGATTGACAGAAGCAAGTATTTGGTGTGGGAAACCTCGAACTGGTGGGAATGCAGCAAATAGGGTCGATGAGGTCATGCAGTATGTAGGAAACGCTCCCGAGGGCGAAGATGGCTGAGCAGTGGCTTTGGAAGCTGGCAGTTAATAATATTAGTAATAATAATGCACTTGATAAAGTGCCCTCAGAGAACTTAATCTTGTTCTGTGCACATTAATTTTGCTGCAAAAAGCAACCACGATTAAATGGTGAGTAATATCATGCTTGATAAGCAACATAAATATCATGGTTAGGGGAGACTTGAACATTGTCATCATGCAGCTGCGGTTAGTAGCAGCACTCACAGTGTCAGCATGCATAAGCACATAATGCACAAATCACAAGTAGTCACTAAATGCATCCTAAATAATTGCGTTTTAGGTTCTTTTTTAATGAGTTCAGGTCAGGGGATGTTTTGATACAAGTCGGCAATGGGTTCTAGGCTTTGGGAGCGTACGAACTAAATGTATGGTCTCCAAAGAATTTTAAGCTTGTACAGGGTAGTGTTAAACTGTTAAACTCCGAAAAGCAGGTGGTGCGATGGTTGGCCTGGTGGGGGAGTAGATCTGAGAGATATGCTAGAGCCAACGAATGAAGTGACCTAAAGTAATTGACAAAACCTTCAAGTCGATTCATTGCTTGACTGGGAGCCAGTGCAGGTCGGCTAAGAAGTGTTACAGCTGAGAAGTGTTCTAGCTAAAAAGTTAGAAAAACAGAGCTAGGAGTGATATAGCTAAGCAGGGCGATGCACAGGTAGCTACCGCATGGGAGGCAATATCATGGCAGAGATTAGGTAGCCGAATAGAGGGGTTAAGAAATAAGACTACAGGTCTAGGAAAGCCAAGATTTTGCTAACGAACCCGTGCGAGGGCTAATGAAGCCTGAGTACATCGAACGGACCGTCCTCCCATCCCAACTCCCCCCTACCCAGCCCCCTGAGGAACCAAGTTAACCAGAAAAGAGCAAATGGCAGGGGCAAATGATGTAAGCTAGGCAAGAGTCAAAGAAATTGGGCAAAGGAGAAATAAGCTTTTGATTAGCTAGAGAAGCCTCAAGTAAGGAAACCACACCAACAAAATTAACGAATGATGAAGTTAGCCAGAAGGAAGCGAACAAAGCAGCAAATTTGACAGGGGAACTATGCAACGGCTCGAAACTGAGGTTTAAGTAGCAGTCTACTGGCAACCAAAGCAGGGCCGATATAAAATAAGCTACTGAGACCAACGAAATATAAAAAACTGGTTGAACCCTAGCGTTATGTGGGGAATCGTGCAAGAGCTTAGAAACCTATACGATGAGGAAGGAAACCAGCAGGCTAAAAGGAGCCCAGGCACTGCATATGAAACCAGGAAAGGGGATATGAAGGCGGTCAAGAGATGGAATCGGCCGTGCAGCTTAGGAAGAAACCGAATAGGGTCTAGGGATGCTGTAAAGTGGCTAACCAAATCTACGCAGCACAGAATGACGAGCAGGCAGGGACGAGAGAAGCCTGGTTGGGTATTACTTATTCAAGGAGTGGTTAGTGCTTCAGAGCTGGCGCTAGGGACACCGTATTTAGCCAACCTCGGAAGAAGTTAAAGAAGCTGGCAGAATTAATGTAGCCGGGCATAAAAGGAAAGGAAATCTGTTTGAGGTAGAAATTGTCACGCAGGGGTTAGAGTATTAAGCAGGAGCTAAGCTAGCAACCAGTGAGCTGGTGAAGCCAGGCATTGGCTCAGGAAGGCCTACAGCGATGACAGAGGCAGGTAAAATGTTGATTGAAGATATGCACAGGCGAAGGGATGGGAACAGCAGAAGAGGCTTGAGATCTAATACTGCTGCTCTAGTATTAGGTAGAAGACTGGTGGGCCAAGCCACGCCCACAGTCTAGTGAAGTCTCGAAGGAACCACATAGGGGATAATAAATTCAGGGGCTAAGGAAAAAAGGTAATGATAAGAATAATAATATTAAAGCACTCGATAGAGCCCCCTCAGATAACTCAATCTCTGTATAGGTACTTTACATTGGCTGCAGAGGGAAACGCGATTGACTGGTGAGTAATATCGTGCTTGATAAAAAAAAAACATGAATAACATGGTTAGGGGAGACATGCACAGTGACAGCATGCAACTGTGGTTAGTGGCAGCATGCTCAGTGTCGGCGCATAGGCACCTGAAGAACAAATCACAGCTAGCCACAAAAGGGTGTAATAAATATGGGTGTTTTAAAGTTCTTTTTAAATGTTGTCAAGTCAGTGATGCTGTAACACAAGTCGGGAGTAAGTTCTAGGTTTTGGGAGCATAAGGACTAAAAGCGTGGTCTCCCAAATATTTGAGGTTTGTCCAAGGTATTCGTAAAAAGTTGGATTCCGAAAAGCAGGTGGTACGATGCTTGGCCTGGTATGGAAGTAGATCTGAGAGATAGGTTGGAGCCGAAAAATGAGGTGACCTAAAAGTGAGCTACAAAACCCTGAAGTCGATCCGTTGACTGCCTGGGAGCCAGTGCAGGCCGGCAAGAAGTTATGTGATGCGGCAACTGTCATGCACACGACAGACAGCCTAGCTGTCGAGTTCTGCACCAGCTGTAAGCGCCTGATTACACATGCCGGTAGGCCAGCAAGCAGTGAGTTACAGAACTCAAGACCAGATATCACAAATGCCTTTACCAACTGAGACGTAGTATCCACATCTAAAGAAGCCCGAAGTTTAGAATGTTATATATATGAAAGTATACAGACTTGATTGTGGAGCTGATTTGGTCGTCTAACGAGAGGTCACGTTGGAACATGACACCTAGATTTCGAGCTGATTTGACTGGAGATATGCTGGCAGAGCCCATTTTGAGCGTTAGCCTTTCCAATTTCTGAATTACACTGATTTTGCCCATACCTAATAATTTAGTTGTATCATCGTCTAGTTTAAGAAAATTAGAAGAAAATTATGAAGACCAGCTGATTCACCAGTCTCTTTTGCATAGCAACAGAAGAGCCTTTCCGGCTATCACGATAGCTCGCAGTGGCAATAAAGAATCGCCTATCACAGGATTCGAAAACATGACCTCGCAGCCAAGGTCATGAAAAGCAACCACCTTACCTAGTTTGCCATCACGGCTCACTGAAAACATCTCCTTGGCAGGAAACTAGGCTTGGGTGAAGAGTAACGGGCAGGTAACAAGAATACTCTCAACGGCAGTCTTCATCAGCTAAGATAGTACAAGCAATAATGTATGTATTATTACCAATGATAGTGAAGCATTTGTGTAGGATCATCTAGGCACTTCATATATGCTGTACAGGAAGCATTATTCGTAATTGTAAGCTGTTCACAATGTTCACAATGTTCACAAGTATGAAATTATTAGAGCTCAGCGTTAACATGCCAACATGGTTACAGGCAGCATGCACAGTTAAGCAGGCCTAAGGCAAGCGAAAGACGAACTACAAGAGGGGCTAAAGGCTGTGATAAAGCAAGTGTGATTTAGCTTATTTTAGCTATCATTAAGTCAGGGGATGTCATGATGTCTCTCCAGAGTGATTTCCGGACTTTAGAAGCATGCAATCTTAAGGCAAGGTATCCAGAGGATTAAGGGTTCGTATGCATTTTATCTAGTCAATTTATTTCTGACAAGCTATTGGTACAGTACCAAGCCTGGAGGGGTTGCACTTCCGATCGGTAGGCTGGAGCCAGCTAATGGCAGGTCGTGAAAGGGAGTGGCTGTACCTTGATATTAATACAGTGACAGACTGGAAGCCTATGTAGATCAGTGAGCATTTGTCTGACAAAGCTACTACGGAGCTCACGACAGATAAAATTAGCAGCAGAGTTTTCCAAAAACTGTAAACTTGATGGCACAAGCCGGTTGACCAGATATCAGGGAGTGGCAGAATACCATAAGGGACGTTACTAATGCAGGGACCAATTTGAATGCAGTGTGCTTGTGTAAGTAAGCCCATATTTCGCCGATGTTATATACGTAAAAGTAGGCTAACTTTACTAGGGATCCGACGTGGTCGTCTCGGACTAGGTCGCTTTGGAACAGGAAATCTTGAATTCGTGCAGATGGTATAAGAGAATATTTAGCTGAGTAAATTTTAAACATTAAGCATACCAATGTCTGAGTGACACTCTGTTTTCTTTTGACTAGTAATTTTCAGTATCGTAATTAAAGGCACTTAGCAGCCGTCCCTGTGCTGATGTCTGATCTCCGATATCGATGTCTGCATGCAGCAAAAAAAATTAGACAGTGCGTTGAGGTAGAGAGCTGAGAAGGATTTGAAATCCCATGCTGATTTAACAGTATCATTTTTATAGCAGCAGAATAAACGCTACTGCTGATGCTTGTAGTTGAAAAGAAAGGATCTTATAACTGCAGGATTGCAATTTTCATGACCTTGGTGGTAAAGAGCAAGTACTTTACCTTTAGGGCTATGGTGGCCCAGTGCAAACATGAACACAGTATAATCAGCATAGATGTGAAAGGTCTGTATGTTACTGCCTATTGTCTGCTACTCCCTTTCTATTACTCCACAAAAACATACAGACAATGTTCATATTCCGAATGAGGGTATTTCGTAGCACACTCGCTTGGGGGCTAGGAAAATGTGCAGAGGCTAGGGAGGTGGCATTACGGCTAGGAATTATGTCCATAGACAAAGACGTAACATAACATGACATAACATAGGCATAAACCGTGGACATTGAACAATTAATTTATTAGGACTGACTATGTGAATATTCGTTCGTTCTTCCAAAATGTGTGTGGCAAGTGATCGAAATTATATTTCTTTAAATCTGACAAATACTAGAACATTAGAGTTCCATACTATTCGTAAACTGTTTCGAATGAAACATTAGTGTACCTAGCCTCACAATGGTATCCTCCAAGGGAGCAGGCCGAGTGACGACGGTCACGTTAACACAAAAAACATGGTGCGTGGTGCTTAGGATGCTACCTAGAGGATGGTGACCCATGATGGCCCCTAGGTAATGCAGTTGCGCTTTAAGGCCTCTGTCCTGATGTTGCCGATTGGAATCTAGCGGCATGCAATCGTTTTTCACCCCTGCAAGCTGTGGCAGCAGATTTTAAGGCTCCTCTGTTAAATCGAAAAGAGGCTGTTAAATCAGCAAGTTTTTTGTAAAGGAAGCCGAGCAGGTGCTAAAGAAGATGCCCAAAATGCAAAGGAATCCGAGAAAAGGGAAATTGAGCCTCATATGCATCGTAAAGAGGCACAGGGTCTAGTAAAGATGTGCAGTTCTTAATGCATCCTTATAGGAATATGGAGGCTACTCAATAGCACCGAAAGGTTGGTATGGGCAAAGGCATCTCAGCAAGGACAATACAGGCTTGGTTTGTGGGAAGAAAGCAGGGAAAGGGTAGTTAAGCAGTCTGTAGCCAAGAGAAGCAGCATAACTGGCTAGGAAGGCAGTAGGAGTAAACGCTTGGTTAATAATATGCTTAGTAATATGTTAATAATAATAATAAACATAATAAAAGGCAATACGTTTGAATAGCTGTCGCAGAGAAACTAATCAGTCTCTTGTGGAATTTAGCACGTTTTGTAAATTAAGCATTGCGATGTGCTCATTTTTAGGCTGCCGTCACATCGTTACAAGTCCTATATGGCTTTGCAGTTGGTTTCAGGCGAAAGACACACACAGCTTCACTGACAGCAAAGCACTCGAGTCAGCTTTGCATGTGAGAACGGCTTCGGTACTTATAAGAACATTCTCAAGATTCTATGGTGGTAGGGATTTTGCCTCTTTTTCTTACTATCGTTTCTTACTCAGTGTTAATAGGCTATCAGCTTCATCTAAAAAGGATTGGTATTGACGTATTGCCTCATTCTCTTTCTTTGTTTGTCTATATGTCGTTTTTTGTCTGTCTGCTTCTCTCTCTCTTTTCCCTGTCTGTCAATTACCATGACATCAAGTTGTCATCAAATATAAATAAACAATGGATGTAAGCAGTTTTAGTTCTACATTCTGCAACCTAAATGACTTATCACCTGGCCAAATTGTACACACATTTTTATTGTGTTAGATCTCGCACAAATATGGTGCACACATAATAGATTGTCTAGCTATTTGATGTCGGTTTCAAGCATCACTACTCTGTTTACGTATGGTCTACCACTACAGCCGAAGCTCTATGAATCGTAGTCCTTGCCAAATAGAGGCAATTATAAGAGCAGGGCGGCAGAGCAGTGTAAAAGCTTTTTATTGTTAATAAGCACAAGTTCCATTAAACCGGCATACAATGTATACCTTCACGTCGCGACTGTCTGCCTTCAACCTTTTGATAAGAACCTGAGACTAGGACACGGTGACTATAAAAAAAGCAGCACCAGAATCAACTTCTCAATATTTTTCAACTACTGACAAACTTGCTGAGAGCATTACCATTGGATGCCAGTTTTAGTGTCCAATAATGTTGCCAGAACTCTTTTGCTTGGTCATATCTGAGCAGTAAGGCACGCGTTGTTTTAGAAGTCAAGTCGTTGGCTCTAAACTAGCAGCTGGCCCCATTATACAGCCAGCTGCTGACTGGAATAAATCTACAAGGTTCCCAAGTATTCTCCTTTAAAATAAGTGATGCGGCAAAATTGCATTTTCTTTTATTTAACTTGGCAGCAATGTTGTGTAGTATGCTGTGTTGAACATCAATCATTTGGACAGAATCCCGAATTAATAAGTTGTGGAATGAAGCGATGTCTCGAAATGAGGGTAAAATTGATTTAATAAGTGGCACAGTTGTCTCGTAATAAATGCATCGCTCACTCTCTTCATATTCTGACGTTTTGTCTTAATTTATATTTCTTATCTGCCTAATCAGATTGGACTTTTCTGCTACAGCAAGCTTACGTCGCACAGTTCCTAATATGTATTGCCCTAGCCAGCTGCAGATTTCCCAAATCCAAGCTCAAGTAGCAGTGGCTTACTGCCGTAGATTAAACTAAAAGGAGTGGCTTATCACATCCTGCTAAGGCTGGGATATGTTTGACTGGCTTAATGGAGTCCATGGGGCTTGCATCTGCTGTAGCACTGTAGCTAGCAATAACATCAAGAATATCTGCACTCCAATGGAGGTAAGCTTTTTGTATTGTACCTGTATGCCATGTGTATGTGAATAATGATTCCCCGAGTTTTGCTGAATAACATCTCCTGAAGCTGTGAAGAAATTTCAAGTACAACTTTACTGTATGCTGCATGCAGCCCAACAAGAGCCTTTCGCAATGTACAGTTGCTAATGAAGCTTGTAGGGACTGAGGGGCTTGTAAGCATAGCCAATTACTTTTCATCTTGGCAGGCTTTGTGTTCACGTCCACTTATATTGCTTGCATGGACCCGGATTTTTCGTTTTAGGTAACATGAACGTCTTATTCCGAGACTACGAACGAAAGAAGATACGGAAACCTAAAAAAATTGAGTTATTGGTGCAAATCTCTGCAATCGTACTGATATTCTAGAAATTAGTTCTCAGAAATACCAATGAAGATGGACGGTGTGTATGAAAGGAACCTCTGAACAATAGCTAGGCTGAGAGATCAAAGCAGCTTTTGGAGCTTCCATTACATGACTACTTAAAATAATTAATCAGTATAAAGCCTATTCTAACTTTTTTATTGATAACTGCTTACCTAGCAAAATAGCTTTTTGAAATGGAGAAAAGTCAAAACTGTTTGGGCTTTGCAGCAACTGTGTAAAAGTTGATGACTAATCAGGAGAGCCTATAATGTAACATCACTAAAGGCTTGTTGAAAGGTGGAAGCATTACTACAACAGACTAATCGTCAAATAGGCGAGCTAGTGCATTTCTGCAGTGCCGAAGCTTAAGAAATGAGAAGAATCCATGCACGGCTGCCCGTCATTGTATAAAACCGAGGACTGTACAACACGGTTTACTGAATTCCACGGCACCTTTGTAAGGCACCGTTGTTTTGATTCCTCACGAATAGGGGGCTGGGGGCCTGCTATATCACAATATTCAATACTTGCAGAAGTTTAAATTAAGTGTAAGCGCAGGTAGACCACAACATTGGAGGAAAACAATTTCTATATCCCTGGACAGCCTGATGAACGTGGGGAAACAGCAGCATCGCAGGATGACTAGTAGCTGCTGAGTGGCTGGTGCAAGCAGGCCAGCTCGCGACCGAGGTCACTTGATGCCGTCATCTGCAGCGGCCTTTCAATGCGGTGCACAACTTGGCATTCGCATGTGGGGTCTCGGTCAGGGGATATGCACATGAACCGCAGTCGTCGACTCAGTGCGGCTCATGCCCGTTCCAGAACGCTTAGTGCGAGCACTAGTGTGCCTTGGACATTCGGCAACTTTACTTAGGCTTTGAAACTGATTAGATCCAAACATGGATAGTAGAAAATTTTCTTAAACTAAACGATGACAAAACTAACTTCCTACTTATGAGAAAGCCCAGCGTGATTTAGAAATTGGAATGGCTGACGCTCAAATTCGGCTCTTCCAGCATATCACACGTTGAATCAGCTCAAAACCTAGGTGTCATGTTCCAAAGCGACCTCTCCTTAGACGATCACATCAGTTTAAGGGTCGAGTCTGCCTTCTTTCAGCTACATAACATTGCTAAAATTCAGGCTTGTTTTAGATAAGCGTACTAAGTCTTGCATTCGTGACATCCCGTCTCGACTTCTGCAACTAACTGCTTGCAGGCCTACTTGCATGAGCGATCAAGCGACTGCAGCTAGTGCAAAACTCTGGAGCTAGACTTATCTTTCGTGAGCTTGAGAGTTACCACATCACACCATTTCTCGCCGACCTGTACTGGCTATTAGTCTAGCAACGCATAGATTGAAGGTTTTATGGCTCACTTTTGGATTACTTCATTCTTTGGCTCCAGCCTATCTCTCCGATCTACTCCCCTCTCCCCCCCCCCCCGCCAGGCCCAGCATCGTACTGCCAGCTTTTCGGAATCCAACAGTCTACCAATACCTCGTACAAACTTCAAATCCTTTGAAAAACCGTGCATTTAGTTTGTATGCTCCCAAAGCATGGAATTCTCTCCCGACTTCCATCAGAGCATCACCTGACTTGACCACATTTAAAAAGAACTTTAAAACATACCTATGTATGACAGCATTTAGTGGGTCCCTGAGATTTGTCCTTCATGTACTAATGCGTGCTGCCACTGTGCCTGCTGCCACAAACCACATTTGCATGCTGATGCTGGGCATTTTTAACTAATCATGTTATTCAAGTTGTTTATCAAGCACGATATCACTCACCATTCAACCGGGTTTCCCTTTGCAGCAAATGTAGAGCCCCTAGAAAGAGATTTAGCTCTCTGAGAGTGCTTTATCACGTGCATCATTATTATTAGTACTGTGAAAGAGAACAAATTCAAGAGAACACCGAGTGCTAGCTACCTGAAAGAGAGTGCCGGCTGACTGCTGATTTACCAGGGCGCCGATTTGGCTGCTGGCAGCACCAACCAATGCCGAGCAAACTGAAGCGAACCGAAGCGGGAGTCCGAATGCTTTGCGGTATTTTCAGCCCTTGCCTAAGGCGGCGGCGATTGCAGCATTTGCAGAAGTTAGCTCAGCGTTGGTCCTTTAGCAATAAAGGCTTGAGGTATTTTATGCAACAGGGCTGCTTGTGTCTGGCGCTTCCGGAAATCCGAGATGAAAGCGCAGAGACGACCGGCACAAACACTAAAGGCATTGCTGATTGAAAGTACGGAAAGAACTGACTGATAATGATGTTTACACCTTACGTGGAAGCCACAGAATCAGCCGCTTGGCGGCCGGGAATGGAAAGCTTGCTGGAAAGGAGACGTCGGAGGCACTCGAGTTAATTTGTGTGGGTCGCGCTTTTTCTTAGCTTAGTCTGCTCAAGTTGAATAATGTATGCAAATTGTGGCATTTCACATTGCAGGCCCCACTAGGCCGATATTCACGGTGCTGGCCGGTTCCGGAAACGGACCACAGCAAAAGGCAAAGGCGGCGATAACAAGTTTCCCTAGAGGCGAGGAAAGGGGGTCGTTATCTGTGCGGGCATATTCATCACCAATATGTGGCCTCGCGGACACAGGTTTCTCAGAGAGCCTACGTAAGGGTCGCATTAACGTAATGCAAGCAGGCATGCTCGGGACAGAGCTACGCTGTAGCACTGGGAGCTGGAAGACGGTCGGCTTTCGGCGGCATAAATATACGGCGCTGAAAGCGTGGTCTGCCGAGAGTTGTCGCGTTGGCAAGCATCGGGCAAAACATGCAGTGTAGTCAAAAGAACAAAGGCATTTACGTGTAGCCTTGGCCTGGAGTCGCACAGTAAGCACGGCCAAGTTTCGAGGGGCGCTCGTGAATTGCGTTAGCCGTTCGCCGGCGGACGGCCGGCTCTTCGCTTTTCACTCCGTCGTTACAAAACCACCCAGCCCAAACCTACGCTAAAGGCATCAGCTCTCCTGGCTAATCAGTTATCGAGACCTACGCTGTTCGTACGGCGAGGCAGCCCACAGGACTCTTAGCGCTAGATCGGGGGAAAGTCGGGAGTTGACAATAAGGCATCCGAATGGTACGAACGACAAAATAACTACTTCAAAAGTAAATGTTACGTTCTTGGGCACACACAAATCCTATACAGCTTGTCAACTTGAGCTGAATCCATAAAAAGGCCCGGATTGCACTGGCGGTAACGAGCCAGCCCTAAAGTAGAAAAAATTCACGCAAGTAATGGTCTAGATAAGCAGCCATTACAAACCGATGGAACAGGATGGGCCCATATTTTCTCAAAAAAACCATTGGTTGGATCGTGTGCTCAAACCGGAAAGACAAAATCATACCATATATGGTTGTTACCGCTTCCGGGCAAAAAGCCCGTATAAAAGGAGCGCCGGACGTGCATCGGTCTTTCTCCCGGTAACGGATCGAGTTACTCTTGCTACGGCTGCAGGTAAGGACGGCCTCCATTACTGCCGTGAGGGCGGCCATTGTGGCGGCTCTGATGACTGTAAGTAATTTTCTCGACTGCTTTGTGCTAACTACGCGACCTGTATTGACGCTCAAGTTTTTCCCCAGTACAAATATTTTACGGTGGTACTGAAGCGACGCCAGTTCCTGTGAGCACACAACGCTAACGCATTTTTTGAGCAGCGGTTAAATGCTAATCTGAAGTGACAGATTAGGTGCCAGTCGACTCCGGACTGCGACCTTAAGCTAGGCAGTGTACTGGCTGCCGCGCCACCTATTTACTATGGGTAGTGCCCAAACGCTCTGGCCTCACACGCTGGTCTCGGTTCTGCTTTACTTTCCCAAAGTTTTACAAGTTGCATCGATGCATAGACAGCGACAGTTCTCACCGGCGAAGGTGTTGCTTGCCGTGGCATAACGTGAAAGATACGGTTTTGGGGTTGAGGTTTCGGCCCGGCACGCGTCGTGACGTAGCATGTGGCGGATCTAAATCTCAACCGCGGAACAAGTGGACATACTATATTCTCCGCTTTCGCTTTGCGGTTTTTCGCCCTAAAAGCATATTGCGTTGTATTGAGTTGCATTGCTTTGAATAATTATCTAGCTGTTGTGGCGCTAAGCTATGTTCCAGGATGCCTGTAGTGTTAGTATGATACTGTAGCGCCTTAAAATCCAGGTCCCAGCAAGGAGAGCTCTTCCAGGTCATAAGGAGAGAGATTGAGTTCTCTGAGGGCGCTTTATCAAGTGAATTATTATTATTATAATTATTATTATTAAGGAGCTGGAGACGACGGTAGAAGTATAAACA
This sequence comes from Cristatella mucedo, assembly GCA_009760855.2. Classification (NCBI taxonomy): domain Eukaryota; kingdom Metazoa; phylum Bryozoa; class Phylactolaemata; family Cristatellidae; genus Cristatella; species Cristatella mucedo. The sequence continues at coordinate 15,023 of WPIO01000596.1, forward strand.
CCCTTAAGGCATTTAATTAGATATTCATGCAAAACTTCTCAGTCTGGTATGTATTCTTCAGGGCAATGATCATTCGTTTTACCTTTGTGACCTGTTCGTTATGTTTTCAAGCCTGCGTCGAGGCTTAAGTTGCTCATTCCTAGATGTCAAAAGCAGCATTTTGGCACAATTCAGGCAAAAAACTTCATAGAAAAGTCTACTTTGGAACAGAGATTTGCATCGCAGACTTAAATAAGTCCTTTATGTCCGCGACCCAAATCTCGCTTCCAGGATAGAAGTAGCAAATACTTCATACTCGTGGCGGTAAGGCGTGGGGATTTTGGTGGGTTGATTTACATCGTACATCTATTATCCACGACCCAAATTTCAGCTCCAGGATGAGCAAAGGCAACTTAGGGCATTCATTTTTTGGCTACTCTTGCTGTGAAATAGAATGCAGCAATCCATGCTGGCAATATTAGAGCTTAGTGTTAAGTAGACGTTCCAGTTTTGAAACAGGGACTTGGGCCGAACGGATATGCAGCCCTGATGTGGCTAGCCATTTCCGTGACCCAAGTACCTATTGCTGAACCAGCAAATCAACGTTACGCGTTGCAGCGGCTTTATTTGTGTAATATCGTGGTTAAAAAGATTTTACATTTGCTTTATATTAGTCTCTTTACAGAAGTAGACTGGATTGGTGCTACAAGACTGGATACTTGAACAAGAATGATATTGAACTACGACTAAGATGGCTATCTTGGTGGAGCGGCAAACTAGGTTACCAAAGTGCAGACTGGGAACGGTCCGAACAGTTGTTAAAAGCTATTTTGACAGTTTGTACTGTTTTTAGAATATTTTGGCAACCCAGACGACAGTACTTCAATCCTTAAGTGGCCCAGGATAGGAGCTATAACAGCTGCTAAGCTAAGTCGAACCTACCAGTTGAGGTGCATACGAATGGTGGACCTATACCTATAGTGATTTTTTTCTTATGAATAAAAAATTTATAAAGCAATTTCATGATGAGATTTTCAATTAATATAGTTTCAGGCAACAGGATCACGAAACAGTGTCGAAAAAATGAATCACCAGCGTTTGCATCTTACTCTACTAGCTATGGAACACTCGACTCGAGTCAAAGCCCCCTAGTTTACCAACCAAGCCTTAAACTCTGCTTTATGCTAGCTTCCCGTTTAGTCAGCTCAGCGAAGTGAGACTATCAACGGACAGCCACTTGGCTTCATATGTGCACCAAGTAGTACAACCGTAAGGAAGCCTCAGCAGTCTTTACCACCTTAAGGATACAAAGCTACTTTCTGGACCAAAATTCGTGACAATGACTGGCTAGTGTAAGCAACATGGACCAAAGTTAAAAACCCACGATCTCTATGACGAATTGCTTTCCTTTTAAGTTGATTAACAATTTTTTTGAACGTCTAGACAGTATACTTAGCCAGCGACCGGTCTCACTTACATATTACGTGCTAATGCTACAGAGGAGCCTACCTGCCAACGTTAGATAGCACTATTTTAGACGGGCAAGAGTTCTTGGGTGAAGCGATTTTCGTTGAGGTATTAAATGAATTTTTTGCTTCATCAAAAATTAAAGCTTTGCCACTTAGCACTCTACCTACATTTATCAAACAGCATAAGTATGAACCTGTTGTGCTCACACTCGGCTTGCAGCAGGCCACCAAGGATTCTTAATGCTTTAATCTAACCTGTTACGATGCCAAAATATGCAGGAAGCCAGGCCCTTAATAGAGAGTTGCTGATAAATTAAGTTTAAGAACCACTTGGTATATTGTAAGGATACCTTCAGCCAGCACCCTCATACAAGCCAGTTTTATGTTTTTTTCAAGCAATCCGTATGAGGCAGCATCTAATATAAACTTTGACCCTTACTCTTTCTTCAGGTACCATTTAATTTGACTAGTCATGCGATAAATCAGTTTTAAGGCGTAATTTCATAGAGTGAAATTCGACGTCGTAGAGGATTAAAATAACTCAATTAGGAGAGCTGATAGCCGTTGCAGATAAACTAGCTAAACAATGCTATCAAATAAAGAAATCGTTATGGCAAGAATTTGACAACATAGCAAACTATCACGGTGATAGCTGGCCTAAATTAACGTACAATAACGCTACATGTATATTGTAAGTGCTCGAAATCCATAGGAATCCTTTGCTTGTTTGAAAGGAAAGAACGACATTGGTTGTTATTGCAAGACCTGGTAACATAACTAATTCGTCTTTTGAATTGACTAATTGTAGGAATATATTGCTATTAGGCTATCAATTTAGCATGTAAGTACAAACTTTCACTTTTTTCTGCTGACCTAAAAGAAACACATACTCGAAACTCTTTGTTTTCACCGGCTTTACCAGTTTTTTGCTTAGCTGTTTCTGCTGATAGGCTTTGTATAGAACCAATTAAAATTCTTCTCGCTCTGCTTTCTATTCTATAATCTTACAGCTAGAACTGAACTGATGTCATTGCATTATCAGATTTGACGATATTTATAATACATTTCATAAAATAATAGCCTCTCGTCTCTATTTTGGTGCTTCCTAGAGATCTTCCCCAATGAACTAGTTCATTCCGGCAATCTTGTTTATTTTCGCATCAATCACCTCGCTACATTCATTTTGGCATTTGGGAAAATCTATCCCTTTCGCTACTTATTGTGCCTTCCTTTCACTTGCTTACTGTCCCGTGCTCCTAATCAAGCAGGAAATTAACTTCATTATCGGCCTTTTCATTCTAAGACTCCAGCCTACCCATGAGAACTACTCCCCACGTGGCTATGCACTGTACAACAATTTTTTCTGAATCACCTTGTTAAAAAACACCTCACACAAACCTCAAGTCTTTTTAGAGATCTTTCCGTGAGTTACTATGCTCCCAACGCATGAAACTCACTTTCAAATGACGTCATGAAATCTCATGAGACGATGACATTCAAAAAGAATATTGAGACACAATTAAAATTGCCGCATTTAGTTGGGTCCTTTTAATTCATCCTTTGCCTGCTAGTGCATGCTGATACTGGGTATGCTGCCAGTTACCACGTTTGGAAGCTGGCCATGTGCAAGCTACCTGTAAATATGTGTTGCTGGTTTACAGTTTGCATGCTCCAAATCAAACCTAGCATAATGTTAAAGTTACATAAAATGCAAAATTCCTTAAGACGCCGATTAAGTTGTGCTGCCACTAGCGCTGGCGGCTTCTCATATTGCTCTGCACTTAGAAAATCACCTTTGGCAGTATTTTCTGACGTAGTTAGCTTGTTTTTTCCCACCGTCTCACTGTTGCCGACCAACCATGCTGAACACCTACCCCGACAGCCAATTTAATCGCCTGAGATCTGCTGCTCTCACCGAGCTTGCAGCGTTTGCTGGTTATGCTGCTTCTCTTGGCCCTCAGCTGCTTCCATACCTTGCTTTCTACTCTCAGTTTCCATAATCCCTGCATGTGTGACTTGCTGTTAGCCAGTTTCTGTAGCCACGTGGTTCGCTTACGAAATCCCATTATTGATTTCTTAGGTACTGCACACTTTAACTAAAAGTTCTAGCTGATTTATCGTCCACTTGGCATAGCGACATTAATGGCCTTAATAGCCTTAATAGCCTTAATGGCTATTTCCACTGCTTGCTGTGGTGATACATTATCGTCCACTGCAGGATTCGACCGCACGAACCTTGGGCTGAGGTCATGATAAGGATTCACCTAACTTACTGTGCCATCTCGGCTCAGTAACTAGCGCCTCTGCCACTTAACTATCCAATTTAAGGTGTTTTTTTCACACAGCACTACAGTGCTCCTTCCGATGCACTTTCTTCATCTCTACGTGGCTTCGGTCGTCAACGTGTGGCATCCCTTGCACACCATAGCTAAAGTTCGTTACTTATGTGCTTTCCTTTGGGCACGGACATCACCCCTAGCCCACAAGTGGTTTCCCTAGCCCAGGCCAGCCTTGTTTGGCCACAAGTGGCTTTGTTAGCTCGCGAATGCTCTGCATGAATGTCACCCTCGGCTCTGCTCCTTCATGCCTAGCTGAACCTTTGCAAGGGCTTCAGCTTCCTCGTGACAATATGCAAAAATACACGATGAAGTGATCTGAACCCTCGAATTACAGAATGTTTGCAGCAGAAGCTTTAGCTTTGCAGGTCATAGGCAGACTCTAGACTGCTACTTCGGGCCCAGCTTTCAAGCCTGACATGGTTCCCTTATAATCTCTGCTGCTTTGCTTGCTTTCTTATGGCTCACTTCACCCAATACTTAGTTTATCTTGTGCTGCTTCCTAACAGTACTTGAAGTTTCTTTAAACAATGAAGAGGGTCTTTATCCTTCGCCTAATTTCTTTCACACTTGCCTGACTGGCATCATTTGCCCCTGCCTATCGGTCTGATTACCTTGGTTTCCTATTAGGGAGGTTGGGATGGGATAGGATGAGAGGAGGGTTCATTAGATGTGCCCAGGTTTACTAATTCATCGCACGAGTTTGTTAAAAAAATACTAGCTGACTTAAAAAGCCTCTTTTGGTAGAGTGACGAAGAGCATTTACGGCTATCAACACTGCTGGCAGTGGCGATAAAGGATCGCCCACTGCCAAGATTTGAACCCACGACCTCGGGGCGAAAGTCGTGAAAAGCAGCCGCCTTACCTAATGAGCCATTACGGCTCACAGGTTCGGTACTAGTTCGTTAGCAAAATCTTGCTTTTCTAGACCGGCAGTGTGATTGTTTAACCCCTTTTTAGGCTACCTTCACCCTTTCCATGGTCTCACCTCCCGTGTGGTAGCTTCCTGTGCATCTTCCTGTGCATCTTGCTTAGCTAGAACTGCTAGCTTCCAAAGCAACTGCTCGCGGAGATCTTTGCCCTGGGAGCGGTTCCTTCATTCCTGCATGCCCTCCTTGAACCTATTGCTGCATACTGCTTCTGTCAAATCTGGTGGTATATTTTACCCCTCGCATGACTTCCCTTGCTCATACACGACCTCACTGATTATTGCCGGGGGGTCTCGACATCTGCCCAGCCTTCTTGAAGCTGGTAGGCCATCCTTAGGCTATGTGGGCTTTTCGAGTGCTGCATAGCTTTCGTGATGATGTGTTGCCTTCTCAGTGTGCATGGTCTCATAGAGGCTGAGCTGCCAAATCAACGCAGTGCAGCATCCTAGAAGATTATCACAATTCTGGACGCTCAGTGGCCGACTCAAAAAGAGCAGCCTCCCCGACAAAGTGAGCAGCATTCTCAACCCAATGAGGCAGCCATTTGGACTCTGCCCAGCCCTACTTGAAGCTGGATGGGCCAGTAGAAAGCTGGGCACGGCCTCTCTTCAGGCAATGCTAACTTGGCCTCCGAAAAACCAGAGCAGCCAACTCGATGCTGTGCAGCCTTCGTAGATTACTCAACTATTCGTGGCCTTATGCTGGGTGGCCCTGTCCATGCTTGGGTTTCTTCGAGGCGGGGTGCATACCTTGAATCTTACCTGGCCTCGCCTAATGCTGGCGATCCGCTCGCTATTCTGTGGCATCTCCCAAAAAATTCATGCCTGAATCTCTGTCCCGCCTATGAAAAATTAGTGGGAACTCCTCAATGCTGCACCAGCTTTATCGACCCCATTGCTTCGACCGAGCCCATTTAGGGGGGGGGACACTCTACATACTCAACTGGCCTCATGTTCCCTCTTCGGGAATCTTTAACATCTTGGTTCTACTATCATGCGGGGCTTTACTTTGCCAAGGAGGCTGAATGGCCCATACGCCAGCCACCGTCAGTTTCCTCGGCCCGTGCGGGCTCTGCCCCTTTTGGTAGCCTCCTCACTCCCGTGTAGTCTCCGAGAGACACCGTGCAGCGGTCT
>WPIO01000597.1:0-20867 GCA_009760855.2 Cristatella mucedo
TTACTACATTGACGCAAATTGCAGGCTCTAATCTCTCGGCGAATGCATCTGAAGATTGCTCAAAATTGATGACCAGTCTCCAATTATGTTCAGATGCCCGTCTTTAGGAGGCAGTAGTAATAATAATAATAATGCACTTGATAAAGCACGCTCAGAGAACTCGATCTCTTTCAAGGCACTTTACATTTGATGCACAGAGAAAAGCGATTGAATGGTGAGTGATATCATCCTTGATAAACCGCATAAATAACATGGTTAGGGGTGACATGCACCGGGTCAGCAAGCAAGTATGGTTAGTGGCAGCATGCACAGTGTCAGCACGCATAAGCACATTAAAGACGACTCAAAGGGACCTACTAAATGCTTTCCTAAAGAAGTGTTTTTTAAGTTTTTTTTAAATGTGGTCAATTCAGAGGATTTTGGGACGCAAATCGGGAGTGAGTTCCGGGCTTTGGGAGCATACGAACTAAATGCAGGATCTCCAAAGGATTTGTGGTTTGTACGAGGTATTTATAAACTCTTGGATTCTGAAAAGCGGGTGGTATGATGCTTGGCCTGGTGGGGGACTAGATCTGAGAGATAGGCTGGAGTCAAAGACTGAAGTGACCTAAAAGTGAGTGACTAAACCTTGAAGTCGATCCGTTGCTTGACTTATAGCCAGTGCAGGTCGGCGAGAAGTGGTGTGACGTGGCAACTACAACGCTAACTGCGGAGTTTTTCACCAGCTGTTAGCGCCTGATGGCACATGCCGGTAGGCCAGCAAGCAGTGAGTTATAGAAGTCAAGAAGGGATGTCACAAATGTACGGACAGACTTCGACGTGGTATTCTTATCTAAACAAGCCCGAATTTTAGCAACGTAATGTAGCTGAAAGTAGGCAGACTTGATTGCGGAGCTGATGTGGTCGTCAAACGAGAAGTCACTTTGGAATATGGCACCTGTACTTCGAGCTGATTCAATAGGAGATATGCTGGCAGAGCCGTTTTAGCATTAGCCTTTCCAATTTCTGAATCACGCTGGGTTTGCCCGCAACTAAGAAGTTAATTTGTATCATTGTTTAGTTTAAAGAAGGTCATCACCATTTCGTTTAAGGCAGTCAGCTATACTGACGAGTTTTCGGCACTTTCTGTTTTTTGAGTCAAAATTTGAAAATCGCACATGAAAAACGACACAAAAATTGACGATGGTTGTCAATCTTCCATTCACCATTTCTCGACGATCGTTGAGCGTTTCAATGACTGAGTAGCACAAATTTATTTGACGGTAGACGGTCAAAATGCAAAAAGAAAGAGCAATGAAGCTGTGCGTGCTAACGCGGCTTAGCTCAGAGACTAGGCCAAGGGTAGTGGCGGACCTTCGCTGTTTAGACCTGATAAAAGACATGTCGGTTGTTACGGCGTTTTCTAGCGCTACTGTTACCCGCTGTCTATGCTAGCAGCAGGAAGTCGGAGTGTATTTATTAGTAGCCGTACCGTGAGACGTTCAAATGCGACTCATTTATGCCACATCGTTTAACATGCAAGAGAAAAATAAGTTTGGATCAACCTTAGCTCAAAAGATGCGTTTTCCAGCGAAGGGAAAGTTGCACTACTGCTGTGCGGCTTCGATCATCGGAGTTCACCTAATGGCGCCGGTGCAAGGCAGCTTCGGAGCTGCCGAGTCGAGCGCAAGTGCGTCCGTGGAAGACCGTGATTGCATCAAAAAGCACCTGCGGAGTAGCTGTCATATAATTACACACACTCAGCCTCGCTGTGGACGGATGCGTGACGATGCGTAAAGCGTATTTCCTGGCGCATCTCGCTGGCCGGCTCGGACGTCCTGGTGGTGTCAACCGACCCCGACGAGATGAAGCACTTGTTCGTGCCTCGCGTCGCCATTTCCAAACTGCGGGAGTTCGCCAGGTTGGCTGAAGGCAGCGCTTGGGCAGCCCAGCCCGCTCAGGGCAGGGTCAGCCGTTGCCAGGCCGCGGTCAGATTCGCGACCCACAACCACTTCCAGACCATGGGCCTCGGCCTGTCGTTTCAGGCCTGGCGGGTTCACTGTGCGAGCCTGCACGTGCTGCCAATGGGCGCTGCTAGGAGCCGGTCATACCCCGGAACGGCCACCACCTGCCGCCTTTGTCACGTTGAGGCTGCGACCGTCTGCCACATTCTAAGCCACTGCCGGCCAGTGCTGCAAAGCAATAACGGCTCTCCACAACTTGGTTCTGGGTCGCCTAATCGGGGCTCTTCCGGCCACTGCACGCTCCTGCCTCTCGGCAGGTCACACCTCCACCCTCGCCGGGGGCCCGTCTCACAAGTCGGACCTGGTCGTCAACAATGATACCAACGCGGTCATAGCCGACGTAACGGTGCCGTTTGATGGCAGCGAGGACGCCCTGGCGGTGGAGGCCCGGATAAAGGTTGATAAGTACGAGGCCGTAGCCAGCGGTCAGGAAAGACAGCTGGCTACCGGTCGGCAATGATGTGGTCGGCGCTCTGGCACCTGGTGGCCAGATATCGGCATTACGCGCTCGGACCGGACGGCACTGCGGCGGCTGTGCGTTTCGTAAGCCATTTGCGGGTCAGAAGTAATGTGGTTCCTATTCCTGAGCCGGGACTCGTGGGTAGCACCCGCAATCCCGGCAGAGCAGGGCTCCTTCGGCCACTGTAACATACTGCATTCTAATATATATATATATATATATATATATATATATATATATATATATATATATATATATATATATATATATATATATATATATATATATATATATATATATATATATATATATATATATATAATTCCTTTATACAGCGCCCCAAGAGAACTTAATCTCTATTCAGGCGCTTCACATATGCCTCGGGGCTCGAGCCCATGACCTCAGTCAGACCTTGGTCGGACCAAGCACCTCACCCGCTAGACCAAACCAGCCATGTAATACATCTCTTCTCTTTATGTATATATATATATTGACCGTATATATATTGACCGTATACATATTGACGGTATATATTTTCGTTTTCAGGCTTTGTCGTTGTCGGCTGAGTCGTTTTCAGTGGAGTCGTAGTTTGCTGGGCCGTTTTCAGTGGACTTTTTGCAGTCAGTCGAGTCGTGGTCGACTGATTTCTCGTCGGCTCGGTCGAGGACGGCTGAGTAGTCGTCAGCTGAGTCGTAGTCAGCTGAGTCGTCGTTTTCTGGGTCGTTTTTAGTGAAGCCGTCGTTGTCGGCTGAGTCGCTTTTAGTGAAAGCGTCGTTGTCGGCTGAGTCGTTTTCGGCTTATTCGTGGTCGGCTGAGTCGTAGTCGCCTGAGTCGTTGTCGCCTGAGTCGTTTTCTGTGAAGTCGTCGTTGTCGGCTTTGTCATTGTCGGCTGAGTCTTTTTCGGCTGAGTCGTGGTCGGCTGAGTCGTAGTCAGCTGAGTCGTTGTCGGCTGAGTCGTTTTCAGTGGAGTCGTAGTTTGCTGGGCCGTTTTCAGTGGAGTATTTGTGGTCGGTCGAGTCGTGGTCGACTGAGTTCTCGTCGGCTCGGTCGTGGACGGCTTGGTAGTGGTCAGCTGAGTCGTAGATGGCTGGGTCGTTTTCAGCGAAGTCGTCGTGGTCGGCTGAGTCGTTTTCGGCTGAGTCGTGGTCGGCTGTGTCGAAGTCGGCTGAGTCGTAATCGGCTGAGTGGTAGTCAGCTGAGTAGTGGTCGGCTGAGTCGTGGCCGGATGAGTAGTGGTCGGCTGAGTCGTAGTTGGCTGGGTCGTTTGTAGTGACGTCGTCGTGGTCGGCTGAGTCTTTGTCGGCTGAGTCGTAGTCGGCTGAGTCGTAGTCGGCTGAGTCGCCGTCAGCAGAGTCGTGGTCGGCTGAGTCGTGGTTGGCTGAGTCGTGGTCGGCTGAGTCGTTGTGGGCTGAGTCGTTGGCTGGGTCACATTCAGTTGATTCAAGATCGGCGGAATCGTGGATAGTGCCTTCAGTGACGTAGGGGTGAGGGAAATCGTGCTCGCCTGAATCATGGTCGGCTGAATCGTCGTCGGCTGAGTCGTGGTCGTGCGAGTTGTGGTCACCTGAGTCGGGGTCAGTTGGGTCGTTTTCTGTGGAGTCGTGGTCGGCTGAGTCGTGGTCGCTGACGCAAATGCCACAGTTGCTGCAATTAAGTAGGTCATTAACTAACCTGAGTGTGTAATTGAGCCTATAGATTCGCAAAAGTATCAATGTTCCGTGATGCCGCTCCTCGAGCGGTCAGCGCACCCAACCACATTCTCCAGCTCAGGCGACTACTGACGCCCGGCGCTCGTGCATCATGATGCTATAAGCTCGCACCGCCACAAGCACACGTCCTGCTGGTGACCATCAGGCGCCAAGTGCGCCGTGTTGAATGACCGAGTGTACACTCACTCATTCAGCAGCGAGATCTAGGCAGGGTCGCTTGATTGGCCTGAATTTAAGTCGCAAAGTTGCTATATTATCTTGAATCAAGAGGGAAACAGAGAGAGAGAGAGAGACAGAGACAGAGACAGAGACAGAGACAGAGACAGAGACAGAGACAGAGACAGAGACAGAGACAGAGACAGAGACAGAGACAGAGACAGAGAGACAGAGAGACAAAGAGAGAGAGAGAAAAGGAGAGACAGAGAGAGACACCGAGAGAGACACAGAGACAGAGACAGAGCCAGACAGACAGACAGGCAGGCAGACATACAGACAGACAAAAACACACCTACACTCAAAGATACGCTACATGCACTCACTCACAGTGAGTAGCACTGACATATAGACACACACACACACACACACGCACACACACACACACACACACACACACACACACACACACATGCACACACACACACACACTCAGACACTGACACACGCACGCACGCGGATTTAGACACAGACACACATGGACACAGACATGCATGGACGCAGCCGATAGTGACGAACCCGCTAGATTCATGTTGAACATGTCGTCTTCACTCGACGGCAAGGCGAGCCGCCGCAGCAGGCGACAGGCTCCCACCTCGCGACGGAAGTAGAAGCCAATGCAGTCACTTTGAACCATGCAGTCAAGGCTGCACTTAACCAGCGATGCTCCGGTCGAACGCTGCAGAGTCGCCGCGTTGTCGACTGTCGCGTTGGTAAACGCTGCGACGGAAGTCATTGCAAACATGCCGCAGGGCCCCGGCGTTCCGGCTGCTAAAACGGAGTTGAGCGTGTTGGAGTACGGAGTGTATGGGCGTCTATTGGCATAAAATATTTCGCTGTGCGCCATTTGTGCGTGCCTCGCTGAATACACTATCTTGCCACCTTCCTGCGTTCGATGGTTCTCTTGCGACACATTGCGCGAGTTCTCTGTCTTTATTTAACCAAATAATCATCGGCAAAATCTCCTGAGTTGTCCGCGTTTAAAAAGAAACAAAAAATGGTTCTATTTATCACAGCACTTAGTGGGTCCCTGTGATTTATCCTTTACGCGAATATGCATGCTGACACTGAGCCGACTGGTACTAACCGTACTTTCATGCTGACCCTGTGCATGTCATTTTTAGCAACGCTACTCTTGTTTTTTTTTATTGAGCATGCTACCTCTAACCATTCGATCGTTCTTGCTTTGCTCCAAATGTAAGGTGCTTAGAGAGAGATTGATTTATCTGAGGGCGCTATATAAAATGCCTTTTTATAATCATGAATCAAAATTCTTCGCGTCTCGTACCTCGGACCACAATCTCACCATTCACGCCCAGCAACCCCAGTCGATGTCTCTCTGCTTCCTCGGATACTTCCAATCTAATCGTTGTATGCCGCTACCTCCATGCGATCTTTCAGTTGTTGTTCATTAACTTACCCACATTCCTCGTATCTACATTACGCTGGAATACCAGGAAAAGTGTATATGCTATCACAAACCGGTGGACATGCTTCCTCTCCTGAATATTTTTTTAAATACAAATATAATTCATTTGTATAGAGCCCTGCGAAGCCATACAATTTTTCAAGGGGCTTAGCATATGCCACGGGACTCAAGGATAAGACCTCGGCCAACAAATAAATTCACGTTTAACTTGGTCGAGGGGAGTACCTTAGCCACTTGGCCAAACAAGCGTAGAATCCTAGTACGTAGAAAAACATGGATCTCTTAAGGTGCTATACAAGATTTCTTTCCTTATTATTACTGCTTTCAGTGCTGCCATTTATACATCAATACGTTCCTTTCTTCTGCATTTATATCAGCCATCGTAAGGGCGTAATGTAATTTATTTGCGTCTGTAACTCCACAAAGCCATTAACACAGCGTGGGTGTGACTCAGGAGAGTTTTTTCTAGTGCTACCACAGCTTAAGCGCCTTTCGGTACGCATTCCGTAGCCAACAGACTTCATCTCACGCAACAAAGAGAAAGTGGCAAGCGTAGCAGAGTCGGGAGATCAGTTGAGGTAGTGAGTAGCATGGAAGTAGAAGCTCAGGACCGCTGAAAAAGATGAGCCATAGTCGGCGGCAGGAGAGTAGTTGTTGCGTAAGAGTTGTGGAAGCGAGTTCCACAGTCTAGGACCTGGTAAAGCTAAAGGTTCTGTCGCCAACGGTCTTTCAGTGGAGGAATGGGACAGCTAATTTATTGTCCGCACAGGACCTGAGGGCGCGAACAGGCTGAAACTGGCACAGCAGTTCAGCTAGGTACGAAGGAGCCAAGCCGGCGGCGGGCCTTGTGGGTCAGCGTAACAACCAACTAAAAGACCATAAAGTCTTCTAGTCCAGCTGATTGCTTAGGATATCTTATGCGTAATAGTTCGGTTTTTTCTTTAGTTTAAGGAAATTGGCCGACCACCACCAAGCCAGAGCCATCGGTTGGTAGGACCTCTAGCCAATAACACACTGAATCATGCACAGGTTAGCACAAAAAGCAGGGGCTCTGCTTTCCTCGTACCATACTTGTCAAGCTGGACAAGGGTGCCCTTCCAGTGGCCTAATGACGGAATTAATTTCTTACCGTAATGGGCCACGGTGTCGGGCCCAATAACACTTAGCTCTTGCCCCATTGTCTCAGCTAAGTATTTAAGAGTCGAGCGACGCTCGCTCTGGGTCTTTTGTTCTGCTCCTGCTCTCTCTCTCTCTCTTTCTCTCTTTCTGTCTCTCTCTCTCTCTCTCTTTCTGTCTCTCTCTCTCTCTCTCTGTTCGGCTTCGCTTCGACGCCATCGGACTCGTTTCTCTGAAAGCGAAGGAGGAGGGCGGGCTGTTCGCCGGAGATTTACGGGACAGGACGAGACAGCATTAGGAGGATTCGGTGGACTCCATCGAATACGGTCACATCGCGCCCGAGCTAGCATTTTGTGTTTTGTGTGTGCGCGCTGGCACGTGGTCTCGGCATAAGGATTTGCCGGTGCGAGCTAGACGTAGTTGGTGTGGTGGGGTGAGATATTTCTATGGTTCGGGCTCCGTCGTTAATTTGGGCCGTTCGCCCTTGAGACGCTGGAAACTTAAGTGTCTGGACGTGTTTCATCCACAAGAGTGCTTGAGGTGGTGTACGAGGTATTCCTGCCGTTAAGGTGGAAGCGGACTCTTCTTCTTCTCCAGTCAGAGTCTAGGCTCCGGTTCGGGCTCTTCGTCTTATTTGGGTCGTTCCCCAAAATTGACTCAGGTAGCCTAAGTTCGGGGGACATATTCCCTCCGCAAGAGTGCTCGTGCTGTTGAGAGCCTGTAGGGAGTGTGGAGATACAACTGAGCTAGACGCGCAGTGACTTTGCTCGCTTGCGAATAAAGCTCAGTTAAATCCCCAATTTGTGTGTCTCCTTTTTTCATTCACGCCGCGGACTCACGACCCCCTTTAGTAACGGTAAGTAGGTCAGCGCCAGAAACGCCCGTTTCGTGGTGGCCTGCTTATTGCGCGTAGTCGCCCACCGAACTGCATTAGGCGGTGGGTTACGCCGCTCGGTAAGCGGCAGGTTACGCTTACTCTGCTGAGCCTTCGGCGTTACATATCTATGGCCCCCATCCAAGCCGTCTGGGCCGCCATCGCCTGGCTGCCACGCAGAATTCGGGTATTCGGCGAAAAATCCAAAAACATAAGCAATGCTAAAACAGTTCGTGAGTATTGATTGCAAGCTTTACCTCAGGAATGGTTTTTGGGCTTGGGAAATTTCACTGATTAGAGGAGCCGTTCAACCAAGTTTTCTAGGGCGCCGCCATCACGGTCGTTATCCTGCATATACATATACATTAGCCGCGTTTACATGGCAGAATTTCCACCCTGATTGAATCCGTCTTTCCTTCTAGCTAAGACGTTTAAACGACGGATTTGATTATCGACTTAGCCCTACCCACAGACCGTGCTCTAATCCTTTAGGCTGGTACGAAAGAGGGTTTCCTCGGATGGACGAACCGGAGCCTAGACTCTGACTGGAGAAGAAGAAGAGTCCGCTTCCACCTTAACGGCAGGAATACCTCGTACACCACCTCAAGCACTCTTGCGGATGAAACACGTCCAGACACTTAAGTTTCCAGCGTCTCAAGGGCGAACGGCCCAAATTAACGACGGAGCCCGAACCATAGAAATATCTCACCCCACCACACCAACTACGTCTAGCTCGCACCGGCAAATCCTTATGCCGAGACCACGTGCCAGCGCGCACACACAAAACACAAAATGCTAGCTCGGGCGCGATGTGACCGTATTCGATGGAGTCCACCGAATCCTCCTAATGCTGTCTCGTCCTGTCCCGTAAATCTCCGGCGAACAGCCCGCCCTCCTCCTTCGCTTTCAGAGAAACGAGTCCGATGGCGTCGAAGCGAAGCCGAAGAGAGAGAGAGGATACCATCACCCGCAGAGAAGTTGAGTTTGCTAGTAGAGTCATCGTGGTAGAGTCGTATGAGAAGAATACAAGTAAAAATAAGATTGGCCTTTTGAAAAAAGCTTCTTTGGGAAACTGAGCAGCACTAAGCACTGAGTGCCGTAAGGAGTGTGTGGTGTATAGAGCTACGTAATTTGTGCTGTTGATTTGTTGGTGGATTGATAAACTGAATATGAGTCTTACATATAGCAAAGGCTTAAGCCTTGGCTAAAACGCGTGCAATCGTCAAGGAACTCTGAACTCTGAACGCGTCATTATAACTCGAGCCTACGGACGTCGGCCATTTTTATTTTGGCTGTTGGGTGTACGTGCCGAGCCTCGGGGTATTGATTGGTCGGCCGGACCAACAAGGAGCCAAAAAGTAGAGACTGATTCTCCTTCTGCTGAGTCTGCAGACTTGGCTCGTCCCCAAAAATATTGTGACGTATGATGACGTAGTAGCCAAAATCTGTTGGAATTTTTTCCGAAATCAACAGGATAGTCTGCCATGTCAACGTAGCTTTACACACACACAAACACACACGCACATATATAGTAAAAATACAGTGTACATGGCAGCCTCTGACCCTCTTTTCTCGTCCCCTTCGCCCCAACAATGACCCTGCGACCGAGAGTTGCCTTCTTTGGAGCAACCGTGTAGCCCAGGGGAGCCGAATAAATGCAGCGGCCGGCTGCCTATAGGGCCGGCGGTGTCTCGGCCGGAAATACGACCGACTGCTGACTCGCGATCGTCGCGGGCGCTGAAGTAGCTGTGCGTTCGCTGCACGACGCGCCTAGTCGTGCGGAAGGAATTCGCTCAGGGTCCAGCGTTCGACGAACGCTGGCAGTGCTTGACTGGGCAGCGTTCTCTTTTTTGCCGCTCCGCAGTCCTTGCTGGACGAGCGCTGGCAGCGAAGCGGTGGCCTACGACGACGAGCCCGCTCGCTTCACGTAGAACGTGCCGCTCTCAGTCAACGACGGGGCGACCAATCGCAGCAGGTGCCACGCTTCTGAGAATCTTCTGAGGGACTGAGTTGCTGTGATACATCTCCACAGAAGAGTGAGGGGCATCTGAGATGTGCGAAAAACAAATTCTAGCAGCAGCAGGTAACCGCAAGTACTTTAGTGGCATTCATCGCCGCTGGGTATTACAATTCTTAGCCAGCCCGTTCAGGCCTCTCGCAGACTTAACGAACTTGTAGCCAGCCGAACCGTTCGAACTCATTTCTCTTTGAAGTCTTCCGCGACAACAACGCTAGAGCTCTTTCCTTGTATTGTTTCGCAAAAAGACGAATTTCACCCTGAGCGTCTGACACCGCAGGACTCTCCACACGTATTCCAGAATAAGGACAGTGTCTTCGTATTGACTCTCTCTCTCTCTCTCTCTCTCTCTCTCTCTCTCTCTCTCTCTCTCTCTCTCTCTCTCTCTCTCCCTCCCTCTCTCTCTCTCTCTCTCTCTCTCTCCCTCCCTCTCTCTCCCTCCCTCTCTCTCTCTATCTCGTACACATTCTTTCCAATGTCGCATGCCGACGCCATTATTCTGCTCATACAGCAGTTGCACCTAATCCAGAAAGAGACAGAGAGAAAGAGAGAGATAGATAGGGACAGAGACAGATAAAGACAGCGAAAGACGGAGATGGAGAAACATAGACAGAGAGAAACATAGACAGACAGAGAGAGAGAGAGAGAGAGAGAGAGAGAGAGAGAGTCGGAGATTCAGTGAGTTGGAGAGTGTGAGAGACAGAGAGCAAACGAGAGAGATACATAGTGAATTGGAGTCAGATTGAGCCAGAGAGTAAAAGGAGATCACTTGCACAGCAAATTAATAGCAAAGCAAACAATCGCTGCAGATTTCGACTGCTTTTCGTGCTTTTCAAACGACTCGAAGCAACCACGAGTTGATAGTGCAAGACAAGAGGCTGCGTCACAACACACCTACTCGCCGGCTGACGATGACATCAATGACTCACCAGCTTCTGCTACTCTGTAGCACATAAGAATGAAACAGCAGCAGGCCGCAGCAAGCACGACCATCTTCGCTGTGGCCACCGAGCAGCAACCGAGGTTTATAATGACCGACTACCGTCGGGTGGATTCAGCGTGCGAATGTTAGCTGGCCGCCCTAAGCGACGGCCCGCTCCACCGTTTGCTTCGTCGCTAGCGCATCCAGGCACCGTCTACAACTCTCCGCTCTCGCTGGCCCGATTCTGTAGAGTTCTTTGTTCCTGCTCCGTTCTGCTTTCGCAGGCTGCTGAATCGCTTTCGCCAGAGCACACCGTTCGACGAGCGGCCTTTCACATGCAGTCTGTAGCGAGGACAGCTGCAAGTGAAAGGTACAGCTGATAGATACACAGTATCTGCGAGCGGCTGCGGAAATGGCACCGCTGCTGCGCTCACAAGCCGCTCGCCAGCCTTTCTATTCGGCGGCGGTCAAATCTGGGCCTTGGAACTCTCAGTCAATGTGCGGCGGACGTTCTCGGCGGAAGCGGAAACGACGACGCTGCGCCAACTCGGTCAGAGCGACCGAAAACATCGACCGAGCGGGCGAGCAAAAGCCGCTGACGCGGCGACGCTGCAGAAGTGCTCTACCCTGAGCGGGGGGCGTGGTTGGGCGGGCGGAAGGGCTCGGAGCGCCGGCTTTTGGTCGCTCGCGTTCTCGTCGCGAACGGTGCTTCGCTGTAGCTAGCCCATATCTGAGCGCTGCTTTTTGGCGGGACGGTGGAGCTGCCTTCGGGCCGGCCTGCCAGACAAGCTGAAGAACTGCTCATCGAATGCGAGAAACTGGCGTCGTAAAAAGGGACGCGAGGGCCGCTAATGTGCTATGCTACTCATTTGTTTTTATGGCTGCTTTAAAGAACCAAATCTCTGTCTTGTCGCATCGCACAGACTGCAGCGGAGCACATACTGGGAGCTCATCCGGATGATTGGTGGCAGCGAGCTGAGAAAAGTGATCCGTTCTCATCGCAAGAGCGAGTAGCCATGAGTTAGACTGCGGATGGGTTACTTAGTATTTATTAGTCATTGCATTACTCCCGTCTTTCGATGGGTTGCGACTCCATCCGAGCAGCATTGACTACGTTGACGCAAATTGCAGACACCGCCTAGCGGCGGATGCGCCTGAAGATTGCTCAAAATGGATGACCGGTCTCCTATTATGTTTTTTGAGGCAAAATTTGAAAATCACACCTGGGTGCGATGGCCGTCAATTTTCGAACCACCGTTTCTCGACGGCTGTAGAGAGTTTCAATGACTGAGTAGCACACACTGTTTTGGCGGAAAACGGTCAAAATGCAGCACGAATGGCCAATCAAGCTGTGCGTGCTAAAGCGGGTGTTGCGTAGATTCCAGGCCAAGGGTAATGGTGGACCTTCGCTCTTTTGGCCTGATAAAAAACTAATCGGGAGTAGCGGCGTTCTTTAGCATTATTACCCTCTGTCATTATCATTACCCGCTATCATTACATTATCATTACCCACTGGCTATGCCTGCAGCGGGAAGTCAGAGTGTATTTGTTAGTAGCCGCACCGTGAGACGTTCTAAAGCGACTTACTTATGCAAAACCGTTTAACATGCAGGAAAAAATAAGTTTGGATCAACCTTGGCCCAAAAGATGCGTTCTCCATCGAAGAAAGTTTGAACGACTGGCGTGTGGTTTTGATAGATGGAATTCTATTAATAGCACCAGTGCCAGGCAGCTGCTGAGTTGCCGAGTCGAGCGATACGCTGCCAGTGCGTCCACAGAAGTCTGCGATTGAATCGAAAGGCAGCTGCTGAGTAGCCTTCTGCTGCAAGCGCGTCCGCGGAAGTCTTCGAGCACTTCAGAGGGTCGGTAGCGAGTTGCCGTGGGCAGTGTGATTCAGAAATTGGAAATTCCGTCGCTCAAAGTTGGCTGTGCCAGCATCAATTCGCAGCAAATTTAAAGCGCCTAGAAAGAGATTAAGTTCTCTGAGGGCGCTTTATCAAGTGCAATATTATTATTATCATTATTATCTCCTATTGAATCTGCACGAAATCTAGGTGTCATGTTCCAATGTGACCTTTTCTTAGGCAAACACATCAGCTCCACAATCAAGTGTGCCTACTTTCATCTACATAGCATTGCTAAAATTTGAGCTTGTTAAGACAGGGATATCACAACTAAGCTGGTCCATGCATTTGTGACATCTCGTCTTGACTTTTGTAACTCGCTGCTTTCTGGCCTACCGGCATGTGCCATCAGGCGCTTACAGCTGGAGCAAAACTCTGCAGCTAGGCTTGTCTGTCGTGAGCGTCGCAGCTGCCACATCACGCCACTTCTCGCCGATCTAGTTCCCAGTCAAGCAACGGATCAACTTCAAGGTTTTGTCGCTCACTTTTAGGTCAATTCAGTCTTTGACTCCAGCCTATCTCTCTGATCTACTCCCCCACTAGGTCAAGCATCGTACCAACCGCTTTTCGGAATCCAACAGTTTACAAATACGTCGTACAAACCTCAAATCCTTTGGAGACCGTGCATTTATTTCGCATGCTCCCAAAGCCTGGAACTCTCTCCCGACCTGCGTCAGAACATCCCCTGACCTGACCACATTTAAAAAGAACTTAAAAACACACTTATTTAGGACAGCATTTAGTGGGTCCCTGTGATTCGTCCTTCATTTGCTCATGGGCTCTGACACTGTGCAAGCTGCCACTAACCACATTTGCATGCTGACCCTGTGCATGTCACCCCTGACCATGTTATTCATGTTGTTTATCAAGCATGATATTACTCACCATTCTATCGCGTTTCCCTTTGCAGCAAATGTAAAGCGCTTAGAAAGAGATTGAGTTCTCTGGGGCGCTTTATCAACTGCAATATTATTAACTGCATCATTATTATTATTATTATTTATCAACATATTATTGTTATCATTGCGGCCGAGGCTGTAGGCAGCTCAAGGGCAAGAGTGCGGGCGGAGCGAAGATTTCGTTATGGAATGGAAAAGCGTACGCAGATAGCCAGTGGCCTTATAGAGACGGGGCAGCGAAGCGACGTCCCGCACCAGCCTTCGTCTCACTGCATGGATCCTTGATCGAGATTAAAGCTCCGAGCGGCCAATGAACGCTACGGAATGGGAAGAATTCGACTTTTTGAAAAACACTTCCTGCCATTTATTTGATCATCCGAGCAGAATACTCTCTCTCTCTCTCTCTCTCTCTCTCTCTCTCTCTCTCTCTCTCTCTATATATATATATATATATATATATATATATATGTATATGCATATATATATATATATATATATATATATATATATATATATATATATATATATATATATATATATATATATATATATATATATATATATATATATATGAATATATATATATATATATATATATATATATAATATATATATATATATATATATATATATATATTTATTTATTTATATATTTATATATATCCTGTACAGACATAATTACACATACTCAGCCTCGCTGCGGATGGATGAGCGACGATGCCTAAAGCGTATTTTCTGCCGCATCTCACTGGCCGGCTCGGACGTCCTTGAGGTGTCAACCGAACCCAACGAGATGGAGCGCTCGTTCGTGCCTCGTGTCGCAATTTCAAAACTGCTGGAGTTCGCCAGGTTGGCTCAAGGCCGTGCTTGGGCGACCCAGCTCGCTCAATGCAGGATCAGCCGTTGCCTGGCAGCGGACAGATTTGCGACCCACAGCCACTTTCAGAGCACGGGTCGCGGCCTGTCGTTCCTGGCCTGGCGGGTTCACCCTGAATAATAAATAAATAAATCATAGCCGATTAAACAGCCTCTTTTTGTATAGCAACAGAAGAGCCTTTATGGCTATCACCACCGCTTGCAGTGGCAATAAAGAATCGCCCACTGCAGGAATCGAACCCACGACCTCGGGACCGAGGTCGTGAAAGCAACCGCCTTACCTAGTGTGCCATCACGGCTCACCAACACCTGAACGTGCTGCCGGTGCGCAAGCTGCTAGGAGCCGGTCGTACCCGGAACGGCCACCAACTGCCGCCTTCCCCACATTGGTGAACCGCCCAGTCCTCGCGCGTAGTGGCGCTCGCGCAGGCGCAGCGCGCCGTATTTATCGTCCCTCAAGCAGCCGAGCGCACAGGAAAGCTGACGCTACTGCAGCCGCCGGCCAGCGCTGAACAGCGACGGGAGCTGGGCGGACGCAATGGCGGACTTTGCGGGTTGGCGTACGCGAATTCTCGCTTACGTCGTTTAAGGTGCGGAGCAGGAAAAGAGCGCGGCGTCTGGCGCCAGACGCTCCCTCCCTGCTAGAATTTCGTTTGGCGCGGCCGCCCCGCTCGGCGAAAGGTACTGCTGTGGTCGCTGCGAAGGCTGCCGCTGCACGACGGTTGGCGCTCAGCCGCCAAGCTTTGCTGATCGCTGCTCGAAAATCACGTAAAGACCGAAGACGAGATTTCTTTGCTTCGTCGAGAAAGCAACGCATCATCGCTAGCACCGATCCGCTTTGAGTTAGCTACCTGCCGTGCGAGCGCGCGCGCGCTCGCACGGCGCTCGCGCCGCACGCACTGGCGCGGTTCGCGTCAGTCGTTCAGTCGCGAGCTCGCGCCGATGGCTTCGCGAAGAACAAATCCGATGGAAGACCTCGTGGAAGACGAAGAGATGGTGCAGGTGCGTCGTCGTCTTCTTCTGGGCTCCATACGTAACAGTTATTTCAATTTTAATTGTAATAAAGAGGTGTATATTTGAATCAGACAGACGATTGTGCGTTGTATCATTTTCACTATTTCGATCATCTTTTTAATGAATATACACGTATTTCAAAAACCGTGATAGAGTTAAGCTGCGAAAGTCGAAGCGCGAAGTAACGAGAGACGAATGCACATACCGTGATCAAACAATGATTCCATAGTTTAGATTACATAAATAAGATTCACTGAGGCTCTGACTTACTTTGCTCTACACCAGCAATGACGTTCAATGATATTACTCACCATTCAATTGCATTTCCCTTTGCAGAAAATATAAAGCGCCTAGAAACGATTGAGTTCTCTGAGGGCGCTTTATCAAGTGCATTATTATTACTGTTATTATTATTATTATGCTTATACTGGATTGTCGCTTTTTTATCCGTAACGTTCGAAATGAATCGTATGCGTTCAATTCATGTTCCTCATCCGGTGACTTTGACCTTTCTTCATGCACTTCTAAAGCTATTTCATCTATATAGCTGAAACAGGAATGCTGATATCGATTGAAATTTCACGTTTATTGAAGATTCCGCGTTTTTACAAATCTGAGACCTCAGCATAGAAAAGCTATTGTGCTAAGTGTGGCAATAGCTCAGATGTTGCCACAGCACACGAAGGCTACTGATTACCGAGTAAAATTCTTGTCGCATAACGATCCAGAAAGAAAAGAGCACTTTTGAATGGTACGTTAAATAATCAAATTTTAGTTATCTTTTTAGCTTAGGACTAGGGATTTTGGGTTTAGTATTAAATGGTTGTGTGTTTGGGGTTAACATGTTATGGTTTACTGTTTGAATAATGCATAGTGTGATTTGGGTTTAAGTTTTTTAGCTTATAATTTAGATCTTAGGGTTTAGAGTTCGGTATTTAGGTATTAGGAACAAACTCTAAATGTAAAAGATAACTAAAAGAGTGATTATTTAGACTAAATATAAACATATGCTGGCGATCATGTTGAACAGCCTGCTATGAGCACTGTGCCAATATCAGATCTGACATGGCTGCATGAACAAACGACGCCGTATTAGCTTTTAAATGTCTAGTCTTTGTTATCGTGGTGAATGTCTGCAAAACCTATGCAGAACTAATGCATGCGGACGTGCCTTCCCTCAGTCACTGTCATCCAATCCACACCTTAGGACCCCCCATGCAATTTGTAAGAAATGACTGCTCGCGTCCCAAATGTCTGTAGGAGCTAGCCGGTAGCACATACTCAGGCTTCAGAGGATTTCAGATCACGCGGCTGTCCATTCAAGCTACCATACACAGTCTGGGGGGCTGCTCTGTGATGCTTCTAATCCTGCGATACTGCTAATCCGCTAGACCTTAAGAATCCGAATGCCCATTGGTCGGCACGCTGCTTTGTACCACGCCAATCACGTTGCAAGAGGTTCAAGCTGCATTAATCACAGACAGCAAAGCCCGTGTAGAAGGCAATTGTTTACTGCCCACTGCGAGCAGCAGGGTGATAGCGGCCTAAGTAAAAGCAAAGACTTATGCTGATTTAGCACGCTTATTTATAGAGCGATAGAAGAGCCCTGGCAGCTGTCAACACGGCTTGCAGCTGGCCGGATAACGGATTGCCGAAGTTGCCAGAATCGTAGCGACGACCCAGACCGTACAGGCAGACCGTGAGGCTCTACGGCTCATCTGCTGGTGCACAAATAATGCCGTTGATTCGACCGACCTTTGCCCCCTTTTAAGAATCGTTTTAAACTTAATTTCTCTATTCAACTAGAAGCTAGTGACGATCCCTCAGGCAAACTCGCGATAGACTCAAATATTTTGCAACGCTCTTAACAACTCTGGTCCGTGCAGCTGAAAAAAGGTTTGTGGAGGCCTTAGTGAAATTATTGTGTATGCATAACAAGGACTAATTAGTGTCAGTCTATTAATATTTTAATTGAACGCGTGCCCAAACCAAGGTGTCCTGACGTTGAGTGCTCGGTATGCTGGCTGCGCTATTGTGAAGTTGAGAAAAACTAGAAGGTAATTGTAGATGTTTCAATAAAGTCATCAATTTTCCTGGAAATTCAACGACATCGTTGAAGAATCATCTGAAAATACACGAATTAATTTTGCTAAGCCTGGTGTAGATTTTACATCTAATTAAGAGCCCATGAAAAAGAAGAGAGCAAAAATGATTGCCGATTTCCTGGGGCGAAAGAGTCTGATGGAGACTGTTACCGATCTGGCTACTGATGAAAGACCGATTGCAGCTCACTAGCATCAAGTATATACGGCAATCAATTTCACGGAACGGGTTCAAACTTCCAGCGAACGAAAGAGATGTGATGAAGCCGGTGCATAATGATTAAGAAGAAAAAACAAAGCGGTTGCCAACAGCAAGGGAAAATTTAAGGGAGAAGTAAAGTTTAGCATGACTGTGGTTACACAAAACAGTGAGAGGACGTAAATTCTTCGGAGTCAGCATTCATGATAGCGACGATAAATCAAAAACCAAGATGTGTCTTGTTTGCATATTTGGTTGGTGTACTGCTCTCGGTATGGCCGAATCGGTGAAAAAGCATTAGAGCCCTTTTGAAAGCGTATTTGGTGGAATCTGCTTTTGGGGGGACTGCAGTAAATAAGGAATGCATTAGCCACGTCGGTGTCATTGAACGGTTATACTTAAACCATGGTCTGCACCTTGAAATATGTGACGCATTGCAGAAGAAGGGTATAGCAAGAGATGGGTGATTTAAACCCGGATAGCGAGGATGTAAATGAAATAGACAATTTTGAAGAGGTGGTGACTTGGAATTGATCAGCGATGATGCATCAGAAGGAGATGACAATCACCATCATCTACTCCTGAAATCACAAAAACTTATTAAATTCCGAAATTATGCGACGCAATTCTATCCATTAAAACGACATCTGCCGACGGTCACAGTTTTTTGGCTTGCATGAATTTCGGTGTGCAATTAAGATCGCTTCGCTTGGACAGGCCGCTCGATGCAATTGCATTCATAAAATACTATTATAAGCAGTAGAAACATATTTATTTAGAACCTATTACGAAAGACATACTAAAACAGTGTTCATCCTAAAAATATGCTATTGACTGAAAAATTAGTGAAGAAATGAAAAAACAGTAAAGACAACATTTAAGTGCTGGTTTTACGAAATTATTAACGTTAGGCAGCTGTTTTTCAAAAATGACGGTTTCAAAAAACCGTAGTCGAATCTAACTTCCTGTTAAAGTGGTAATATCCCCTGACTTGACCATACTTGAAAAATCTGAAATACCCAATTCTCAAAGAATTTGCAGGGTCCTACAAAAATTTACTTTGTGTGCTTATGCATGGTGAAGCTGTGCATGCTACAATTAACCGCGATGCACACTAGCGATGGTAAATGATTTTCATGATGTCGATCCCGATGTCGTGGTTCGAATCCCGCCGTAGGGGATACTTTATCGTCACTGCAAGCTGTGGTGATTGCCGTAAAGGCTTTTCTGTCGCTAAAAAGAGGCTGTTAAATCTGATAGTATTTTTGTAACCATATTTGAATGTTGCTTTTAATTCATTCAATCGTGCAATACTTACAAAAATGTAAAGTAATAATAATATTAATAGATTTGCTATGACGCCATCAGCACATTCAGTCTCTTCCTAGGCACTTTACATTTGCTGCAAAGGCACTATTGAGTAACTAGTGGTAGCATTGCCAATGACAACAAGCATAACATGGTTAGGGGTGACATGCACAGGGTCTGCATGCAAATATGATTAGTAGCAGCATGCACGGTGTCAGCACGCATAAGCACGTGAAGGACGAATCACAGGGACCCACTAAATGCTGTCCTAAATAGGTGTGTTTTAAGTTGTTTTTAAATGTGGTCAAGTCAGGGGATGTTCTGACGCAAGTCGGGAGTGAGTTCCAGGCTTTGGGAGCATACGAACTAAATGCACGGCCTCCAAAGGATTTGAGGTTTTGTACGGGGAATTTTTAGACTGTTAGATTCCGAAAAGCAGGTGGTACGATGCTTGGCCTGAAGGGGGGAGTATATCTGAGAGATAGAATGGAGCCAAAGAATGAAGGGACCTAAAAGTGAGCGACAAAACCTTGAAGTCAATCCGTTGCCTCACTGGTAGCCAGTGCAGGTCGGCGAGAAGTGGTGCGGTGTGGCAACTGCGACGCTCACGACAGACAAGCCTAGCTGGAGAGTTTTGCACCAGCTGCAATCGCCTGATCGCACATGCTGGTAGGCCAGTAAGCAGTGAGTTGTAGAAGTCGAGACGGGATGTCACGAATGCATGGACCAACTTGGACGTGGTATCCTTATCTAAACAAGCCCGAATTTTCGCAATGTTATGAAGCTGAAAATAGGCTGATTTGACTGTGGAGCTGATTTGGTCGTCTAACGAGAAATCGCTTTAGAATATGACATCTAAATTTTGAGCTGATTCAACAGAAGATATGCTGGCAGAGTCAATTTTGAGCGTCAGCATTTCCAAATTCTGAATCATACTGGGTTTGCCCATAACTAGTAGGTTAGTTTTATCATCGTTTAGTTTTAGAAAATTTGCTGCCATCTATGTGGGGATGTCATCAATACATGCAGCAAGTGAGTTGAGAGAATTTGACGTGCTCGAAGGCTGGGAGGAATCAAAGCAAAGGTACAACTGAGTGTCATCCGCAAAGAAGTGAAAGCCTAGATTGTTCTTGGCAATCACATCAGCAACAGGGAGAGTATAAACCGTAAAAAGAACCGGACCTAGCACGGAGCCCTGAGGTACCCAATATCTTAGAGGTACCTTAAATAATTTTTGTCTATTCACGTCAATACTCCGGAGTCTCCCACTGAGATAGTACCTGAGCTACTGCAGAGCAGTGCCAGTGTTGCCCAGGCGAGATGAGAGGCGCTCTAGAAGAACTTTGTGATCGATGGTATCAAAAGCTGCTGAAAGATCGAGCAAAACAAGCAGAGACACTCTACCCATGTCTGCATTCCTATGTAGGTCGTTGCATACCCTAAGTAATTCTGACTCTGAGGAGTGATTAGCTCTAAAGCCAGACTGGAACTTACTAGCAAGGTGTAAGGTTTATGTTTCTTTTTACATGTGGTCAAGTCAGGGAAGCCGCGACACAAATCGGAAGTGAGTTCCAGGCTTTGGGAGCATACGAGCTAAAGGCACGTTCTCCAAAGGATTTGAGGTTCGTACGAGGTATTGGTAAACGATTAGATTCCGAAAAGTGAGTGCTTCAATGCTTAGCCTAGTGAGGGAGTAGATCTGATAGGTAGGCTAGAGCCAAAGATTGAGGTGACCTAAAAGTGAGCGACGAAACCTTGAAGTCAATCTGTTGATTAACTGGAAGCCAGTGCAGGTCAGCAAGAAGTGGTGTGTTGTGGCAAC
>WPIO01000598.1:0-20604 GCA_009760855.2 Cristatella mucedo
TTAAAACAAGGTGCAGCACTCTGCTGCCAGCTGCAGCACGCTCCGACGAGACGATTTAAAGTGTGCAGAGAATCTGCGATCTGCTGCTAACTCGTGCGAAATAAGTTATTCAAGTGCGAATGGCTTAAACTAAATTGCATCACTCTGCTGCCAGCTATTGCAAGCTGCGACGAGCAGATTTGAAGTTTCTAGGTATTCTGCGATCTGCTGCGAACTCGAGCGAAATGAGTTATTCAAAGGTGAATGGCTTAAAGTGAATTGCATCACTCTTCTGCAAGCTACCCCATGCTCCGACGAGCAAATTATAAGTGTGTAAATAATCCGTGATTTGCTGCGAACTTGTGCGAAATGAATTATTGAAGTTCGAATAGCTTAAAGAAAGGTGCAGCACTCTGCTGCCAGCTACTGCAGGCTCCGACGAGCAGATTTGAAGTGTTTACATATTCCGCGAACTGCTGCCAACTCGAACGAAATGAGTTTTTCAAGTGCGAATGGCTTAAACCAAATTGCATCACTCTGCTGCCAGCTATTGCACGCTGCGACGAGCAGATTTGAAGTTTCTAGGTATTCTGCGATCTGCTGCGAACTCGTGGAAAATGAGTCATTCAAGAGCGAATGGCTTAAAACCACGTGCAGCACTCAGCCGCCAGCTTCAGCAGGCTACGACAAGCAGATTTGAAGTGTTTACATGCTCCGCGAACTGCTGCCAACTCGAACGAAATGAGTTTTTCAAGTGCGAATGGCTTAAAACAAGGTGCAGCACTCTGCTGCAAGCTACCGCATGCTGCCACGAGCAGGTTTGAAACGTGTACATATTCCGCAATCCGCTGGGAACTCGTGCGAAATGAGTTATTAACGTGCGAAATGATAGAAACAAGGTGCAGCACTCAGCTGCCAGCTACCGCACGCTTCGAAAAGCAGATTTAAAGTCTGTATATATTCCGTGATCTGCAGCCGAAAAAAACAAAATGGGTTATTTAAGTGCGAACGGCTTAAAACAAATTGCATCGCTCTGCTGCTAGGTACAGCATGCTCCGACGAGCAGATTAAAAGTGTCTACATATTCCGCAAACTGCTGCGAACTCGTACGAAATGAGTTATTCAAGGGTGAATGGCTTAATGCTAGGTGCAGCACTGTGCTGCCAGAGACTGCTCGCTGAGACGAGCAGATTAAAAGTGTGTGGATAATCTGCGATCTGCTGCGAACTCTTGCAAAAGGAGTTAATCAAGTGCGAATGGCGTAAAACAAATTGAATCACTCTGCTCCCAGCTACTGCAGGCAGGGACGAGATGACTTAAAGTTTATAGATATTTCGCGATCTGCTGCGAACTCGAGCGAAATGAAACAAGGTGCAGCACTCTGCTGCCAGCTGCCGCACGCTCCGACGAGACGATTTAAAGTGTGTAGAGAATCTGCGATCTGCTGCTAACTCGTTCGAAATAAGTTATTCAAGTGCGAATGGCTTAAAACCACGTGCAGCACTCAGCCGCCAGCTTCTGCACGCTAGGACAAGCAAACTTAAAGTCTGAAAATATTCTGCGATCTACTGGGAACTCGTGCGAAATGATCTATTCGAGAGGGAATGGCCTCACAAGGTAAAGCTTTCTGCCGTCAGCTACCGCAAGCTCTGACGAGCAGATTTGAAGTGGGTAGATATTCTGCGATCTGCTGCAAACTCGAGCGAAATGAGTTATTCAAAGGTGAATGGCTTAAAGTAAATTGCATCACTCTTCTGCAAGCTACCCCTTGCTCCGACGAGCAAATTATAAGTGTGTAAATAATCCGTGATTTGCTGCGAACTTGTGCGAAATGAATTATTGAAGTTCGAATAGCTAAAGAAATGTGCAGCACTCTGCTGCCAGCTACTGCAGGCTCCGACTAGCAGATTTGAAGTGTTTACATATTCCACGAACTGCTGCCAACTCGAACGAAATGAGTTTTTCAAGTGCGAATGGCTTAAAACAAGGTGCGGCACTCTGCTGCAAGCTACCGCATGCTGCCACGAGCAGGTTTGAAACGTGTAGATATTCCGCAATCCGCTGGGAACTCGTGCGAAATGAGTTATTGAGGGCGAATGGCCTACAACAAGGAGCAGCACACAGCTGCCAGCTACCGCACGCATCGAAAAGCAGATTTAAAGTCTGTAGATATTCCGCCATCTGCAGCCAACTCGTGCGAAATGGGTTATTTAAGTGCGAACGGCTTAAAACAAATTGCATCGCTCTGCTGCTAGGTACAGCATGCTCCGACGAGCAGATTAAAAGTGTCTACATATTCCGCAAACTGCTGCGAACTCGTACAAAATGAGTTATTCAAGGGTGAATGGCTTATTGCTAGGGCAGCACTGTGCTGCCAGAGACTGCTAGCTGCGACGAGCTGAGTAAAAGTGTGTAGATAATCTGCGATCTGCTGCGAACTCTTGCAAATAGAGTTAATCAAGTGCGAATAGCATAAAACAAATTGAATCACTCTGCTACCAGCTACGGCACGCAGGGACGAGACGACTTAAAGTGTCTAGATATTTCGCGATCTGCTGCGAACTCGAACGAAATGAATTATTGAAGTGTGAGTGGCATAAAGCAAAGTGCTGCACTCGGCTATCAGCTACAGCAAGCTGGGACGAGCTGACTTGAAGTGTGAAACTATTCTGCTATCTTCGCCAAACTCGTCCGAAATGACTTATTTAAGTCCGAATGGCTTAAAACAAGGTGCAGCACTCTGCTGCCAGCTGCAGCACGCTCCGACGAGACGATTTAAAGTGTGCAGAGAATCTGCGATCTGCTGCTAACTCGTGCGAAATAAGTTATTCAAGTGCGAATGGCTTAAACTAAATTGCATCACTCTGCTGCCAGCTATTGCAAGCTGCGACGAGCAGATTTGAAGTTTCTAGGTATTCTGCGATCTGCTGCGAACTCGAGCGAAATGAGTTATTCAAAGGTGAATAGCTTAAAGTAAATTGCATCACTCTTCTGCAAGCTACCCCACGCTCCGACGAGCAAATTATAAGTATATAAATAATCCGTGATTTGCTGCGAACTTGTGCGAAATGAATTATTGAAGTTCGAATAGCTTAAAGAAAGGTGCAGCACTCTGCTGCCAGCTACTGCAGGCTCCGACGAGCAGATTTGAAGTGTTTACATATTCCGCGAACTGCTGCCAACTCGAACGAAATGAGTTTTTCAAGTGCGAATGGCTTAAACCAAATTGCATCACTCTGCTGCCAGCTATTGCACGCTGCGACGAGCAGATTTGAAGTTTCTAGGTATTCTGCGATCTGCTGCGAACTCGTGGAAAATGAGTCATTCAAGAGCGAATGGCTTAAAACCACGTGCAGCACTCAGCCGCCAGCTTCAGCAGGCTACGACAAGCAGATTTGAAGTGTTTACATGCTCCGCGAACTGCTGCCAACTCGAACGAAATGAGTTTTTCAAGTGCGAATGGCTTACAACAAGGTGCAGCACTCTGCTGCAAGCTACCGCATGCTGCCACGAGCAGGTTTGAAACGTGTACATATTCCGCAATCCGCTGGGAACTCGTGCGAAATGAGTTATTGAGGGCGAATGGCCTAAAACAAGGAGCAGCACTCAGCTGCCAGCTACCGCACGCTTCGAAAAGCAGATTTAAAGTCTGTATATATTCCGTGATCTGCAGCCGACTCGTGCGAAATGGGTTATTTAAGTGCGAACGGCTTAAAACAAATTGCATCGCTCTGCTGCTAGGTACAGCATTCTCCGACGAGCAGATTAAAAGTGTCTACATATTCCGCAAACTGCTGCGAACTCTTACGAAATGAGTTATTCAAGGGTGAATGGCTTAATGCTAGGTGCAGCACTGTGCTGCCAGAGACTGCTCGCTGAGACGAGCAGATTAAAAGTGTGTGGATAATCTGCGATCTGCTGCGAACTCTTGCAAAAGGAGTTAATCAAGTGCGAATGGCGTAAAACAAATTGAATCACTCTGCTCCCAGCTACTGCACGCAGGGACGAGATGACTTAAAGTTAATAGATATTTCGCGATCTGCTGCGAACTCGAGCGAAATGAATTATTGAAGTGTGAGTGGCATAAAGCAAGTTGCTGCACTCGGCTGCCAGCTACAGCAAGCTGGGACGAGCTGACTTGAAGTGTGAAAATACTCAGCTATCTGCGTCAAACTCGTCCGAAATGACTTATTTAAGTTCGAATGGCTTAAAACAAGGTGCAGCACTCTGCTGCCAGCTGCCGCACGCTCCGACGAGACGATTTAAAGTGTGTAGAGAATCTGCGATCTGCTGCTAACTCGTTCGAAATAAGTTATTCAAGTGCGAATGGCTTAAAACCACGTGCAGCACTCAGCCGCCAGCTTCTGCACGCTAGGACAAGCAAACTTAAAGTCTGAAAATATTCTGCGATCTGCTGGGAACTCGTGCGAAATGATCTATTCGAGAGGGAATGGCCTCACAAGGTAAAGCTTTCTGCCGTCAGCTACCGCAAGCTCTGACGAGCAGATTTGAAGTGGGTAGATATTCTGCGATCTGCTGCAAACTCGAGCGAAATGAGTTATTCAAAGGTGAATGGCTTAAAGTAAATTGCATCACTCTTCTGCAAGCTACCCCTTGCTCCGACGAGCAAATTATAAGTGTGTAAATAATCCGTGATTTGCTGCGAACTTGTGCGAAATGAATTATTGAAGTTCGAATAGCTAAAGAAATGTGCAGCACTCTGCTGCCAGCTACTGCAGGCTCCGACTAGCAGATTTGAAGTGTTTACATATTCCACGAACTGCTGCCAACTCGAACGAAATGAGTTTTTCAAGTGCGAATGGCTTAAAACAAGGTGCAGCACTCTGCTGCAAGCTACCGCATGCTGCCACGAGCAGGTTTGAAACGTGTACATATTCCGCAATCCGCTGGGAACTCGTGCGAAATGAGTTATTGAGGGCGAATGGCCTAAAACAAGGAGCAGCACTCAGCTGCCAGCTACCGCACGCTTCGAAAAGCAGATTTAAAGTCTGTATATATTCCGTGATCTGCAGCCGACTCGTGCGAAATGGGTTATTTAAGTGCGAACGGCTTAAAACAAATTGCATCGCTCTGCTGCTAGGTACAGCATTCTCCGACGAGCAGATTAAAAGTGTCTACATATTCCGCAAACTGCTGCGAACTCGTACAAAATGAGTTATTCAAGGGTGAATGGCTTATTGCTAGGGCAGCACTGTGCTGCCAGAGACTGCTAGCTGCGACGAGCTGAGTAAAAGTGTGTAGATAATCTGCGATCTGCTGCGAACTCTTGCAAATAGAGTTAATCAAGTGCGAATGGCATAAAACAAATTGAATCACTCTGCTACCAGCTACGGCACGCAGGGACGAGACGACTTAAAGTGTCTAGATATTTCGCGATCTGCTGCGAACTCGAACGAAATGAATTATTGAAGTGTGAGTGGCATAAAGCAAAGTGCTGCACTCGGCTATCAGCTACAGCAAGCTGGGATGAGCTGACTTGAAGTGTGAAACTATTCTGCTATCTTCGCCAAACTCGTCCGAAATGACTTATTTAAGTCCGAATGGCTTAAAACAAGGTGCAGCACTCTGCTGCCAGCTGCAGCACGCTCCGACGAGACGATTTAAAGTGTGCAGAGAATCTGCGATCTGCTGCTAACTCGTGCGAAATAAGTTATTCAAGTGCGAATGGCTTAAACTAAATTGCATCACTCTGCTGCCAGCTATTGCAAGCTGTGACGAGCAGATTTGAAGTTTCTAGGTATTCTGCGATCTGCTGCGAACTCGAGCGAAATGAGTTATTCAAAGGTGAATAGCTTAAAGTAAATTGCATCACTCTTCTGCAAGCTACCCCACGCTCCGACGAGCAAATTATAAGTGTATAAATAATCCGTGATTTGCTGCGAACTTGTGCGAAATGAATTATTGAAGTTCGAATAGCTTAAAGAAAGGTGCAGCACTCTGCTGCCAGCTACTGCAGGCTCCGACGAGCAAATTTGAAGTGTTTACTTATTCCGCGAACTGCTGCCAACTCGAACGAAATGAGTTTTTCAAGTGCGAATGGCTTAAACCAAATTGCATCACTCTGCTGCCAGCTATTGCAAGCTGCGACGAGCAGATTTGAAGTTTCTAGGTATTCTGCGATCTGCTGCGAACTCGTGGAAAATGAGTCATTCAAGTGCGAATGGCTTAAAACCACGTGCAGCACTCAGCCTCCAGCTTCTGCAGGCTACGACAAGCAAATTTAAAGTCTGAAAATATTCTGCGATCTGCTGGGAACTCGTGCGAAATGATCTATTCGAGTGGGAATGGCCTTAAGCAAGGCAAAGCAATCTGCCGTCAGCTACCGCACGCTCTGACGAGCAGAATTGAAGTGTGTAGATATTCTGCGATCTGCTGTGAACTCGAGCGAAATGAGTTATTCAATGGTGAATAGCCTAAAGCGAATTGCATCACTCTTCTGCAAGCTACCCCATGCTCCGACGAGCAAATTATAAGTGTGTAAATAATCCGTGATCTGCTGCGAACTTGTGCGAAATGAATTATTGAAGTTCGAATAGCTTAAAGGACGGTGCAGCACTCTGCTGCCAGCCAGCACACGCTCGGACATGCAGATTTGAAGTTTCTACATATTCCGCGCTCTGCTGAGAACTCGTGCAAAACGTGTTATTTACGTGCGAAATGCTTTAAACAAGGTGCAGCACTCTGCTGTCAACCAGCACAAGCTTGGACATGCAAATTTAAACTTTCTACATATTCTGCGATCTGCTGCAAACTCGTGCGAAATGTGTTTTTTGATAGCGAAATGCTCAATACAAGGTAAAGCACTCTGGTGCCAGCCAGCCCACGCTCCTGAATGTAGATTAGAAGTTTCTACATATTCCGCGATTTGCTGCGAACTCGTGCGAAACGGGTTATTTACGTGCGAAATGCTTTAAACAAGGTGCAGCACTCTACTGCCAGCAAGTGCACGCTCCGACATGCAGATTTGAAGTTTATACATATTCCACAATCTGCCGCAAACTCGTGCGAAACGTGTTATTTACGTGCGAAATGGTTTAAACAAGGTGCAGCACTCTGCTGCCAGCCAGGGCAAGCTCCGACACGCAGATTTGATGTTTCTACATATTCTGCGATCTGCTGCGAACTCGTGCGAAACGTGTTAATAACGTGCGAAATGCTTTAAACAAGGTGCAGCACTCTGCTGCCAGCCAGCACACGCTCCGACATGCAGATTTGAACTTTCTAGATATTCTGCGATCTGCTGGGAACTCGTGTGAAACGTGTTATTTACGTGCGAAATGCTT
Organism: Cristatella mucedo; assembly: GCA_009760855.2. Lineage (NCBI taxonomy): Eukaryota > Metazoa > Bryozoa > Phylactolaemata > Cristatellidae > Cristatella > Cristatella mucedo. Next base: position 7,284 of record WPIO01000598.1, read on the forward strand.
TAAACATGGTGCAGCACTCTGCTGCCAGCCAGAGCACGCTCCGACACGTAGATTTGAAGTTTCTACATATTCCGCGATCTGCTGGGAACTCGCGCGAAACGTGTTTATTACGTGCGAAATGCTTTAAACAAGGTGCAGCACTCTGCTGCCAGCAAGCGCACGCTCCGACATGCAGATTTGAAGTTTCTACATATTCCGCGATCTGCTGCGAACTCGTGCAAAACGTGTTGTTTACGAGCGAAATGCTTTAAACATGGTGCAGCACTCTGCCGCCAGCCAGGACACGCTCGGAGAGGCAGATTTGAAGTTTCTACATATTCCGCGATCTGCTGCGAACTCGTGTGAAATGTGTTATTAGAGTGCGAAATGCTCGATACAAGGTGCAGCACTTTGCTGCCAGTCAGCACACGCTCCGAAATGTAGATTTCAAGTTTCTACATATTCTGCGATCTGCTGCGAACTGGTGCGAAACGTGTTATTTACGTGCGAAATGCTTTAAACATGGTGCAGCACTGTGGTGGCAGCCAGCACACGCTCGCACATGCAGATTTGAACTTTCTAGATATTCCACGATCTGCCGCGAACTCGTGCGAAACGTGTTATTTACGTGCGAAATGCTTTAAACAAGGTGCAGCACTCTGCTGCCAGCAAGCCCACGCTCCGACATGAAGACTTGAACTTTCTAGATATTCCGCGATCTGCTGCGAACTCGTGCGAAACGTGTTATTTACGTGCGAAATGCTTTAAACAAGGTGCAGCACTCTGCTGCCAGCCAGGGCACGCTCCGACACAACGATTTGATGTTCCTACATATTCTGCGATCAGCTGCGAACTCGTGCGAAACGTGTTATTTCCGTGCGAAATGCTTCAAACATGGTGCAGCACTCTGCTGCCAGCCAGCACACGCTCGGACATGCAGATTTGAACTTTCTAGATATTCTGCGATCTGCTGCGAACTCGTGCGAAACGTGTTATTTACGTGCGAAATGCTTTAAACAAGGTGCAGCACTCTGCTGCCAGCCAGAGCACGCTCCAACACGTAGATTTGAAGTTTCTACATATTCCGCGATCTGCTGGGAACTTGTGCGAAACGTGGTCTTTACGTGCGAAATGCTTTAAACAAGTTGCAGCACTCTGCTGGCAGCAAGCGCACGCTCCGACATGCAGATTTGAAGTTTCTACATATTTCGCGATCTGCTGCGAACTGGTGCGAAACGTGTTATTTTCGTGCGAAATGCTTTATACATGGTGCAGCACTCTGCTGCCAGCCAGCACACGCTCGGACATGCAGATTTGAAGTTTCTACATATTCCGCGATCTGCTGCGAACTCGTGCGAAACGTGTTATTTACGTGCGAAATGCTTTAAACAAGGTGCAGCACTCTGCTGCCAGCCAGCACACGCTCCGACATGCAGATTTGAAGTTTCTACATATTTCGCGATCTGCTGCGAACTGGTGCGAAACGTGTTATTTACGTGCGAAATGCTTTAAACATGGTGCAGCACTGTGGTGGCAGCCAGCACACGCTCGCACATGCAGATTTGAACTTTCTAGATATTTCACGATCTTCCGCGAACTCGTGCGAAACGTGTTATTTACGTGCGAAATGCTTTAAACAAGGTGCAGCACTCTGCTGCCAGCCAGCACACGCTCCGACATGCAGATTCGAACTTTTTCATATTCAGCGATCTGCTGGCGAACTCGTGCGAAACGTGTTATTTACGTGCGAAATGCTTTAAACAAGGTGCAGCACTCTGCTGCCAGCCAGCCCACGCTACGACATGCAGACTTAAACTTTCTAGATATTCCGCGATCTGCTGCGAACTCGTGCGAAACGTGTTATTTACGTGCAAAATGCTTTAAACAAGGTGCAGCACTCTGCTGCCAGCAAGCACACGCTCCTACATGCAGATTTGAACTTTCTACATATTCCGCGATCTGCTGCGAACTCGTGCGAAACGTGTTATTTACGTGCGAAATGCTTTAAACAAGGTGCAGCACTCTGCTACCAGCCAGGGCACGCTCCGACACGCAGATGTGATGTTTCTACGTATTCCGCGATCTGCTGCGAACTCGTGCGAAACGTGTTATTTACGTGCGAAATGCTTTAAACATGGTGCAGCACTCTGCTGCCCAGCCAGCCAGCACACGCTCGGGACATGCAGATTTGAACTTTTTAGATATTTCTGCGATCTGCTGCGACCTAGTGCGAACCGTGTTATTTCCGTGCGAAATGCTTTAAACAAGGTGCAGCACTCTGCTGCCAGCCAGGGCACGCTCCGACACGCAGATTTGAAGTTTCTACATATTCAGCGATCTGCTGCGAACTCGTGCGAAACGTGTTATTTACGTGCGAAATGCTTTAAACATGGTGCAGCACTCTGCTGGCAGCCAGCACACGCTCGGACATGCAGATTTGAAGTTTCTACATATTCCGCGATCTGGTGCAAACTCGTGAGAAACGTGTTATTTACGTGCGAAATGCTTTAAACATGGTGCAGCACTCTGCTGCCAGTAAACAAGGTGCAGCACTCTGCTGCCAGCCAGGGCACGCACCGACACGCAGACGTGATGACCTTCTAGATATTCCGCCGATCTGCTGGAACTCGTGCGAAAACGTGTTTATTTACGTGCGAAAAGGCTTTAAAACATGGTGCAGCACGCTGATGCAGTCTCCAGCCAGGAGCAGGCTCGGACATGCAGATCAGATTTGAAGTTTCTACATATTCCGCGATCTGCTGCGAACTCGTGCGAAACGTGTTATTTACGTGCGAAATGCTTTAAACAAGGTGCAGCACTCTGCTGCCAGCCAGCTCACGCTCCGACATGCAGATTTGAAGTTTCTACATATTCCGCGATCTGCCGCGAACTCGTGCGAAACGTGTTATTTACGTGCGAAATGCTTTAAACAAGGTGCAGCACTCTGCGGCAAGCCAGCACACGCTTCGACATGCAGATTTCAACTTTCTACAGATTCCGCGATCTGCCGCGAACTCGTGCGAAACGTGTTATTTACGTGCGAAATGCTTTAAACAAGGTGCAGCACTCTGCTGCAAGCCAGCGCACGCTCCGACATGCAGATTTGAAGTTTCTACATATTCCGCGATCTGCTGCGAACTCGTGCGAAACGTGTTATTTACGTGCGAAATGCTTTAAACAAGTGCAGCACTCTGCTGCCAGCCAGGGCACGCTCCGACACGCAGATTTGAAGTTTCTACATATTCCGCGATCTGCTGCGAACTGGTGCGAAACGTGTTATTTACGTGCGAAATGCTTTAAACATGGTGCAGAACTCTGCTGCCAGTCAGCGAACGCTCCGACATGCAGATTTGAAGTTTCTACAAATTCCGCGATCTGGTGGGAACTCGTGAGAAACTTGTTATTTACGTGCGAAATGCTTTAAACATGGTGCAGCNCAAAATTCTTTAAACAAGGTGCAGCACTCTGCTGCCATCCTGCGCACGCTCCGACATGCAGATTTGAAGTTTCTAGATATTCCGCGATCTGCTGCGAACTCGTGCGAAACGTATTATTTACGTGCGAAATGCTTTAAACAAGGTGCAGCACTCTGCTGCCAGCCAGCGCACGCTCCGACATGCAGATTTGAAGTTTCTACATATTCCGCGATCTGCTGCGAACTCGTGCGAAACGTGTTATTTACGTGCGAAATGCTTTAAACAAGGTGCAGCACTCTGCTGCCAGCCAGCACACGCTCCGACATGCAGATTTGAACTTTCTAGATATTCCGCGATCTGCTGCGAACTCGTGCGAAACGTGTTATTTACGTGCGAAATGCTTAAAACATGGTACAGCACTCTGCTGCCAGCCAGCCAGCTCACACGCCTCCGACATGCAGTTTTTGAAACTTTCTACATATTCCGCGATCTGCTGCGAACTCGTGCGAAACGTGTTATTTCCGTGCGAAATGCTTTAAACAAGGTGCAGCACTCTGCTGCCAGCAAGCACACGCTCCGACATGCAGATTTGAAGTTTCTACATATTCCGCGATCTGCTGCAAACTGGTGCGAAACGTGTTATTTACGTGCGAAATGCTTTAAACAAGGTGCAGCACTCTGCTGCCAGCAAGCACACGCTCCGACATGCAGATTTAAAGTTTCTACATATTCCGCGATCTGCTGCGAACTTGTGCGAAACGTGTTATTTACGTGCGAAATGCTTTAAACAAGTTGCAGCACTCTGCTGGGAGCAAGCACACGCTCCGACATGCAGATTTGAAGTTTTTACATATTCCGCGATCTGCTGCGAACTCGTGCGAAACGTCTTTTTTATGTGCGAAATGCTTTTAAACATGGTGCAGCACTCTGCTGCCAGCCAGCACACGCTTCCGACATGCAGATTTGAAGTTTCTACATATTCCGCGATCTGCTGCGAACTCGTGCGAAACGTGTTATTTAACGTGCGAAATGCTTCAAACAACAAAAGGTGCCAGCAGCACTGGACACTGCTGCCAGCCAGCAACGGCACGCCTCCGACCATGCAGATTTGAAACTTTCTACATATTCCGCGATCTGCTGCGAACTCGTGCGAAACGTGTTATTTACGTGCGAAATGCTTTAAACAAGGTGCAGCACTCTGCGGCAAGCCAGCACACGCTCCGATATGCAGATTTGAATGTTTCTACATATTCCGCGATCTGCTGCGAACTCGTGCAAAACGTTTTATTTACGTGCGAAATGCTTTAAACATGGTGCAGCACTCTGCTGCCAGCCAGCGCACGCTCCGACATGCAGATTTTGAAGTTTTTCTACCTATCCCGCGATCTGCTGCGAACTCGTGCGAAACGTGTTATTTACGTGCGAAATGCTTTAAACATGGTGCAGCACTTTGCTGCCAGCCAGCACACACGCTCCGAAATGTAGATTTGAAGTTTCTACATATTCCGCGATCTGCCGCGAACTCGTGCGAAACGTGTTATTTACGTGCGAAATGCTTTAAACAAGGTGCAGCACTCTGCTGCCAGCAAGCACACGCTCCGACATGCAGATTTGAACTTTTTAGATATTCCGCGATCTGCTGCGAACTCGTGCGAAACGTGTTATTTACGTGCGAAATGCTTTAAACAAGGTGCAGCACTCTGCTGCCAGCAAGCCCACGCTCCGACATGCAGATTTAAAGTTTCTACATATTTCGCGATCTGCTGCGAACTCGTGCGAAACGTGTTATTTACGTGCGAAATGCTTTGAACAAAGTGCAGCACTCTGCTGCCAGCCAGGCCACGCTCCGACATGCAGATTTGAATGTTTGTACATATTCCGCGATCTGCTGCGAACTCGTGCAAAACGTGTTATTTACGTGCGAAATGCTCTAGACCTGGTGCAGCACTCTGCTGCCAGCCAGCACACGCTCCGACATGCAGATTTGAATGTTTTTCTACATATTCCGCGATCTGCTGCGAAAACTCGTGCGACAAAAACGTGTTATTTACGTGCGAAATGCTTTAAACAAGGTGCAGCACTCTGCTGCCAGCCAGCATATGCCACGCGCTCCGACATGCAGATTTGAAAGTTTCTACATATTCCGCGATTTGCTGTGAACTCGTGCGAAACGTGTTATTTACGTGCGAAATGCTTTAAACAAGGTGCAGCACTCTGCTGCAAGCAAGTGCACGCTCCGACATGCAGATTTGAAATTTCTACATATTCAGCGATCTGCCGCGAACTCGTGCGAAACGTGTTATTTACGTGCGAAATGCTCAAATCATGGTGCCGCACTCTGCTGCCAGCCAGCACACGCTCGCGACATGCAGATTTGAAGTTTCTACATATTCCGCGATCTGCTGCAAAACTCGTGCGAAATGTGTTATTACGTGCGAAATGCCTTTATACAAGGTGCAGCACTCTGCTGCCAGTCAGCTCACGCTCCGAAATGCAGATTTGAAGTTTCTACATATTCCGCGATCTGCTGCGAACTTGTGCGAAACGTGTTATTTACGTGCGAAATGCTTTAAACAAGGTGCAGCACTCTGCTGCCAGCCAGCACACGCTCCGACATGCAGATTTGAATTTTCTACATATTCCGCGATCTGCCGCGAACTCGTGCGAAACGTGTTATTTACGTGCGAAATGCTTTAAACAAGGTGCAGCACTCTGCTGCCAGCCAGCACACGCTCGGACATGCAGATTTGAACTTTCTTACATATTCCGCGATCTGCTGCGAACTCGTGCGAAACGTGTTATTTACGTGCGAAATGCTTTAAACAAGGTGCAGCACTCTGCTGCCAGCAAGCCCACGCTACGACATGCAGATTTAAAGTTTCTACATATTCTGCGATCTGGAGCGAACTTGTGCGAAACGTGTTATTTACGTGCGAAATGCTTTAAACATGGTGCAGCACTCTGCTGCCAGCAAGCCCACGCTCCGACATGCAGATTTGAAACTTTCTACATATTCCGCGATCTGCAGCGAACTCGTGCGAAACGTGTTATTTACGTGCGAAATGCTTTAAACTAAAACAAGGTGCAGCACTTTGCTGCCAGCCAGGGCACGCTCCGACGACATGCGTAGATTTGAAGTGTTTTCCTACATATTCCGCGATCTGCTGCGAACTCGTGCGAAACGTGTTATTTACGTGCGAAAATGCTTTAAAACATGGTGCAGCACTCTGCTGCCAGCCCAGCACACGCTCCGACATGCAGATTTTGAAGGTCTACGTATTCCGCGATCTGCTGCGAACTCGTGCGAAACGTGTTATTCGCGTGCGAAATGCTAAAAACAAGGTGCAGCACTTTGCTGCCAGCCAGGCGCACGCTCCGGAAATGCAGATTTGAAGTTTCTACACATTCCGCGATCTGGTGCGAACTCGTGCGAAACGTGTTATTTACGTGCGAAATGCTTTAAACATGGTGCAGCACTCTGCTGCCATTCAGCACACGCTCCGACATGCAGATTTGAAGTTTCTACATATTCCGCGATCTGTTGCGAACTCGTGCGAAAAGTGTTATTTACGTGCGAAATGCTTTAAACATAGTGCAGCACTCTGCTGCCAGTCAGCGCACGCTCCGACATGCAGATTTGAAGTTTCTACATATTCCGCGATCTGGTGCGAACTCGTGCGAAACGTGTTATTTACGTGCGAAATGCTTTAAACATGGTGCAGCACTCTGCTGCCAGTCAGCACACGCTCCGACATGCAGATTTGAAGTTTCTACATATTCCGCGATCTGGTGCGAACTCGTGCGAACCGTGTTTTTTACGTGCGAAATGCTTTAAACATGGTGCAGCACTCTGCTGCCAGCCAGCACACGCTTCGACATGCAGATTTGAAGTTTCTACATATTCCGCGATCTGCTTGCGAACTCGTGCGAAACGTGTTATTTACGTGCGAAATGCTTTAAACAAGGTGCAGCACTCTGCTGCCAGTCAGCCACACGCTCCGAAATGCAGATTTGAAGTTTCTACATATTCCTCGATCTGCTGCGAACTCGTGCGAAACGTGTTATTTACGTGCGAAATGCTTTAAACAAGGTGCAGCACTCTGCTGCCAGCCAGGGCACGCTCCGACATGCAGATTTGAAGTTTCTACATATTCCGCGATCTGCTGCGAACTCGTGCGAGACGTGTTATTTACGTGCGAAATGCTTTAAACAAGGTGCAGCACTCTGCTGCCAGCCAGCGCACGCTCCGACATGCAGATTTGAAGTTTCTACATATTCCGCGATCTGCTGCGAACTCGTGCGAAACGTGTTATTTACGTGCGAAATGCTTTAAACAAGGTGCAGCACTCTGCTGCCAGCAAGCGCACGCTCCGACATGCAGATTTGAAGTTCCTACATATTCCGCGATCTGCTGCGAACTCGTGCGAAACGTGTTTCCTGTTATTTACGTGCGAAATGCTTTAAACAAGGTGCAGCACTCTGCTGCCAGTCAGCGCACGCTCCGACATGCAGATTTGCAGTTTCTACATATTCCGCGATCTGCTGCGAACTCGTGCGAAACGTGTTATTTACGTGCGAAATGCTTTAAACATGGTGCAGCACTCTGCTGCCAGCCAGCACACGCTCCGACTAGCAGATTTGAACTTTCTAGATATTCCGCGATCTGCTGCGAACTCGTGCGAAATGTGTGTTATTTACGTGCGAAATGCTTCAAAACATTGTGCAGCACTCTGCTGCCAGCCAGGGCACGCTCCGACATGCAGATTTGGAAGTTTCTACATATTCCGCGATCTGCTTTGAACTCGTGCGAAACGTGTTATTTACGTGCGAAATGCTTTAAACAAGGTGCAGCACTCTGCTGCCAGCCAGCGCACGCTCCGACACGCAGATTTGAATTTTTCTAAATATTCCGCGATCTGCCTGCGAACTTGTGCGAAAACGTGTTATTTACGTGCGAAATGCTTTAAACATGGGTGCAGCACTCTGCTGCCAGCCAGCGCACGCTCCGACATGCAGATTTGAATTTTCTACATATTCTGCGATCTGCTGCGAACTCGTGCGAAACGTGTTATTTACGTGCGAAATGCTTTAAGCAAGGTGCAGCACTCTGCTGCCAGCCAGGGCACGCTCCGACATGCAGATTTGAAGTTTCTACATATTCCGCGATCTGCTGCGAAACTCGTGCGAAACGTGTTATTTACGTGCGAAATGCTTTAAACATGGTGAAGCACTCTGCTGCCAGTCAGCGCACGCTCCGACGTGCAGATTTGAAGTTTCTACATATTCCGCGATCTGGTGCGAACTCGTGCGAAACGTGTTATTTACGTGCGAAATGCTTGAAACATGGTGCAGCACTCTGCTGCCAGTCAGAGCACGCTCCGACATGCAGATTTGAAGTTTCTACATATTCCGCGATCTGGTGCGAACTCGTGCGAAACGTGTTATTTACGTGCGAAACGCCTTAAACATGGTGCAGCACTCTGCTGCCAGTCAGCGCACGCTCCGACATGCAGATTTGAAGTTTCTACATATTCCGCGATCTGGTGCGAACTCGTGCGAAACGTGTTATTTACGTGCGAAATGCTTTAAACATGGTGCAGCACTCTGCTGCCAGTCAGCGCACGCTCCGACATGCAGATTTGAAGTTTCTACATATTCCGCGATCTGCTGCGAACTCGTGCGAAACGTGTTTATGACGTGCGAAATGCTTTAAACAAGGTGCAGCACTCTGCTGCCCAGCAAGCGCACGCTCCGACATGCAGATTTGAAGTTTTACATACATATTCCGCGATCTGCTGGCGAACTCGTGCGAAACGTGTTATTTACGTGCGAAATGCTTTAAACATGGTGCAGCACTCTGCTGCCAGCCAGCACACGCTCCGACATGCAGATTTGAACTTTCTACATATTCCGCAATCTGCTGCGAACTCGTGCGAAACGTGTTATTTACGTGCGAAATGCTCAAAACAAGGTGCAGCACTTTGCTGCCAGCCAGCTCACGCTCCGACATGTAGATTTGAAGTTTTTACATATTCCGCGATCTGCTGCGAACTAATCGTGCGAAACGTGTTATTTACGTGCGAAATGCTTTAAACAAGGTGCAGCACTCTGCTGCCAGCAAGTACACGCTCCGATATGCAGATTTGAACTTTCTAGATATTCCGCGATCTGCTGCGAACTCGTGCGAAACGTGTTATTTACGTGCGAAATGCTTTAAACATGGTGCAGCACGCTGCTGCCAGTCAGCTCACGCTCCGAAATGCAGATTTGAAGTTTCTACATATTCCGCGATCTGCTGCGAACTCGTGCGAAACGTGTTATTTACGTGCGAAATGCTTTAAACAAGGTGCAGCACTCTGCTGCCAGCAAGCTCATGCTCCGACATGCAGATTTGAAGTTTCTACATATTCCGCGATCTGCTGCGAACTCGTGCGAAATGTGTTATTTACGTGCGAAATGCTTTAAACATGGTGCAGCACTCTGCTGCCAGCTAGCGCACGCTCCGATATGTAGATTCGAAGTTTCTACATATTCCTGCGATCTGCTGCGAACTGGTGCGAAACGTGTTGTTTACGTGCGAAATGCTTTAAACAAGGTGCAGCACTCTGCTGCCAGCCAAGCGCACGCTCCGCATGCAGATTTGCAAGTTTCTAGATATTCCGCGATCTGCTGCGAACTCGTGCGAAACGTGTTATTTACGTGCGAAATGCTTTAAACAATGGTGCAGCACTCTGCGCCCAAGCCAGGGCACGCTCCGACATGCAGATTTGAAGTTTCTACATATTCCGCGATCTGCTGCGAACTCGTGCGAAACGTGTTATTTACGTGCGAAAAATGCTTTAAAACAAGGTGCAGCACTCTGCTGCCAGCCAGCACACGCTCCGACATGTAGATTTCTACGTTTCTAGATATACCGCGATCTGCTGCGATCTGGAGCGAAATGTGTTATTTACGTGCGAAATGCTTTAACATGGATTGCAGCACTCTGCTGCCACCCCGCAGCAAACACGCTCCGACATGCAGATTTGAAGTTCCGACATATTCTGCAATCTGCTTCGAACTCGTGCAAAACGTGTTATTTACGTGCGAAATGCTTTACACAAGGTGCAGCACTCTGCTGCCAGCCAGCGCACGCTCCGACATGCAGATTTGAAGTTTCTAGATATTCCGCGATCTGCTGCGAACTCGTGCGAAACGTGTTATTTACGTGCGAAATGCTTTAAAAACATGGTGCAGCACTGCTGCTGCCAGCCAGCACACGCTCCGACATCGTGAAGATTTGAAGTTTTCTACATATTCCGCGATCTGCTGCTAAACTCGTGCGAAAACGTGTTATTACGTGCGAAATGCTTTAAACAAGGTGCAGCACTCTGCTGCGAGCAAGTGCACGCTCCGACATGCAGATTTGAAGTGTCTACATATTCCGCGATCTGCCGCGAACTTGTGCGAAACGTGTTATTAACGTGCGAAATGCTTTAAACAAGGTGCAGCACTCTGCAGCCAGCCAGCACCCGCTCCGACATGCAGATTTGAAGTTTCTAGATATTCCGCGATCTGCTGCGAACTCGTGCGAAACGTGTTATTTACGTGCGAAATGCTTTAAACAAGGTGCAGCACTCTGCTGCCAGCCAGGAGCACACGCTCCGACATGCAGATGTGAACTTTCTAGATATTCCGCGATCTGCTGCGAACTCGTGCGAAACGTGTTATTTCCGTGCGAAATGCTTTTAACCAAGTGCAGCACTCTGCTGCCAGCAAGCGCACGCTCCGACATGCAGATTTGAAGTTTCTACATATTCCGCGATCTGCTGCGAACTGGTGCGAAACGTGTTATTTACGTGCGAAATGCTTTAAACAAGGTGCAGCACTCTGCTGCAAGCCAGCGCACGCTCCGACATGCAGATTTGAAGTTTCTACATATTCCGCGATCTGCTGCGAACTCGTGCGAAACGTGTTATTTACGTGCGAAATGCTTTAAACAAGGTGCAGCACTCTGCTGCCAGCCAGGGCACGCTCCGACATGCAGATTTGAATTGTGTTTCTACAGATTCCGCGATCTGCTGCGAACTCGTGCGAAACGTGTTATTTACGTGCGAAATGCTTTAAACAAGGTGAAGCACTCTGCTGCAAGCCAGCATACGCTCCGATATGCAGATTTGAACTTTCTACATATTCCGCGATCTGCTGCGAACTCGTGCGAAACGTGTTATTTACGTGCGAAATGCTTTAAACAAGGTGCAGCACTCTGCTGCCAGCAAGCTCACGCTCCGACATGCAGATTTGAAGTTTCTACATATTCCGCGATCTGCTGCGAACTCGTGCGAAACGTGTTATTTACGTGCGAAATGCTTTAAACAAGGTGCAAGCACTGCCTGCTGCCAGCAAGCTCACGCTCGCGACATGGTGCAGCACTCTGCTGCCAGTCAGCCCATGCTCCGAAATGCAGATTTGAAGTTTCTACATATTCCGCGACTTACTGCGAACCCGTGCGAAACGTGTTATTTACGTGCGAAATGCTTTAAACATGGTGCAGCACTCTGCTGCCAGTCAGGGCACGCTCCGACATGCAGATTTGAAGTTTCTATATATTCCGCGATCTGCTGCGAACTCGTGCGAAACGTGTTATTTACGTGCGAAATGTGCTTTGTAAACAGTGTGCAGACCTCTGCTGTCAGTCAGCCAGTACAGGGAGGCAACGCCGAATAGGGGGAAATGCAGATTTGACTTTTCTACATATTCCGCGATCTGCTGCGAACTCGTGCGAAACGTGTTATTTACGTGCGAAATGCTTTAAACAAGGTGCAGCACTCTGCTGCCATCCAACATTCGCTCCGATATGCAGATTTGAAGTTTCTACATATTCCCTGCGATCTCGCAACCCAACTCGCTTCGAAATGTGTTATTTACGTGCGAAATGCTTTGAAACAGGTGGCAGCACATCGTGGCTGCCAAAGCGCAGCGGGCACGCTCCGAATCGGTAGATTTGCAGTTTCTACATATTCCGCGATCTGGTGCGAACTCGTGCGAAACGTGTGCTCGTGCGAAACGTATTATTTACGTGCGAAATGCTTTAAACATGGTGCAGAACTCTGCTGCCAGCCAGCCCATGCTGCGACATGTAAATTTGAAGTTTCTACATATTCCGCGATCTGCTGCGAACTCGTGCGAAACGTGTTATTTACGTGCGAAATGCTTTAAACAAGGTGCAGCACTCTGAATGCATCACATTGCCATCCAGGCACCACGCTCCGACATGCAGAGTCTTTGAACTTTTTTCTACATAACTTCCTCGCTCTGCTGCTGGAACTCGTGGACGACAACCGTTTTATTTACGTGCGAAATGCTTTAAAGAAAGGTGCGAGCACCTCTTCTGCCAGCCACGTCCCACGCGTGGCCGACATGTCCGATTTAAAGTCTTCTTGACATATGCCACGCGATCTGCTATCTAGAACTCTAGCGAAACGGTAGTTTTTATTTACGTGCGAAATGCTTTAGAAAATAACAGGGTGCAGCACTCTGCTGCCAGCAGTAGCCCACGTATCTCCGATTTGCATGAGTTGAACTTTCTACTTTCTAGATATTCCGTATTCCGGCGAATCTGCGTGCGACACTCTGTGCGAAAACGGTGTTATTTCCGTGCAAAATGCTTTAAACATGGTGCAGCACTCTGCTGCCAGCAGGGCACGAAACGCTCCGACATGTCGATCGCATGTTCCTACATGTTACGCGATCTCCTGCTGCGAACTCCGTGCGAAACGGTGTTATTATCCTGCAAAATGCTTTAAATTAAAAAATTAAAAAAACAAGGTTCTGCGCCCTCAGCGTGGCGAGCCAGCACACGCAACCTCGACATGCAGATTTGAAGTTTCTACATATTCCGCGATCTGCTGCGAACTCGTGCGAAAATGTGTTATTTTCGTGCGAAA
>WPIO01000599.1:0-20556 GCA_009760855.2 Cristatella mucedo
CAGGCAATCACACTTGAATAACTCATTTCGCTTGAGTTTGCAGCAGATCGCTGAAAATAAAGACACCTCGATACTGGTCGTTATAGTGTGCGATAGCTTGCTGCAGAGTGAGGCGCCTAGCATTAGGCCATTTACACTTGAATAGCTTATTTTGCATGAGTTCACAGCAGATCGCACAATATCTAGATACTTTAAATCAACCCGTCAAGTCATGCAGTCGCTCGGAGAGGAGTGCAGGCCTTGCTTTAGGCAATCGCACTGGAATAACTCATTTCGCTTGAGTTTGCAGCAGATCCCAGAATGTAAAGACACTTCGATACTGCTCGTTATAGTGTGTGATGACTTGCTGCAGATTGTGGCGCCTTGCATTAGGCCATTCACACTTGAATAGCTTATCTTGCATGAGTTCACAGCAGATCGCACAATATCTAGATACTTTAAATCAACCCGCCAGAGCGTGCAGTAGTTTGCAGCATAATGCAGGGCCTTGCTTCAGGCAATCGCACTTGAATAACTCATTTCGCTTGAGTTTGCAGCAGATCGCGGACTTTAAAGACACCTCGATACTGCTCGTTTTAGCGTGTGATAACTTGCTGCAGAGTGCGGCTCCAAGCATTAGGCCATTTACACTTGAATAGCTTATCTTCCAAGAGTTCACAGCAGATCGCACAAAATCTAGATACTTTAAATCAACCCGTTAAGTCATGCAGTCGCTGAGACAGCAGTGCAGGCCTTGTTTTAGGCAATCGCACTGCAATACCTCATTTCGCTTGAGTTTGCGGGCAGATCGCAGAATATAAAGACACTTCGTAACTGCTCGTTATAGCGTTTGATAACTTTCTGCAGATTGCGGCGCCTTGCATTAGGCCATTCACACTTGAATAGCTTATTTTGCATGAGTTCACAGCAGATCCCACAATATCTAGATACTTAAAGTCAACCGGTCTAAGCATGCTGTAGCTCGGAGCAGAGTGCAGGCCTTGCTTTAGGCAATCGCATTTGAATAACTTATTTCGCTTGTGTTTGCAGCTGATCGCAGAATATGAAGACACCTCGATACTGCTCGTTATTGCGTGTGACAACTTGCTACAGAGTGAGGCGCCTTGCATTAAGCCATTCACACTGGAATAGCTTATCTTGCATGAGTTCACAGCAGATTGCACAATATCTAGATACTTTAAATCAACCCGCCAGAGCGTGCAGTAGTTTGCAGCATAATGCAGGGCCTTGCTTCAGGCAATCGCACTTGAATAACTCATTTCGCTTGAGTTTGCAGCAGATCGCTGAATATAAAGACACCTCGATACTGGTCGTAATTGTGTGCGATAGCTTGCTGCAGAGTGAGGTGCCTAGCATTAGGCCATTTACACTTGAATAGCTTATTTTGCATGAGTTCACAGCAGATCGCACAATATCTAGATACTTTAAATCAACCCGTCAAGTCATGCAGTCGCTCGGAGAGGAGTGCAGGCCTTGCTTTAGGCAATCGCACTGGAATAACTCATTTCGCTTGAGTTTGCAGCAGATCCCAGAATGTAAAGACACTTCGATACTGCTCGTTATAGTGTGTGATGACTTGCTGCAGATTGTGGCGCCTTGCATTAGGCCATTCACACTTGAATAGCTTATCTTGCATGAGTTCACAGCAGATCGCTCAATATCTAGATAATTTAAATCAACCCGCAAGAACTTTGAGTAGTTTGCAGCATAATGCATTTCCTAGATTCAGGCAATCGCACTACAATAACTCATTTTGCTTGAGTTTGTAGCAAATGGCTAAATATAAAGACACCTCGATACTGCTCTTCATAGCGTGTGATAACTTGCTGCAGAGTGCTGCGCCTTGCATTAGGCCATTTACACATGAATAGCTTATTTTGCATGAGTTCACAGCAGATCGCACAATATCTAGATACTTAAAATCAACCCGCCAGAGCGTGCAGTAGCTAACAGCAGAGTGCAGCTCCAAACTTTAGGCAATTGCACTTGAATAACTTATTTCGCTTGAGTTCGCAGCAGATCGCTAAATATTAAGTCACCTCGATACTACTCGTTATATCGTGTGATGACTTGCTGATGAGTGCTGATCCTTGCATTAAGCCATTCACACTTGAATAGCTGATTTTGCATTAGTCTACAGCAGATCGCACAATATCCAGATACTTTAAATCAACCCGCCAGTGTGTGCAGTAGTTTGCAGCATAATGCAGCGCCTTGCTTCAGGCAATCGCACTTGAATAACTCATTTCGATTGAGTTTGCAGCAGATCGCTGAATATAAAGACACCTCGATACTGCACGTTATAGTGTGCGAAAGCTTGCTGCAGAGTGCAGTGGCTAGCATTAGGCCATTCACACTTAACTAACCTACTTTGCATTGGATCGCAGCAGATCACACAATATCTAGATACTTAAAATCAACCGGTCTAAGCATGCTGTAGCTCGGAGCAGAGTGCAGGCCTTGCTCTAGGCAATCGCACTTGAATAACATATTTCGCTTGTGGTTGCAGCAGATCGCAGAATATAAAGACACCTCGATACTACTCGTTATATCGTGTGATGACTTGTTGCAGAGTGCGGTGCCTAGGATTTGGTAGTTCACTCGTGTATAACCTACTTTGCAGGACTTCACAGCAGATCGCACAATATCTAGATACTTTAAATCAACCCGTTAAGTCATGCAGTCGCTGAGAGAGCAGTGCAGGCCTTTTTTAGGCAATCGCACTGGAATACCTCATTTCGCTTGATTTTGCGGGCAGATCGCAGGATATAAAGACACTTCGTAACTGCTCGTTATAGCGTGTGATAACTTTTAGCAGATTGCCGCGCCTTTTATTAGGCCATTCACACTTGAATAGCTTATTTTGCATGAGTTCACAGCAGATCGCACAATATCTAGACACTTAAAATCAACCCGCCAAAGCGTGCAGTAGTTTGAAGCATAATGCAGCGCTTTGCTTCAGGCAATCGCACTTGAATAACTCATTTCGCTTGAGTTTGCAGCAGATCGCTGAATATAAAGACACCTCGATACTGGTCGTTATAGTGTGCCATAGCTTGCTGCAGTGTGAGGTGCCTAGCATTAGGCCATTCACACTGAACTAACCTACTTCGCATGAGATCGCAGCAGATTGCACAATATCTAGATACTTTAAATCAACCCGGCAAGTCATGCAGTCGGTCGGAGAGGAGTGCAGGCCTTGCTTTAGGCAATCACACTGGAATAACTCATTTCGCTTGAGTTTGCAGCAGATCCCAGAATGTAAAGACACTTCGATAATGCTCGTTATAGTGTGTGATGACTTGCAGCAGATTGCAGCCCCTTGCATTAGGCCATTCACACTTGAATCGCTTATCTTGCATGAGTTCACAGCATATAGCACAATATCTAGATAATTTAAATCAACCCACCAGAGCGGGGAGTAGTTTGCAGCATAATGCAGCTCCTAGATTCAGGCAATCGCACTTGAATAACTCATTTTGCTTGAGTTTGTAGCAAATGGCTAAATATAAAGACACCTCGATACTGCTCTTCATAGCGTGTGATAACTTGCTGCATTGTGCTGCACCTTGCATTAGGCCATTTACACATGAATAGCTAATTTTGCATGAGTTCACAGCAGATCGCGCAATATCTAGATACTTAAAATCAACCCACCAGAGCGTGCAGTAGCTAACAGCAGAGTGCAGCTCTAAACTTTAGGCAATTGCACTTGAATAACTCATTTCGCTTGAGTTTGCAGCAGATCGCTGAATATTAAGACACCTCGATACTGGTCGTTACAGCGTGTGATAACTTGCTGCAGAGTGCGTCGCCTAGCATTAGGCCATTAAAATTTTAATAACCTATTTTGCATGAGATCGCAGCAGATCACACAATATTTAGATACTTTAAATCAACCAGTCAGTGAGTGCAGCAGCTTGCATCAGAGTGCAGCTCCTTGCTTTAGGCAATCGCTTTTGAATAACTCATTTCGCTTGAGTTCGCAGCAGATCGCTGAATATTAAGACACCTCGATACTACTCGTTATATCGTGTGATGACTTGCTGCAGAGTGCTGATCCTTGCATTAAGCCATTCACACTTGAATAGCTGATTTTGCATTAGTCTACAGCAGATCGCACAATATTTAGATACTTTAAATCAACCCGCCAGTGTGTGCAATAGTTTGCAGCATAATGCAGCACCTTGCTTCAGGCAATCGCACTTGAATAACTCATTTCGCTTGAGTTTGCAGCAGATCGCTGAATATAAAGACACCTCGATACTGCACGTTATAGTGTGAGATAGCTTGCTGCAGAGTGCAGTGCCTAGCATTAGGCCATTCACACTTAACTAACCTACTTTGCATGAGATCACAGCAGATTGTACAATATCTAGATACTTTAAATCAACCCGTCAAGTCATGCAGTCGCTCGGAGAGGAGTGCAGGCCTCGCTTTAGGCAATCGCACGTAAATAACTCATTTCGGCCGAGTTTGCAGCAGATCGCTGAATATAAAGACACCTCGATACTGCTCGTTTTATCGTGTAAAACTTGCTGCAGATAGCGGCGCCTTGCATTAGGCCATTAAAAATTGAATAACCTATTTTGCATGAGATCGCAGCAGATCACACAATATTTAGATACTTTAAATCAACCAGTCAGGGAGTGCAGCAGCCTGCATCAGAGTGCAGCTCCTTGCTTTAGGCAATCGCACTTGAATTACTCATTTCGCTTGAGTTCGCAGCAGATCGCTAAATATTAAGACACCTCGATACTACTTGTTATATCGTGTGATGACTTGCTGCAGAGTGCTGATCTTTGCATTAAGCCATTCACACTTGAATAGCTGATTTTGCATTAGTCTACAGCAGATAATACAACCTCTAGATACTTTAAATCAACCCGCCAGTGTGTGCAGTAGTTTGCAGCATAATGCAGCGCCTTGCTTCAGGCAATCGCACTTGAATAACTCATTTCGCTTGAGTTTGCAGCAGATCGCTGAATATAAAGACACCTCGATACTGCTCGTTATAGCGAGCGATAGCTTGCTGCAGAGTGCGGCGCCTAGCATTAGGCCATTCACACTTGACTAACCTACTTTGCATGAGATCTCAGCTGATTGCACAATATCGAGATACTTTTAATTAACCCGTCAAGTCATGCAGTCGCTCGGAGAGGAGTACAGGCCTTGCTTTAAGCAATCGCACATAAATAACTCATTTCGCTAGAGTTTGCAGCAGATCCCAGAATGTAAAGACACTTCAATACTGCTTGTTATAGCGTGTGATAACTAGCTGCAGAGTGAGGCGCGTTGCATTAGGCCATTTACAATTGAATAGCTTATTTTGCATGAGTTCACAGCAGATCGCACAATATCTAGATACTTAAAATCAACCGGTCTAAGCATGCTGTAGCTCGGAGCAGAGTGCAGGCCTTGCTCTAGGCAATCGCACTTGAATAACTTATTTCGCTTGTGTTTGCAGCAGATCGCAGAATATGAAGACACCTCGATACTACTCGTTATATCGTGTGATGACTTGCTGCAGAGTGCGGCGCCTAGGATTAGGTAGTTCACTCGTGAATAACCTACTTTGCAGGACTTCACTGCAGATCGCACAATATCTAGATACTTTAAATCAACCCGTTAAGTCATGCAGTCGCTGAGAGAGCAGTGCAGGCCTTGTTTTAGGCATTCGCACTGGATTACCTCATTTCGCTTAAGTTTGCTGGCAGATCGCAGGATATAAAGACACTTCGTAACTGCTCGTTATAGCGTGTGATAACTTTTTGCAGATTGCTGCGCCTTGCATTAGGCCATTCACACTTGAATATCCTATTTTGCATGAGTTCACAGCAGATCGCACAATATCTAGATACTTAAAATCAACCCGCCAGAGCGTGCAGTAGTTTGCAGCATAATGCAGCGCTTTGCTTCAGGCAATCGCACTTGAATAACTCATTTCGCTTGAGTTTGCAGCAGATCGCTGAATATAAAGACACCTCGATACTGGTCGTTATAGTGTGCCATAGCCTGCTGCAGAGAGAGGTGCCTAGCATTAGGCCAGTCACACTGAACTAACCTACTTCGCATGAGATCGCAGCAGATTGCACAATATCTAGGTACTTTAAATCAACCCGTCAAGTCATGCAGTCGGTCGGAGAGGAGTGCAGGCCTTGCTTTAGGCAATCACACTGGAATAACTCATTTCGCTTGAGTTTGCAGCAGATCCCAGAATGTAAAGACACTTCGATACTGCTCGTTATAGTGTGTGATGACTTGCAGCAGATTGCGGCGCCTTGCATTAGGCCATTCACACTTGAATAGCTTATCTTGCATGAGTTCACAGCATATAGCACAATATCTAGATAATTTAAATCAACCCGCCAGAGCGTGGAGTAGTTTGCAGCATAATGCAGCTCCTAGATTCAGGCAATCGCACTTGAATAACTCATTTTGCTTGAGTTTGTAGCAAATGGCTAAATATAAAGACACTACGACACTGCTCTTCATAGCGTGTGATAACTTGCTGCATAGTGCTGCACCTTGCATTAGGCCATTTACACATGAATAGCTTATTTTGCATGAGTTCACAGCAGATCGCACAATATCTAGATACTTAAAATCAACCCACCAGAGCGTGCAGTAGCTAACAGCAGAGTGCAGCTCCAAACTTTAGGCAATTGCACTTGAATAACTTATTTCGCTTGAGTTCGCAGCAGATCGCTAAATATTAGGTCACCTCGATACTACTCGGTATATCGTGTGATGACTTGCTGCAGAGTGCTGATCCTTGCAATAAGCCATTCATCCTTGAATAGCTGATTTTGCATTAGTCTACAGCAGATCGCACAATATCCAGATACTTTAAATCAACCCGCCAGTGTGTGCAGTAGTTTGCAGCATAATGCAGCGCCTTGCTTCAGGCAATCGCACTTGAATAACTCATTTTTTTGAGTTTGCAGCAGATCGCTGAATATAAAGACACCTCGATACTGCTCGTTATAGTGTGCGATAGCTTGCTGCAGAGTGCAGTGGCTAGCATTAGGCCATTCACACTTAACTAACCTACTTTGCATGAGATCGCAGCAGATTGCACAATATCTAGATACTTTAAATCAACCCGTCAAGTCATGCAGTCGCTCGGAGAGGAGTGCAGGCCTTGCTTTAGGCAATCGCACGTAAATAACTCATTTCGGTCGAGTTTGCAGCAGATCGCTTAATATAAAGACACCTCGATACTGCTCGTTATATCGTGTAAAACTTGCTGCAGAGTGCGGCGCCTAGCATTAGGTAGTTCACTCGTGAATAACCTACTTTGCAGGACTTCACAGCAGATCGCTCAATATCTAGATACTTTAAATCAACCCGTCAAATCATGCAGTCGCTCGGAGAGCAGTGCAGGCCTTGTTTTAAGCAATCGCACTGGAATAACTCATTTCGCTTGTGTTTGCAGCAGATCGCAGATTATGAAGAAACCTCGATACTGCTCGTTATAGCGTGTGACAACTTACTACAGATTTAGGCGCCTTGCATTAAGCCATTCACACTGGAATAGCTTATCTTGCATGAGTTCACAGCAGATCGCACAATATCTAGATACTTTAAATCAACCGCCAGAGCATGCAGTAGTTTGCAGCAGAGTGCAGCTCCTTGCTTTAGGCAATCTCACATGAATACCACATTTCGGTTAAGTTTGATGCAGATCGCTGGATATAACGACACCTCGATACTGCTCGTTATATCGTGTGATTACTTGTTGCAGATTGCGGGGCCTAGCTTTAGGCCACTCACACTTGAAAAGCTTATCTTGCATGAGTTCACAGCAGATCGCACAATATCTAGATACTTTAAATCAACCCGCCAGAGCGTGCAGTAGTTTGCAGCATAATGCAGCGCTTTGCTTCAGGCAATCGCACTTGAATAACTTATTTCGCTTGAGTTTGCAGCAGATCGCTGAATATAAAGACACCTCGATACTGAGCGCCTTGCATTAGGCCATTCACACATGAATAGCTTATTTTGCATGAGTTCACAGCAGATCGCACAATATCTAGATACTTTAAATCAACCCGCCAGAGCGTGGAGTAATTTGCAGCATAATGCAGCTCCTAGATTCAGGCAATCGCACTTGAATAACTCATTTCGCTTGAGTTCGCAGCAGATCGCTGAATATTAAGACACCTCGATACTACTTGTTATATCGTGTGATGACTTGCTGCAGAGTGCTGATCTTTGCATTAAGCCATTCACACTTGAATAGCTGATTTTGCATTAGTCTACAGCAGATCATACAATATCTAGATACTTTAAATCAACCCGCCAGTGTGTGCAGTAGTTTGCAGCATAATGCAGCACCTTGCTTCAGGCAATCCCACTTTAGTAACTCATTTCGCTTAAGTTTGCAGCAGATCGCTAAATATAAAGACACCTCGATACTGGTCGTTATAGTGTGCCATAGCTTGCTGCAGAGAGAGGTGCCTAGCATTAGGCCAGTCACACTGAACTAACCTACTTCGCATGAGATCGCAGCAGATTGCACAATATCTAGATACTTTAAATCAACCCGTCAAGTCATGCAGTCGGTCGGAGAGGAGTGCAGACCTTGCTTTAGGCAATCACACTGGAATAACTCATTTCGCTTGAGTTTGCAGCAGATCCCAGAAATGTAAAGACACTTCAATACTGCTTGTTATAGCGTGTGATAACTAGCTGCAGAGTGAGGCGCGTTGCATTAGGCCATTTACAATTGAATAGCTTATTTTGCATGAGTTCACAGCAGATCGCACAATATCTAGATACTTAAAATCAACCGGTCTAAGCATGCTGTAGCTCGGAGCAGAGTGCAGGCCTTGCTCTAGGCAATCGCACTTGAATAACTTATTTCGCTTGTGTTTGCAGCAGCAGATCGCTAAAAATGAAGACACCTCGATACTACTCGTTATATCGTGTGATGACTTGCTGCAGAGTGCGGCGCCTAGGATTAGGTAGTTCACTCGTGAATAACCTACTTTGCAGGACTTCACTGCAGATCGCACAATATGTAGATACTTTAAATCAACCCGTTAAGTCATGCAGTCGCTGAGAGAGCAGTGCAGGCCTTGTTTTAGGCAATCGCACTGGATTACCTCATTTCGCTTAAGTTTGCTGCAGATCGCAGAATATAAAGACACTTTGATACTGCTCGTTATAGTGTGTGATGACTTGCAGCAGATTGCGGCGCCTTGCATTAGGCCATTCACACTTGAATAGCTTATCTTGCATATGTTCACAGCATATAGCACAATATCTAGATAATTTAAATCAACCCGCCAGAGCGTGCAGTAGTTTGCAGCATAATGCAGCGCTTTGCTTCAGGCAATCGCACTTGAATAACTCATTTCGCTTGAGTTTGCAGCAGATCGCTGAATATAAAGACACCTCGATACTGCTCGTTATAGCGTGCGATAGCTTGCTGCAGAGTGCGGTGCCTAGCATTGGGCCATTCACACTTAACTAACCTACTTTGCATGAGATCGCAGCAGATTGCACAATATCTAGATACTTTAAATCAACCCGTCAAGTCATGCAGTCGTTCGGAGAGGAGTGCAGGCCTTGCTTTAGGCAATCGCACTGGAATAACTCATTTTGCTTGAGTTTGCAGAAATCGCTAAATATAAAGACACTTCGATACTGCTCGTTATAGGGTGTGATGACTTGCAGCAGATTGCGGCGCCTTGCATTAGGCCATTCACACTTGAATAGCTTATTTTGCATGAGTTCACAGCAGATCGCACAATATCTAGATACTTTAAATCAACCCGCCAGAGCGTGCAGTAGTTTGCAGCATAATGCAGCGCCTTGCTTCAGGCAATCGCACTTGAATAACTCATTTCGCTTGAGTTTGCAGCAGATCGCTGAATATAAAGACACCTCGATACTACTCGTTATATCGTGTGATGACTTGCGCAGAGTGCTGTTAACTAACCTATTTTGCATGAGATCGCAGCAGATTGCACAATATCTAGATACTTTAAATCAACCCGTCAAGTCATGCAGTCGCTCGGAGAGGAGTGCAGGCCTTGCTTTAGGCAATCGCACATAAATAACTCATTTCGCTTGAGTTTGCAGCAGATCCCAGAATGTAAAGACACTTCAATACTGCTTGTTATAGCGTGTGATAACTAGCTGCAGAGTGAGGCGCGTTGCATTAGGCCATTTACAATTGAATAGCTTATTTTGCATGAGTTCACAGCAGATGGCACAATATCTAGATACTTAAAATCAACCGGTCTAAGCATGCTGTAGCTCGGAGCAGAGTGCAGGCCTTGCTCTAGGCAATCGCACTTGAATAACTTATTTCGCTTGTGTTTGCAGCAGATCGCAGAATATGAAGACACCTCGATACTACTCGTTATATCGTGTGATGACTTGCTGCAGAGTGCGGCGCCTAGGATTAGGTAGTTCACTCGTGAATAACCTACTTTGCAGGACTTCACTGCAGATCGCACAATATCTAGATACTTTAAATCAACCCGTTAAGTCATGCAGTCGCTGAGAGAGCAGTGCAGGCCTTGTTTTAGGCAATCGCACTGGATTACCTCATTTCGCTTAAGTTTGCTGGCAGATCGCAGGATATAAAGACACTTCGTAACTGCTCGTTATAGCGTGTGATAACTTTTTGCAGATTGCTGCGCCTTGCATTAGGCCATTCACACTTGAATATCTTATTTTGCATGAGTTCACAGCAGATCGCACAATATCTAGATACTTAAAATCAACCCGCCAGAGCGTGCAGTAGTTTGCAGCATAATGCAGCGCTTTGCTTCAGGCAATCGCACTTGAATAACTCATTTCGCTTGAGTTTGCAGCAGATCGCTGAATATAAAGACACCTCGATACTGGTCGTTATAGTGTGCCATAGCCTGCTGCAGAGAGAGGTGCCTAGCATTAGGCCAGTCACACTGAACTAACCTACTTCGCATGAGATCGCAGCAGATTGCACAATATCTAGATACTTTAAATCAACCCGTCAAGTCATGCAGTCGGTCGGAGAGGAGTGCAGGCCTTGCTTTAGGCAATCACACTGGAATAACTCATTTCGCTTGAGTTTGCAGCAGATCCCAGAATGTAAAGACACTTCGATACTGCTCGTTATAGTGTGTGATGACTTGCAGCAGATTGCGGCGCCTTGCATTAGGCCATTCACACTTGAATAGCTTATCTTGCATGAGTTCACAGCATATAGCACAATATCTAGATAATTTAAATCAACCCGCCAGAGCGTGCAGTAGTTTGCAGCATAATGCAGCTCCTAGATTCAGGCAATCGCACTTGAATAACTCATTTTGCTTGAGTTTGTAGCAAATGGCTAAATATAAAGACACTTCGATACTGCTCTTCATAGCGTGTGATAACTTGCTGCATAGTGCTGCACCTTGCATTAGGCCATTTACACATGAATAGCTTATTTTGCATGAGTTCACAGCAGATCGCACAATATCTAGATACTTAAAATCAACCCACCAGAGCGTGCAGTAGCTAACAGCAGAGTGCAGCTCCAAACTTTAGGCAATTGCACTTTGAATAACTTATTTCGCTTGAGTTCGCAGCAGATCGCTAAATATTAGGTCACCTCGATACTACTCGGTATATCGTGTGATGACTTGCTGCAGAGTGCTGATCCTTGCAATAAGCCATTCATCCTTGAATAGCTGATTTTGCATTAGTCTACAGCAGATCGCACAATATCCAGATACTTTAAATCAACCCGCCAGTGTGTGCAGTAGTTTGCAGCATAATGCAGCGCCTTGCTTCAGGCAATCGCACTTGAATAACTCATTTCGATTGAGTTTGCAGCAGATCGCTGAATATAAAGACACCTCGATACTGCTCGTTATAGTGTGCGATAGCTTGCTGCAGAGTGCAGTGGCTAGCATTAGGCCATTCACACTTAACTAACCTACTTTGCATGAGATCGCAGCAGATTGCACAATATCTAGATACTTTAAATCAACCCGTCAAGTCATGCAGTCGGTCGGAGAGGAGTGCAGACCTTGCTTTAGGCAATCACACTGGAATAACTCATTTCGCTTGAGTTTGCAGCAGATCCCAGAATGTAAAGACACTTCGATACTGCTCGTTATAGTGTGTGATGACTTGCAGCAGATTGCGGCGCTTTGCATTAGGCCATTCACTATTGAATAGCTTATCTTGCATGAGTTCACAGCATATAGCACAATATCTAGATAATTTAAATCAACCCGCCAGAGCGTGGAGTAGTTTGCAGCATAATGCAGCTCCTAGATTTAGGCAATCGCACTTGAATAACTCATTTTGCTTGAGTTTGTAGCAAATAGCTAAATATAAAGACACCTCGATACTGCTCTTCATAGCGTGTGATAACTTGCTGCATAGTGCTGCACCTTGCATTAGGCCATTTACACATGAATAGCTTATTTTCCAAGAATTCACAGCAGATCGCACAATATCTAGATACTTTAAATCAACCCGTCAAAGCATGCAATAGCCCGGAGCAGAGTGCTGGCCTAGATTTAGGCAATCGCTCTGGAATAACTCATTTCGCTTAAGTTTGCAGCAGATCCTGGAATGTAAAGACACTTAAATACTGCTCGTTATAGCGTGTGATAACTTGCCGCAGAGTGCGGCACCTAGCATAAGTCCATTCACACTTAAATAACCTACTAGGCATGAGATCGCAGCTCATCGCACAATATCTGGATACTTTATATCAACCCGTCAAGTCATGCAGTCGCTCGGAGAGGAGTGCAGGCCTTGCTTTAGGCAATCGCTCTGGAATAACTCATTTCGCTTGAGTTTGCAGCAGATCGCTGAATATAAAAACACCTCGATACTACTCGTTATATCGTGTGATGACTTGCTGCAGAGTGCTGCGCCTAGCATTAGGTAGTTCACTCGTGAATAACCTACTTTGCAGGACTTCACAGCAGATCGCACAATATCAAAATACTTTAAATCAACCCGTAAAGTCATGCAGTCGCTCGGTGCAGAGTGCAGGCCTTGCTTTAGGCAATCGCACTTGAATAACTTATTTCGCTTGTATTTGCAGCAGATCGCAGAATATTAAGACACCTCGATACTGCTCGTTATAGCGTGTGACAACTTGCTACAGAGTGAGGCGCCTTGCATTAAGCCATTCACACTGGAATAGCTTATCTTGCATGAGTTCACAGCAGATCGCACAATATCTAGATACTTTAAATCAACCCGCCAGAGCGTGGAGTAGTTTGCAGCATAATGCAGTTCCTAGATTCAGGCAATCGCACTTGAATAACTCATTTTGCTTGAGTTTGCAGCAAATCGCTAAATATAAAGACACTTCAATACTGCTCGTTATAGCGTGTGATAACTAGCAGCAGAATGCCGCACCTTGCAATAAGCCATTCACACTTGAATAACCTACTTTGCATGAGATCTCAGCTGATTGCACAATATCTAGATACTTTTAAATCTACCCGTCTAACCGTGCGGTAGCTTGAAGCTGAGTGCCGCTCCTTGGTTTAGGCAAAGGCACTTCAATAACTCATTTCGCTTAAGTTTGCAGCAGATCGCTGAATATAAAGATAATTCGATACTGCTCGTTATTGCGTGTAATAACTTGCTCTAGAGTGTGGCGCCTTGCATTAAGCCATGCACACTTGAATAGCTTATTTTGCATGTTTTCGCAGCAGATCGCACAATATCAAAATACTTTAAATCAACCCGTCAAGTCATGCAGTCGCTCGGAGCAGAGTGCAGGCCTTGCTTTAGGCAATCGCACTTGAATACCACATTTCGGTTAAGTTTGCTGTCGATCGCTGGATATAACGAACCCCGATACTGCTCGTTATATCGTGTGATAACTTGCTGCAGATTGCGGTGCCTAGCATTAGGCCATTCACACTTAAATAGCTTATGTTGCATGAGTTCACAGCAGATCGCACAATATCTAGATACTTAAAATTAACCCGCCAGAGAGTGCAGTAGCTAACAGCATAGTGCAGATCCTTGCTTTAGGCAATTGCACTTGAATAACTCATTTTGTTGAGTTCGCAGCAGATCGCTGAATATTAAGTCACCTCGATACTACTCATAGGCATATGAAGACTACTGTAGGTCGTACCAATCGATCCTAGCAAAGGCTAAGTCTAGCTTCTATAGAAACATTGTTCAATCACAGATGCACAATCCAAAAATGCTGATGTCGACAATAAACCATCTCCTCAACCGTTCCCAGGTTAGCTCCTTACCTGATGATCCTTGTGATGATCTAGCCGATCGCTTCTCTCGATTCTTTGTGCAGAAGATAGACAAAATCAGGGAATCCATCCCTGCGATGACAACCTTCCCACTAGAATGCTGTTCCTCGGTTCCTGGCTGCGCCTCAATGTCTGCATTTAAACAGGTCACCAGTGACGTAGTCCTAAAGCTCGTATCTCAATCAAAGAAGACAACAAGTCCACTGGACCCTATTCCCACTGTCCTGCTCCTACGTTGCATTGATCTGCTGCTGCCATGCATAACCAACATCATTAATATGTCATTAGCCTCAGGTCAGGTCCCAGCACCTTTCAAAAAAGCTGTAGTCAGGCCACTTCTCAAGAAAGCTACACTAGACCAAGAGAACTTAAGCAACTACCGCCCAGTCTCCCTTCTACCATTCCTATCAAAGACACTGGAACGGGTCGTGGCAGACCAGCTGAACTCGTATATCGAAACCTCACACCTTGCTAGTAAGTTCCAGTCTGGCTTTAGAGCTAATCACTCCACAGAGTCAGCATTGCTTCGGGTATACAACGACCTACTTAGGAATGCAGACATGGGTAGAGTGTCTCTTCTTGTTTTGCTCGATCTTTCGGCAGCTTTTGATACCATCGATCACAAAGTACTTCTAGAGCGCCTCTCATCTCGCCTGGGCATCACTGGCACTGCTCTGCAGTGGTTCAGGTCCTATCTCAGTGGGAGACTCCAGAGTGTTGACGTGAATGGACAAAGATCATCTGAAGTACCTCTAAAATATGGAGTACCTCAGGGCTCTGTGCTAGGTCCGGTCCTTTTCACCGTTT
Organism: Cristatella mucedo; assembly: GCA_009760855.2. NCBI lineage: Eukaryota > Metazoa > Bryozoa > Phylactolaemata > Cristatellidae > Cristatella > Cristatella mucedo. The sequence continues at coordinate 15,048 of WPIO01000599.1, forward strand.
ATACTCTCCCTCTCGCTGATGTGATTGCCAAGCACAATCTAGGCTTTCACTTCTATGCGGATGACACTCAGTTGTACCTTTGCTTTGATCCCTCCCAGCCTTCGAGCACCTCAAATTCTCTCAACTCACTTGCTGCATGCATTGATGACATCCGATCATGGATGGCAGCAAATTTTCTAAAACTAAACGATGATAAAACTAACTTACTAGTTATGGGCAAACCTAGTGTTATTCAGAAATTGGAAAGGCTGACTTTCAAAATTGGCTCTGCCAGCATATCTCCAGTTGCATCAGCTCGAAATCTAGGTGTCATATTCCAAAGCGACCTCTCGTTAGACGACCACATCAGCTCCACAGTCAAATCAGCCTATTTTCAGCTTCATAACATTGCTAAAATTAGGGCTTGTTTAGATAAGGATACCACGTCCAAGTTGGTCCATGCATTCGTGACATCTCGTCTCGACTTCTGCAACTCACTGCTGACTGGCTTACCAGCATGTACGATCAGGCGATTGCAGCTGGTGCAAAACTCTGCAGCTAGGCTTGTCTGTCGTGAGCGTCGCAGTTGCCACATTACTCCACTTCTCGCCGACCTGCACTGGTTACCAGTCAAGCAACGGATTGACTTCAAGGTTTTGTCGCTCACTTTTAGGTCTCTTCATTCTATGGCTCCAGCCTATCTTTCAGATACACTAACCCATCAGGCAAAGCATCGTACCACTCGCTTTTCGGAATCCAACAGTCTAGAAATACCTCGCACAAACCTTAAATCCTTTGGAGACCGTGCATTTAGCTCGTATGCTCCCACAGCCTGGAACTCCCTCCCGACCTGCATCAGAACATCCCTTGACCTGACCACATTTAAAAGAAACTTAAAAACATACCCCTGTGATTCGTCCTCGATGTGCTTATGCGTGCTGACACTGTTCATGCTGCCACTAACCACATTTGCATGCTGACCCAGTGCATGTAACCCCTAACCATGTTATTCATTTTGTGTTCACTTTTTTCAAGCATGATTTTACTTACTATTCTATTGCGTATCATACTTTTGCAAGTTATGCAAATGCTAGGAAGCGCCTAGCAAAGAGATTAACTTATTTCTCTGAGTTTGCAGCAGATCGCGGAATTTATCAAGTGCAATATTATTATTATTATTATTACTCGTTATATCGTGTGATCACTTGCTGCAGAGTGCGGCGCCTAGCATTAGGTAGTTCACTCGTGAATAACCTACTTTGCAGGACTTCACAGCAGATCGCACAATATCTAGATACTTTAAATCAACCCGTCAAGTTATGCAGTCGCTCGGAGAGGAGTGCAGGCCTTGCTTTAGGCAATCGCACTTGAATAACTTATTTCGCTTGAGTTTGCAGCAGATCGCTGAATATTAAAACACCTCGATACTACTCGTTATATCGTGTGATGACTTGCTGCAGAGTGCTGCGCCTAGCATTAGGTAGTTCACTCGTGAATAACCTACTTTGCAGGACTTCACAGCAGATCGCAAAATATCAAAATACTTTAAATCAACCCGTAAAGTCATGCAGTCGCTCGGAGCAGAGTGCAGGCCTTGCTTTAGGCAATCGCACTTGAATAGCTTATTTCGCTTGTGTTTGCAGCCGATCGCAGAATATGTAAATACTTTAAATTAAACCGCCAGAGCGTGCAGTAGTTTGCAGCATAATGCAGCTCCTTGCTTCTGGCAATAGCACTCGAATAACTTATTTCGCTTTATAATGCAGCAGATCGCGGAATTTAAAGACACCTCGATACTGCTCGTTATAGCGTGTGACAACTTGCTACAGAGTGAGGCGCCTTGCATTAAGCCATTCACAGTTGAATAGCTTATCTTGCATGAGTTCACAGCAGATTGCACAATATCTAGATACTTAAAATCAACCCGCCAGAGCGTGCAGTAGCTAACAGCAGAGTGCAGCTCATTGCTTTAGGCAATTGCACTCAAATAACTCATTTCGCTTGCATTCGCAGCAGATCGCTGAATATTAAGTCACCTCGATACTACTCGTTATATCGTGTGATGACTTGCTGCAGAGTGCTGCTCTTAGCATTAGGTAGTTCAAATGTGAATAACCTACTTTGCAGGACTTCACAGCGGATCGCACAATATCTAGATACTTTAAATCAACCCGTCAAGCCATGCAGTCGCTCGGAGAGCAGTGCAGGCCTTGTTTTAGGCAATCGCACTGAAATAACTCATTTCGCTTGAGTTTGCGGGCAGATCTCAGAATATAAAGACACTTCGATACTGCTCGTTATAGCTTGTGACAACTTGCCGCAGAGTGCGGCACCTAGCATAAGTCCAGTCACACGAAAATAGCCTACTAGGCATGAGATCGCAGCTCATCGCACAATATCTGGATACTTTATATCAACCCGTCAAGTCATGCAGTCGCTCGGAGAGGAGTGAAGGCCTTACTTTAGGCAATCACACTTGAATAACTTATTTCGCTTGAGTTTGCAGCAGATCGCTGAATATTAAAACACCTCGATACTACTCGTTATATCGTGTGATGACTTGCTGCAGAGTGCTGCGCCTAGCATTAGGTAGTTCACTCGTGAATAACCTACTTTGCAGGACTTCACAGCAGATCGCACAATATCAAAATACTTTAAATCAACCCGTCAAGTCATGCAGTCGCTCGGAGCAGAGTGCAGGCCTTTCTTTAGGCAATCGCACTTGAATAACAATTTCGCTTGTGTTTGCAGCAGATCGCAGAATATGAAGACACCTCGATACTGCTCGTTATAGCGTAAGACAACTTGCTACAGAGTGAGGCGCCTTGCATTAAGCCATTCACACTTGAATAGCTTATCTTGCATGAGTTCACAGCAGATTGCACAATATCTAGATACTTTAAATCAACCCGCCAGAGCGTGCAGTAGTTTGCAGCAGAGTGCAGCTACTTGCTTTAGGCAATCGCACATGAATACCACATTTCGGTTAAGTTTGCTGCAGATCGCTGGATATAACGAACCCCGATACTGCTCGTTATATCGTGTGATAACTTGCTGCAGATTGAGGTGCCTATCATTAGGCCATTCACACTTAAATAGCTTATGTTGCATGAGTTCACAGCAGATCGCACAATATCTAGATACTTTAAATCAACCCGCCAGAGCGTGCAGTAGTTTGCAGCAGAGTGGAGCTCCTTGCTTTAGGCAATTGCACTTAAATAACTCATTTCGTTGAGTTCGCAGCAGATCGCTGAATATTAAGTCACCTCGATACTACTCGTTATATCGTGTGATGACTTGCTGCAGAATGCTGCGCCTAGCATTAGGTAGTTCACTCGTGAATAACCTACTTTGCAGAACTTCACAGCAGATCGCACAATATCAAAATACTATAAATCAACCCGTAAAGTCATGCAGTCGCTCGGAGCAGAGTGCAGGCCTTGCTTTAGGCAATCGCACTTGAATAACTTATTTCGCTTGTGTTTGCAGCAGATCGCAGAATATGAAGACACCTCGATACTGCTCGTTATAGCGTGTGACAACTTGCTACAGAGTGAGGCGCCTTGCATTAAGCCATTCACACTTGAATAGCTTATCTTGCATGAGTTCACAGCAGATCGCACAATATCTAGATACTTTAAATCAAACCCGCCAGAGCGTGCAGTAGCTCAGCAGCAGAGTGCAGGCTACTTGCTTTAGGCAATCGTACTTGAATACCTTATTTCGGTTAAGTTTGCTGCAGATCGCTGGATATAACGAACCCCGATACTGCTCGTTATATCGTGTGATAACTTGCTGCAGATTGAGGTGCCTATCATTAGGCCATTCACACTTAAATAGCTTATGTTGCATGAGTTCACAGCAGATCGCACAATATCTAGATACTTTAAATCAACCCATCCAGAGCGTCTAGTAGTTAGCAGCAGAGTGGAGCTCCTTGCTTTAGGCAATTGCACTTAAATAACTCATTTTGGTTGAGTTGGCAGCAGATCCTGAATGTAAAGACACTACGATACTACTCGTTATTGCGTGTGACAACTTGCCGCAGAATGCGGCACCTAGCATAGGTCCAGTCACACTAAAATAACCTACTAGGCATGAGTTCACAGCAGATCGCACAATATCAAAATACTATAAATCAACCCGTAAAGTCATGCAGTCGCTCGGAGCAGAGTGCAGGCCTTGCTTTAGGCAATCGCACTTGAATAACTTATTTCGCTTGTGTTTGCAGCAGATCGCAGAATATGAAGACACCTCGATACTGCTCGTTATAGCCTGTGACAAATTGCTACAGAGTGAGGCGCCTTGCATTAAGCCGTTCACACTGGAATAGCTTATCTTGCATGAGTTCACAGCAGATCGCACAATATCTAGATACTTTAAATCAACCCGTCAAGTCATGCAGTCGCTCGGAGAGGAGTGCAGGCCTTGCTTTAGGCAATCGCACTTGAATAATTTATTTCGCTTAAGTTTGCACCAGATGGCAGAATATGAAGACACCTCGATACTGCTCGTTATAGCGTGTGACAACTTGCTACAGAGTGAGGCGCCTTGCATTAAGCCATTCACACTGGAATAGCTTATCTTGCATGAGTTCACAGCAGATCGCACAATATCTAGATACTTTAAATCAACCTGCCAGAGCGTGCAGTAGTTTGCAGCATAATGCAGCTCCTAGATTCAGGCAATCGCATTTGAATAACTCATTTTGCTTGAGTATGCATCAAATCGCTAAAATTTAAAGACACTCCGCTACCGCTCGTTATAGCGTGTGATAACTAGCAGCAGAGTGCTGCGCCTTGCATTAGGCCATGCACACTTGAATAGCTTATCTTTCATGAGTTCACAGTTGAATCGCACAATATCTAGATACTTTAAATCTACCCGTCCGCCGTCGGTAAGCTTAAAGCTGAGTTGCCGCTCCTTGGTTTAGGCAAACGCACTTCAATAACTCATTTCGCTTTAGTTTGCAGCAGATCGCAATATAAAATACCTCGATATTTCGCGTGTGTTTGCAGCCGATTCGCTTGAAGCTTATTTTGCATGTTTTCACAGCAATCGCACAATATCAAAATACTTTAAAACAACCCGAGTCATGCAGTCGTTTGGAGCAGAGTGCAGGCCTTGCTTTAGGCAATAGCACTCGAATAACTTATTTCGCTTTAGAATGCAGCAGATCGCAGGAATTTAAAGACACCTCGATACTGCTCGTTATAGCGTGTGACAACTTACTACAGATTGAGGGGCCTAGCATTAAGCCACTCACACTTGAAAAGCTTATCTTGCATGAGTTCACAGCAGATCGCACAATATCTAAATACTTTAAATCAACCCGCCAGAGCGTGCAGTAGTTTGCAGCAGAGTGCAGCTCCTTGCTTTAGGCAATCGCACATGACTTATACCACCTTTCGGTTAAGTTTGCTGCAGAGCGCTGGATGTAACCAACCCCGATACTGCTCGTTATATCGTGTGATAACTTGCTGCAGATTGCGGCGCCTAGCAATAGGCCATTCACACTTGAATAGCTTAT
>WPIO01000059.1:0-180000 GCA_009760855.2 Cristatella mucedo
AGAAATGATGCCACCATGTACCATTTCGAAGGGTTTCTTTGACGGTTGAGGCAGCTTTAAATTGCTGCTAGTGAAATGTTTTTGTCGGATCGGACGGCCTATTTACAGAAGACGAGAGAACAGCACTGCAAAGCGTCATAGGTTAACCGACGGGCCGACAGTGATGGGCTCGAAACGGATGAGGGTGACATGAACAACTTGTAAATCGATCAGCCCGAAACATAGCAACTTTGAAAACGTTTAGCCAATAGTTCTGCTGCCCAAGAGTTGGCCCGGCATTGAAAATTCTGAGAAAATTGAACCTAAAGGAGGGCACGTCAGAGACTCACAGTTTTGGCTCTAGCACGGCTAGGTCAGTAAGTGTGGCACGGGCCGTTATTTGTCGTAGTTCATGCCAGATTATCCACGTATTTATGTATATGTCAGTACTGCAACTACTGCTAAATTTTATTGCCACCTAAACCCAGAGGACACGGATGAAAGGAAAAAGTTAGGCTGTGAAGTACAGTAGTCTTCCGGATATCATTGGTATCTCACTTGTTCTACCATCCAGATAGTGTGGATAGGCTGCACGAATCAAACCAGCTTCTCATCTTTTGACTGCGAACTGTGCTTTCAGTTCGCTTGATCGCCCAGCCTGAAACTTAGCCATGTCGTGTCATCTCAAGCCAGTCAAGTCAAGTCGTGCCGTGTCATGACATGTCCTGTCGAGCACGATCAAGTTGCAACGCCGAAGGCTCGGCGGAGTAGGCTTGACCTGCCGCTACCTGGCGGCTTAACCCTTGAGCGTAATGCCGTTCGGTGCGCGCCCACGCAACGAAACGTAGCGTTTCTGGCGCCGACCTGCTTACCGTTACTAAAGTCGTGAGTCCGCGGGTGAATTGGAAAGCAGACACACAAATTGGGAATTTTACTGAACTTTATCGCAAGCGCACAAAGTCACTGCAGCGTCTAGTTCAGCTTTATCTCCACACTCCTCACCCGTTCTCAACAGCACTAACACTCTTGCGGAGGGAATACTTCTCCACACTGAGAGCGAACCGGAGCCTACACCCTAACCAGAGAACTAGGACTTCGTTTCCACCTGTGCGAAAGAAATACCCAAACACCAACCTTAGCACTCTTGCGGAGGGAATACTTATCCATACTGGAGCGCGAAACCGGAGTCTAAACCCAAACGAAGAACTAGAACTCGGCTTCCACCAGTGCGGCAGGAATACCCACACACGCCAACTTAAGCATCTTGCAGAGTGAATACTTCTCCACACTGTGAAGCTACTTACGTCTATAGTTGGAAACGACCCCAATAGACAGAGCTCAAATCGGAGCCTAAACCTTAACCGGAGAACTAGGACTCGGTTTCCACCAGTGCGGCAGGACATACTCCACACGCGCCAACTCAAGCACTCCTGGGGAGGAAATACTGTCTCCACACTTACGCTACTTACATCTATACTGGGGAACGGACCCAAATAGACAGAGCTCGAATCGGAGCCTAAAGCCTAACGGAGACACTAGGCATCACGCGTGACTAGAGCGCACCACAACCAATAACACAAAAGAAACACCACATGCCAGCTCGGGCGCGATACGACCGTATTCGGTGGAGTCCACCGGAATATCTTCCTAGGCACGCTGATGCGTCGCCTTTTTTCCCCTTTCGCGTCCAACATCACCGGCACGCACATCGGCCAGCCCATTCCGCACCTCGAGTTCACAGATGCAGACGACTGCGACGGGGACCCGTCGAAGCGCGGGGAATTGTAACGAAAGACAAAGGTGGAGGCCATACGAGCAAAAGAATACAAAACAAACGTCAAGGCGAGCTGTCCCCCCCACGCTCGACTCTTAGAAGCTATACTTGGACGAGACAATGGGCCCACAACACATTTAGTGATATTGGGCCCGACTACCAACCCCCGGCCCATTACGGCAAGGAAATTAAGAGTTTAGCGCTCTGCAGATCGCGTGGATACTGGGGACTACTCATCATTCCCAAAACTCGGACGCAAAGGAATCATCTACTCTCCAAACTGTCCGAATGATGACACATCTGTATTACAGCGGTCCTGAACATTGCTACTTCTATGCTCTCACTACCTCAACTGCTCTCATAAGTCTGGCATATGCTTTCCCCACCTTTCCGGTTTGTTGCGTGAGACGAAAGTCTGTTGCGATACGAATGCGCCTACCCGAAAAAGCCGCTTAGGCTCGTGAGAGATGAAGCGCTATACAAAAAACTACTCACTGCGGAACGGCCCATCGAATCGGTCTTTTATAATGACTTGGGAGTTACTAACGGGGGATACAGTACATTACCGGGAAGCAGGCCACTGGAATGGAGCAACTCGTGTCTAGCCTGAAGGGCGACTCGTGATGTTACCAGGACGATTGCATTCTTGCGACCGAGTGAAGAGTCGGAGGTTAAAGAGCAGCACCAAACATAAATTCGAGAATATACGCAGGTAACGGAAAAACCCAATTCACTAAGGGCCGAATCGCCCACCAGCTGGTCATCAAGCTGCCTGGCGTGCTTCCTTAAAGCGCTGCCTCTCTAACCGCACTGAACGCCTTCCTCTCTGGCTCAGTGCTCCAGGACAAACAAGGAGCTCTAGCCCGCCGCCGAGAACAGCTCTTGTTCGCACTGAAATTCAGCCCACAAGGTCAGCAGGGCGTACTACAAAGTCAAAGCCAAAGTCAATGTCATAATCATGTCGTGTCGTGTATCCCCATGTCGGTGACTCCACATAGCGACCATAATAGAAATATGCTGACGTTATGCAGACATTTTTTCAGTAGCCCACACTCAATGCCTAAGCCACCTTTCAGTAAGTATCCCAATAGCAAACCAACTTATATTGGGTCTAACGCGAAGAAAACACAAGGAGCATGGCTGAGTCAAGTGAATGCTTGAGTTGGGTAAAGTAAAGAATTTTGCCCTGCGCACGAAAAATTACGTGGGCGAGGACGACATTTAAAAGAAGCCGAAAAGTCCCCACTTTTCTGAACACGGTAAATGGGTCTTTTAACTTTACGGTCACGGGTGTCTTTACTCGCTGGCTCGTGGAAATTTGTCACTTCCCAATCCGATTCGCTTTTACATGTTTTGCGCACCACTGTGTCTGAACCAAGCACATGCTCGTATATCTTAGATTAGGGAGACGTGATGGTAGCTTTAGAAGCACTTCTGATTAAAGCATTACGATTTAGGTAGATCCGAAAATCACACCTACAAATTTTGAGACGCGACACTTGTCACACACAGCAGCACACCTAATGAACAGGCAGACATCTTTGTAATATGTCACGTCCCACGCTTAGGGGTGTCCTGATGAGCAGCTGTTCAGTTTTATCGTCATTTAGTTCGAAGAATCCTGACATCCAGATTTAAAGTCGGAAAAGGCAAGTATTCCGTTCATGGGCAGCAGATTCCGACATATAGCTTCCTAGCTGCTAAGTACACGGCTTTGTGCATGAATTAGGATTTTGAGGAAGACTTATCCTTCCAGGAAGGCAACTATGCTATATAAAATAGTTTATTATAATAATTGACTAATAATTCGCGATAAGGCAGCTCAGAGAACTAATCTCTCTCATGGGCGCTTTACACTTGCTGCAAAGTCGAAAGGCAATTGAATGTGAGTAAAATCAGCTTGATAAAACAATAAAATGAATAAACGTGGTTAGGGGTGACATGCGCGGGTCAGCATGCAAATGTGGTCTATGTCGCAGCATGCCAGTTTCAGCACACATAAGCCAAGCACGTGAACGGATAATTCACCAGTGACCTCCCTCCACTAAATTCCTATCTCTGCTGCCCTTAAATGGTGTGTTTTAAGTCTCCTTCAATGTGGCTGTCATGTCAGTGGCATGTCCATTCTCTGACGCAGTCCGCGTCGAGATTCCAGTTTTTTCGGGACCCAACTACTCAATGCCACGGCCTCCACAAGTCGATTCTAATCGTTTTCGTACGAGGTCTTCTGTAGACTGTTTCGGATCTTCCGAAAAAGGCGGTGGTACGATCGCTTTCGGCCTGATGGTCTCGTAACTCCCTGCACGATAGGTGGAGCACATAATGAAGGTGCCAAAAGTGAGCTCACAAACCCTTGAAGTCACTCCCTTTGCTTGACTGGTGTCCGTTGCAGGTCGGCGAGAAGTTAGGTGTATGTCTGTGGGCAACCGACAACGATTCTACGGACAGATAACCTAGCCTGCTGGAGTTTTGCACCAGCTGCAATCGCCTGATCGTGTGCAAAAGCTGGTAGGCCCGCAAGAGCAGTGATTTAGCAGAAGTCGAGACGGATGTCACGAATGCATTGACCAAATTAGATGTGGTTATCCTTATCTAAACAAGCACCGAATTTTAGAAATGTTATGGTAGCTGATAAATAGGCAGACTTTGACGTGGAGCTGATTTGGCGTCTAACGAGAGTCCCGCGCTTTGGAATATGCACACCTAGATGGTCTTCGAGCTGATTCGACAGGAGATCATGCAAATGGCAGAGCCAATTTTGAGAGCTCAGCCTTTCCAATCTCTGAATCACACTCGGTTTGCCCATCACTATAAGCAGAGTCTTTTGTCATCGTCGTTTAGTTTTAGAAAAGTTGCTTGCCATCCATGGCTGCGGATGTCATCCAATGCATGCAGTGCCAAGGGAGTTGAGATAATTTGAGGGGTCTGCAAGGCTGGGAGGGATTAAAGACAAGGTACAACTGAGTCGTCATCCGCCTGTAGACGTGGAAAGCCTAGATTGTCTGCTGGCAATAACATCAGTCAAGAGGGAGACTATAAACACGTGAAAAGACTGTTAACCGGATCTAGGGGCGGTAGCCATGAGGTACCCCCTCATTTAAGAGGGTACTTCACAGTGATATTTGTCCTATCTCACGTCAATACTCTGGGAGTCCTCCCCCTGAGATGACCTGACCCACTGCAGACAGTGCCTAGTTGATGCCCCAGTGCTTCGCCCAGGCGCGATGGAGGCGCTCTACTAATACCTTATGGTGATCGTCTGGTATCAAAAGCTGCCGAAAGTATCGAGCACCAACATCAGAGATCCCTCTACCCCTTGTACCTGCACTCTTCCTAAGTAGGCCGTTTTCTAATCCCCTACGCGTTGCCTGATCCTTCTGTGGCGGTGATTACGCTAAAGCCTACGACTGGAACTTACTAGCAAGGTGTGATGTGTTCGATATTGGAGTTCAGGCTGGTCTGCCACGACCCCGTGCCAGTGCTTTCGATAGATACTGGTAGAAGGGAGACTGGGCGGTAGTTGCGTAAGTTCTCTTTTCGTCTCTATGTCGATCTTCGTGAGAAGTCCCTGACTACCAGTCTTTCTTGGAATACCGTGCTGGACACGACCTGAGCTATGACATATCAAGAGGTTGTTACCTGGCACAGCCAGAATCAATGCCGACGTAGGAGCAGGACAGTCGGTAATAGGGTCCAGAGGACTTGTTGCCTTCTTTGATTGAGATACGAACTTCAGGACTAGATCACTATGACCTGCTAAATTTGGTCATTGAGGTGCTGCCAAGAATCGGGGAACAGCATTCTAGTGGGGATGTTGTCATCGCAGGGATGAATTCCCTGATCTTTCTATCTTCTGCACAAAGAATCGAGAGAAAGCGATCGGCTAGATCACCACAAGGATCATGAGGTAAGGAGCTAATCTAGGAGTGGTTGGGACACGTTTATCGTCGACATCGGCATTTTTGGATTGTGCATCTGTGATTCAACAATGTTTCTGTAGATCAGGGGTGCCAACACTGGCCCGCGGCCACAACCGGCCCGCCGGTCCTTCTAAAATGCGCCCGGCAACGTTATACCCAAAAATATTTGTTACTCCATGTTTTTCGTTAATTTTATCATTACAACGGCGATATAAGATGCTGTGATTAATTTAATTAATCCGAAGACATATTATTAGTGAGAGTCCTTGTCATGTAATTTTGTAAGTTTTATAAGTTTCTGTCTTCATGTTTAAAATAAAATCCAAAAGTAAAAGATTGGCCATAATATCTATCGAATTATTTTCCAAGACACATGATTCGATTTTATTATTATTATTTTTAATTATAATTTATGCCAAAATACTAATTGTATTGCGTTTATTTATTAAGTAAATAGTCATAGTCCATACTAAATTACGATCTTATTTCTGATGCGGTCACTACGCCAATTAAATGCTTCATGCAATCCCTCATCCTTTGGTGACCGCGACTTTAGTTTGCATGCTCCTAAAGCGAAAATCACTAACGACTTTCGTCGAAAGCACCCTACTTGACCCCAATTAAAAAGTAATCAAGGCACCTATAAATAACAGCATTAATAGATTCCTGATTCAACTTTCGTGTGCTCATTCGTGCTGACACTGTCCATGTCACCTAACCATGCTATTCTTGTTGTTTATTTAGCGAGAAACTACTAACCTCAAGCATGCTTCTTTTCATCAAATGTGAAGCGCGAAAGATTGAGTTCTCGAGAACGCTTTATCAAGTGTGTTATTATTACTTTTACTAGTTTCAGAAAGCATGCCATTTCTAACAACCGATGTTGTCGACTGTTTCTTTGATTTCGACTGTGCCGTCGATGAAAATGCGAGCACATTAAATAGGGTAATAATTTGGTTAGAAATAAGTGCTTCGCATTGAGCAGTGACCGTTAAATGAGCTGCTGCAGTGCCAGTGGCAAGAATGCATGACTCCATGTCACCATGCATTCCAGTCTAGAACGTGCAGGCCTGCCGCTGGACCTCGGTTCGCGGAAGCGTTACGAAAGTACGTGACTCGCTCACGTCAATTTGCCTGTATGCAAGTACTCAATTGTTGCCACAAGCCACCCAGTTTATAGTCGTCGCGAAATGTGACATGAGGCGTCTCGCTCAGCAGCCAGGCTAGCTAGTGACGTGACTCGGACAGTATGTCGAACGGGCTCAAAACTTCCTCTGAGACAAAGTTTACGATTAACCCAGCAATTATTCAATTTAATTAACGCCGGGAACATAAACACAACATGAAAAGGAGAGGGTTGCGTCGTCATCAACGCAATTACGAAGGTGCGTTTCAATAGCTGCACGTTACCAGTGAAACATTACTGCTGAGCATCATGCTCGTCATAATTGCAGGCCGTTCCGCTGGTGAATATGCCTGGCCTAGTATACAACAGCTGTTCATCCACTAGGGGTGCATGGCCCTGGCTGCTCTACAATGCGAATGGCCTGCGCTTTCGGACCAGATGATGAAGTAAAACCTTCAATTTGATTCAACTTCACGAACTTTTTACTATCTGGTGAAGGGCGATTCTTGGTTTAAAATACCGTAGCTGCCTACCACATGCCTGCGAAATAGATATTGTCCCATGAAATCACTTCTAAAACTCAGCTAAACTATTAATGTTTGATAATCTTTGGACGTACTAGACTTACCTGACTTACGCCTCGTAAATAGTTCCGCTCAGCTGGAAATCTTAGGCATTCAGATCACAATCATAACCGTTGGTCGATCATTAGGCTGCATGTGACTCTGTCATCGCGGAAAAGGCGTGGTGAGTGATTGCAACTCCTTTGAAATGTATTCAGCCGCAAGTATGAAGCAGGCTAAATGTAGGGTTTCTTGACAATTCAGGAAACATTGATGCTATTTAATTGGCTATACAACACCCGAAAATCTCATCACGAGGGCCAAGTAGTATAAATTATAAATGATCCTCAAATAACCCTCACCACAACCACAGTACTGTATCGTTCTCAGCCTCGGACGGTACATCTGGCTCCTGACTGAAACGTGGCGAACCTCTCGCTGCCTGGTGGTTATTTTGACGGTTCTAAGCGATGGCGCTCGGCCACAGGAGATCACACTCGCCACACCGCTCGTCACCTGCCCTATGCGCGGGCGCCACGGTTATCACAAGCATTTATAGCCAGGCTTGGAGTTGCACCGCTTCCGGTGGCGGCGGCGAGACATAAATAGACGGCAACTAGCTATTGCGGACTCAAAGGCCGCACTACTACGCAATGGGTTGCTATGCACCCATTACATCTCGGATGAACGCGGTGGTGTGTCTCGAAGCCTTGACAAAGCGTCCTAAGCGCTAAACAAGTCCTCGCGTCAGACAACACGCTCCAACCTTGTCTGTTGAAACAGTGGGGCTCAGGCCTTCGCGGATTCGCGCTGACTGACGACAGTCCGGCGGGCAAGGTCAACGGCACCACCCGCGGTGAGACTACTCGGTGGGCGGGACGCAAAGCTGCTCGCTCCCGAAGCGGCAATGGCGTTACCTGGAGACTTCTGGAAAGTGCAACCGATACGCGCCGAAACACCAAGTCGCGATCCAGCCACCAGGCTTTCCTCTTAATACAAACGCCGCGCACGCTCGTCCGCGCGGCGCCAGCGGGCGCCACAAAGCTACGGTTCGCGCCCGCTCGAACAACGACCATAGCAGCAGCCGCCGCCGCCAGCAGCCGCCGCCGCCGCCGCGGCAGTTCAGCGCTCGCGTTCGTTAGCGCCGTAGCCTCATCTCAGCCAGTACGCGAATGGCGAACGAGCAGAAAAAGGGTGCTCCACAGTGCGCAACGGCTCGGCGGTCGTTTTCGCCGCATCGGACCTGACCGTCGGCTCGCCACTGCAAGACGACGAAACGAAAAAGATACGACGCTCGTCCGGAAGGCGTGCCGCCTCGGAAGTCCTGAGCGACGCGCGAGACCGACGGTGGGCGGGCGCCTACGGCGGCGCGTCCACACAACAAGTCGTCACGATAAACGATCGTCGCAAAGCAATAATCGCAAACGATTTTGCATAGAGCGCCGAGAACTGGATCTGCGACTCGGGCGATCTGACTCATCCGCGAGCAGCGACAGCAGGAGAGGCGATCACGGGCATCATGAGCTAACCACGGGCGTCATGGTGACCACGGGCGTCATGCTAGACATGCATGAAGCGCAGAGGAAGACACAGCCGCTGGTCGCTAGGGTGACTGATCAGTAATGCGAACTGAGTCATGCACGGGTAAAAGCACTACTCGAAGCGAACGGAAAAAGACCAAGCTCTGCAAAAAGCACCGTAAGATTATTTGCAGCAACAACGTATAGGTATCGCAGAACGACCGCGAACACTGGAAAATTCACCAGGTTTGTAGAACGCAGTAATATGATTTTATCGTCTTTCAATTAACAATAGTGGATGATACGATCTCGGTCGGTGTTGAACTCAGGCTTCAGGCGACAGTAGCTGAAGCCGCAGTCTCTACAAGAGTTTTGAAGTTAGTTATGGGCACAACCAATGACGTCCAGAAGTAAGCAGAGAAGATAGCAAAACAACAGACCTGACGACAAATAATTCAGGTAGGCAAGAGCAAGAGAACAGAGTATCTAAAAGTGACATGACATTGAAACAACGCAGTGGGCAACCATGAAGATTGGTGACCAGTGGTGCTACAAAGTGGCAACAGCGACGATTATGAAAGACAAGTCTAGCGGAGGGATGAGATGTAGAAAACACCAGATCAAACAATGGTTTGTCTATGTCAAGGCAAACCGAATTTTTACTATGTTACTTAGACGAAAGTAAAAAGACAGACAGAACTTAACAAAAAAAAGATCTTTTCGGAAGACGAAACTCAGATATTGAGGGCCGAAGGCTACAAATTTACTGGTCATAAATGGAGATGGCCGATGTATGGCTTACAATCCAGATCGATTTATTCGGTTGACCACATACATTATATACATACATACCTCAAGTACGTCGTTTTGTACGATCGTTATGTCGCCATTGGCTTGATGCCAAATACGAATATCAACTGTATATGAGCAGTTGAAGAGTTAAAATAGTGTAGGTTAAATACTAATATATATATATATATCCATATATATATGGTGTGTATAGCGCCTGGGGGCAATGTCTGTTAGGGGGCTGCATATGCCACTGGGCTGTTGACCTCAGTCGAGAGTGCACAAAGAGAAAGACAAACACATGACATGGCATGATATGACATACAGTGACATACACATAAGGTTATTATGAGGATCCCATCACAAGGAAGAAGGATATGTATTACAAAAAAGAAGTGGCACTCAACCGGATCAGGCATACCATACACGATGCATGCTGACTAAAATGATCTCTGATGGCAGTCGTGGCACAGAGAGTCATCAAACTGAAGCTGACTACGAATATGGCTGCAAGGCTAGTCTTCAGTCCCATGGTTTGAGCACGTCTCTTAAACAAACTAGGATGAATACCGGTTGAGCAACGGATACAAACAAAAAGTTCTTACGTTGACCCACAAGGGCCGCCAGCTTGGCTCCTTCGTACAGCTGAACTGCTGCCAGTTTCAGCCTCTTCGCCCTCGGGTCCTGTATCCACAATATTAGCTGTTCCATTCCTCCGCCACAACCGTTGGTGACAGAAGCTTTAGCTCTGCGGGTCTGAACAGTGAAATCGCTCTACAGTGCGCAACGACAACTACTCTCCTGCTGCCGACTATGGAGCATCCTTTCAGTCGTCCTGAGCTGCTACTTCCGTGCTACTCACTACCTCAACTGCTCTTCCTAACTCTGCTGTGCTTCCTACTTTCTCTTTGTTGCAGTGAGATGGGATCTGTTGGCTACCAGTGCGTACCAAAGCCGAGGCTGTGGGTGCATATACAAAACTCATCATGCATTAACCCATGGTCTTTGTGACAATTATGGAGATACATTATATTGCATGATCGTTCGCAAACTTATAGTTCAACCTTTTATGTGTTAAGCGGTTTGTGCTGTGATGGCACACCAGGCAAGGCAGTTGCTACAATCTCCTAGGTCGTGGGTTCGAATCCTGCGATTGGGCGTTTCATCAATGTTGCAAGCGATAATAAATAAAGCAACTGATATTATGCAAAACAGGCTGTTAAATCAGCATGTATTAATGTCGCCTCTGTGGTTAGCCGTTGGCTATATTAGCGAAGTACTTTTTGCGTTTTGTCAGAGAAGCAAACACGTCCAGAGCATCAGCTTTGTTTCGCTGATGCTATTCGTCAGCAAGGACCGATCACGGCAACCGATCGCACGTTGGACTAAGCAGATGAGTCTACGCTTGTGATCGCATGGTGGATTAAGCAGATGTGGCAGGGAATATGACACTATGCTTATGAACAACCTCAGCATCAAGGCGTCTCAAACTTTGCGATTCGTAGCAATTGTTGCCAAAGTGCATGTACTGGGTTCGAGAAGGAAGGTCGAGGTCACCGCCAGGCGGCCGACCGTCGGTTGCCGCGGCGATGGGTACCAGCCACCAAGTGCAGACTATAGAAGGCCAATACGAAGTTAATGCATTGGTTCGCTACTCAGCATTGGCATGTGTCCACCAACCAAGCAGCGTTATGAACTGCCGAACAAGGCAGAGGCCTCGGTGCACACGTCGCCAGTCCAGGACATGCTAAAGACGAAAAGACCTTCAAGTACGAGACGTGGCGAGTGCGAAGCGGAACATTAGACGAGCTAGCCTCGCACATGGCACTGAAGTCGCCATTGTGGCGACTCCGTGAAGTCATTAACCATTAACCATTTCAGTCGTGGCTTAATGTAACCATTTACTTATTTTATTGCGCAAATTATGTGCATTGCATTTCTGAATCGATGTGGCCCATCGTACGTCTCATTGTGATCTACCGTTGCCCGCGCGACAACATTTTCGAGACTCTTTGCCAACGAAGAAGGCGAGCGACAGCTGGCTAGGATCTCCGTGTCGCCAGATCAGGCACCAAGCACTGTGCGATTGTTAGGCCTCTCAAGGATCATGATTCCTTGTCCTATTAGGTTTGCTGGTCCAAATGGAGGACTTAGGTTTCCAGTGAACACAGGCTTTCAGAAGTTTCCAGATTAACAGGCTGGAGAAATCTTTGGGGTGGCCAGATCAGGTGTGAGAGCCAAACTTATCTTAAAGCAGCTCAAAGCAGCCTGCGATGTATCGTGCAACATCTTTTAAAGTTCTTGAAGAGTAAAATTGAAAATCTCCACTACTCTATTATGGACAAATGTAGAAAAGAATGAGCATTCTTACATTTGAGTTTACATCAATGAGGGTATTGAGGTTATCCCAGCAACATCTGGCACAGTGAAGTGAAGAGAGTCTTTGAAACCGAACTGAGATTGGCAAACGAGGGTAGCAAGCTGTCAGAGGAGTCTGGGCGAGCCGATCAAGAAGAATTGCACCACAAACAGATTTCAACGTACACCATCAGCATCGATGCTTTTTCAGTTGCGTCTCTGGACAAGCTCGTGCCCTGCATATTGGAGACAGGAACAGTAAAAGCAGATTGAGAAACGATCCCAAATGGTCATCGGGCTCACAACTAGGTCAGTGGGGCAGACATACTTTGTGACCTCGAGCCAGAACATGGCCAACGATGCAGGTCGCATGACTTTCGTGTTGGACCAAGCAAAGTCTCAACCAGTCAAAAAATGAACAGGAGCAAAGTCTATGGTCAATAAGTAAGATATTCAAATCTGCGCCAATCAATAGCGGTCTTTCACACACACGGGTGTAGTCAGAAACTCAAAGCTCTTTCATAAACAAGGTTAGACGACCAGAAGGGGTCCCGGCAGATCACTGACCTGAGAGCGTGGTCTTTGAAAGGATCTGATTACAACTGTTTCAAATACAGCCATTCAAAACACCAGTGCCTGTAAACGACTCTGACGACAGGCCTCCGCCATCCATATTGCCACGCTGCGTGGTCAGAAATAACGAGAGCGCGGTCTCAGACGCGCATCGCTCAGCGAGTCATCCGTACGCCCCGTCAGCGTAAGGCAGTGCCTGCTTCTATCCTGGTCAAACTAGTCGCGTACTCGGTAGCCACTCGGTTTTAGTGAGCGGACGTTTAACAGGCCAGAGTTAGAGACCACCCAAACCTCGGATAGCCGAATTAAAGGTCAGGGCTACGCCGAGCGCGAACCACCACGCCAGCCGCGGCCGCCTACGACCTCGGATCAGGTAGATGCGCGCTTCCGCTATGATTCTACCCAGAACGAGTGATAAAAACGGCGAAATAAACTTGCGGTTCATATATATACACACACACATATATATATAGAGAGAGAGAGAGAGAGAGAGAGACAGACAGACAGACAGACAGACAGACAGACAGACAGACAGACAGACAGACAGACAGAGACAAGGAGAGACACAGAGAGAGAGAGAGAGGGGTGGTGTAAGTAACTATTGGGATTCTTTACGGGCTAGTGCAAGGGTCCGCTTAGAGCTGGACGCCCTCTTCCCTGAGCAGAGCTCCGCCGCCAAGCCAGCAGCCGATGGGCTCTGCGAGCAGTCGCAACAGTGCCAACAAAAGGAAACAGCGTCGAACGGAGCGGGGACAGGCGAAACGTGACCTCCTGCCCGCTAGTGCATCGTCTGCACTGACAATGCCTGAGCAACCCAGCCTATCGTCACCACAAGGGTCCGCTCATCACCGACAGCAAGCCCATCGCGTCCGGTCAGCAAAAGGCTCTCCGCTGTCGTGCCCTCTTCGCTGTCCTGGTGCCGCCCACATGAGATCTGTGCTGACCGCCGCTGCCACGATGTCCTCTCCTCTCGCCCGCAGCCCGGAGGAGGCTCGTGCAGCCAGGCTCTCTCTTAAGTGCCGCCACGCCGCAAGGCAGCACTCTGACGACGACGACGCCGCCGCCGCCGCCCTCCCACCGCCAGCCGGGGCGCTGTGCGCGCCCGGCGGTGCAGCGGCGCGGCGGTTGCCTCGCCGCGAAATCCCAGGGCGCGAGCGCGGACAACGACGACGATACCGCACCGGCACGTCACAAAGCGAAAACCGATGGCGATCAGTTTGAGACCGTACTTACAGTCGGCGACCTGAATCCCAGCAACCTGTGGACGGTGCAGCAGTCTCGACCTGCTGCTGCTCTGCGACAGCAGCTCCTGTAGACCCAATCCACAGGTCGCTCTCTGCAAGCAGGTGAAGATCGCGTGGGCTCGACCCCGTCGCCACCGACAGGTCGTGGCTGTCGCCGCCACGCCACGGGCGGCCAGGCGCCGGCCGCCCGGCGCCACCCAGCTCCGCTCACCCCGATCGGCAAGCGAAGACGCAGCGCCGCCAGCGCGCCTGCCGCTCCGCCGCCGACGAAGAGCCAGGAGCACCAGCGTCATGAAGCCGCCGCCGCCGCCGCGAGCAATCGGCGAACGGCCGTGTCGGGTAAGGAATCCCAGGTCGTAGGCCTGCCTCAGCGCCGCCAGCACGGCGCAATGTGTGACGGCTGCCGCCGCTAAGTGCCGCCGGCACTCGCAATCGATGTGGTCCTCGCTCAGGCCGACAGGGAGCCGCCTCGCCCCGCCACGATGCCAATGAGAACAAAGCGACGATATCCGCCTGATCGGATATGAGCTGCGGTCGGCGCGGCTGCGCTCGCCTCGCGGCCCGAGCGCGGCCTAGCGGCGATGCTATCCCAGCTGCCGCGGCAGCCGCGGCAACGGCTCGCTCCTCGTCAGACAGCTGGCTAGCTGGCCAGCAGCCACCGCCTCTCCTTCATCTGCCTGAGTCGTTCTGGCTACGCAGAGCCGCTGGCATGGGCGTAGCTCGTCAGCTGCGACCGGGTGGTGCAATTGACCCCAGCGGTGTCCTCCTCGCCCTCTACCATCCGTCCACTCCCCGCCTGACGCAGTCCGGCCTCCTGCGACCGCCATAACCTGAGAAGGCGCAGGCGGTGGCAGGCAGTGGCAGCGGTGGCGAGCGAGTGGGTGGCAGTGGCAGACCACGCAGATGGCTGCGAGGGCGTGCCAGGCGACAGGCCGGCGGCGAGCAACAGCAGCTTCCGGCGATCGGCGATGGATCCACACAGCGATGCAGCATGGATGCGGCGATGCAATGGAGAATGGCTTTCCGATCTTAGCCTTCTCGTTCAGCACAACAGTGTTTTTCGATGAGCATTTGCGAGAACTGCTCTTCACACAATAATCATCTCGTCACATCAACTGCAGAGTAAACCGTGGAAGAGCAGCACGCGAACGTCAACTGGGAGCGGCTCATCTTCAGAGGCGACTCAGCTTCAGAGCGGCTCAGCTTCAGAGGCAGCGCTCGCTCCGCTCGTTCGCTCCGCCCTTCTATGCAAGATACATAACAGCTAGCTGCCATCGACCCGACAGAAATGACAAGACACTAAATGCAAACAGTAACATTGAAATGTACTAATAATAAAAGCACATGATAAATTACCCTCGGATAATTAAATCTGCTACAGGCGCTTTACATTTGCTGCAAAGGAAGCACGATCAGCGTGGTAACTGGTAGTATGGTCAATAAACAAAAACGTGGTCAGGAGTGACATACACAGGTCTGGGACCTGACAAACCATTTAAAAGAACAAAACACCTGTTAGAACAGCATTTAGTGGGTCTCTGTGGGTCTCATGTGCTTATGCGTGCTGACGCTGTGCATGCTGCCACTAACCACATTTGCATGCTGACCCTGTGCATGTCTCACCTAACCGTGTTATTCATTTGTTTATTAATCAAACATGATATTACTCACCTAGTTACATTTCCACATTATTTTTAGGACGAATCTGGGACCCACTAAACGCTGTGATAAATGAGTGCGTTTTTAATTACTTTAAATGTGGTCACGTGGGATGTCGTGACGCAAATTTGGGAGTGAGTTTCAGGCTTTGAGAGACATACAGACTAAAGACACAGTCTCAAAGGATATGAGGTTTGTGCAGTATAAAGTATAGTTAGGTCAAAAATCGGGTCGTACATGCTTAGCCTGGTGGGACAGTGAATCTGATAAGTAGACCAGACAAAGAATGAAGGGACGTAAAAGTGAGCAAAGCAGGGTCGATGCGTTCCTTGACTGGTAGCCAGTGCCAGTATGCATTCAAATTCGGTGCTGTTTCTCGAGCAATTTTTAATAACTGATTCAGACCAACTACTTAGCTACAGACTAATCGAAATTACCAGCAGGTATAGTAAGTAATGAACAGGACAGCAGAATTGAGGAGCACCAGTTTCCCAGGGTTTTGGGTTTAAAATGCTGGGGAAACGGCGGCGATGTAGATCAACCGCAGATTGTGACTGCGAGAATACTATTCGCGGTTTCGGAATCGCAACGACTAGCACTCGTTTACGTCATAATCCGTTCTTAGGCGATAAAAGGCAAAGATCACATGCAGTCAGTTCAGCTCGCTGCGTTAGCAGGCTCAACCTGGGCGTGGGGCGTGGGCGGAAGTTGCGCTCGTGGCAATGGTAATCGGCAGTTCTCACAATGCTCTCACGGCGTCGCGGTTTCCGGCGTACGCCCGGCTGACGCTGAACGCCTGCAACCATCCGTCGCTGTCGAATTGACTTCTCTGCGCTAAGGATGAATGGACTCGCTGTCATAAACTGAAACGCTTTCACTACCACGTTCCGCCTCTGTCGGCCGTACCCGAACATGTGCTGCGCCTACTGGTCGATGGCTGCGATAGCAGGCTCAATCGTCGTCGGCCTTTTTGCGCCATCGGCAAAAGTGAGTCTTTACGAGTGCTGTGTTTGCAGGCCTAATGCGAAGGTCAAGCCGCATTGAAGCAACAACCGGAAATCAATATCCATTCCGTCTGGATTTATTTCCTCGTTTCGAGACCGGTTGCCGGGTGAAACCACGACCAACGGATGCGACGTCGCATAAACATCCTCATCAGCTTCAGCCAGGGTGAGCCAAAGGTGGACAAGCCTAGATCTTTCAGGGCGACCGTCAAGAAACTGGGCTAGCGTCTATCTTTACGTTTACATGTCTTCGACGGTGCTCCATAAAACCACCGACCACATACAGGTGTCACGCATGAAAGGGTTCTTACGTAGTGCCTCAAAGTCTAAGGAGGCACCTTTGCATACAGTTGCAAAGACTCCATCTCCAAGCAACGTAGAGAAAGTGGGAAGCATAACAGAGGAGAGCAGTTGAAGGTAGCGAGTAGCATGGAAGTAGCAGCTCAGGACAGCTGGAAAGGATGTACCGTAGTCGGCTGCAATAGAAACAACGTCGTACCACCAGAGCAAAGATCTGTGTCATCAACGGTTTTAAACAGTGCAAGAATAGAACAGCTACCTCGAAATATCCCTTGCGTCGGTCGCAGCAATAGGACCAGTTGAAACTTTTCCCGTATAGTCACTTTGTTTAGAAGAACAGGTGTGATTTGGTCAGAGCAAGAAGACGCATTACCACAGGTGCAAATTAACGAACACTCTAAATACTTGTTATGAATAAAAGCAAGATCGAGCCACCAAGGTCAAACATACTCAAGGTCGAGCATACTGTGTTGTGTTACGACAAGCCTTCTTACGGCCAATAACGACTCTGAAGCAGAAAACGAGGAAAGAAACTGTTCATTCTCGACAGAGAGACGAGGCAATCGTTGAGAAAAGCCAGAGCTTTAATCATATTCCCACTAACTGGAAAGCGCCTACTGGTCGCTCTCAGGCTAGGCCTGAGCAATCATTTTGAATTTTTCAATGTTAGCAATGATTACTGATTCAACAGTTGGAATTCAGTTGCTGCTTTTAAAGTGAGAAACGCTGCAGCACCGATCGACCATCGATATTGCTCAGTCGTGGCGAAAGCAATTGTGATCCCGAAAAGGGACGTCAACCCGCGCCAATGATTACTGCTCGAAGCAACAAGAAAGCTGGTTCGGTCTAGCAGTTAGGTCTCGCCCGACAAGGTCTGATGAGGTCGTGGGCTCGAACCCAGGCATATGGTGAAGCGCCTGAATAGAGATTAGTTCTCTTGGGGCGCTATATAAATGAGTTAGAAAAAAAAAAACGGGAGACAGCAGCAACAACAAGTATGAGGACAACGAATTCGACAAAGAACACCTTCCAGCAAGAAGCTCGGTGCTGAAATAGACGTTAGGTGTCACGCTGCCTGCGTGCCTGAGCGAGGGGAGGAGGGTGGGGGCACCTTATCTGCGATGCCTGAGCAAAAGTAATGAACTGCTAGCACTCACACGACGATGTACACCAGCGTGCATTTGAAACCGCCAGTTAGCCAGGACGGATCGGATGCAACACCCAGCACCGATACCAGTCGAAGACAGAAATGCATCGACTCAGGCCGATCCATGTGGAGTTATTGATCAAGGAAGCTACTGAGACAAATATTGGATATTTCTCACCTCGGTTGCCTCCAGTCAGTTTCCTTCCGAGGCAGAACCGATGCTGGTCAATCGCAGATTCGCGACGCGTTGCACGCAAGGTCAAGGCCTCGTAGCGCTCGCTCAGGCGATCTTACCTCCCACGCCAGGTATGGGAGACAGAGCAACCTCGCCTTTATGCGAAGCCATATATAAATCGGGTTCAGCAGCGAAACCTCTTTAACTCAGGGTAAAATCAGCGATCTCGTTTCTATTTTACTCCTATACTACCTTACCGATCAGTTGGTGTCCAAGTCGTTGTGACACGCGAAATGCTAAGCGTGTCCTCCGTAAGGTGTAGAGCGACCGTGGTGGTTAGGATAGCGTGTGCAGCTAGCCTCTCGGCTTCGGCTTAGTGTCATCTACTAAAAGCAACACGTGATGTACTTTAGGTTATACGTATGACTGGAGACTGTCGTGGCCTCACGCTCTGACTGCACGCGGAGCGAAACACGGAACATCGAGGAGGGCGGCCTTCGACAACGGTGTTTGTGGGCTCGCAGCCGCCGTGTGCAGCCGCTCTCCCCTTGCGTTCCACCAGACTCGAATCGTCGCTCCTTCGAAACAGCCCGATCTGACGCAGACCGCTCGTATCTGAGAGACGGACCAGAGCAGCAGCCGAACGCCTACCATGGAACCACATGCCCTGACCATTAGACTACAACAATGACTCGAGGGAATATGTTCATGCGATACATATTATACCACATGACCACGAATGAAAAGCTCTCGCCGGCGCGCCAGCGCTGCTCAGCTCGCTCTCACTCGTGGCTCCTGGCTCTTCCCTCAAGATAAAAAGGAGTTACTAACTCACCTATGGACAACCTTTTGACGTTAGGTGTCGTTTTCCAAGTTGAGGCGGGGGCGAGCGGTGTCTGACCGGTTTCAGACCTCGATGCGTCAGAAAGAGGCGCGAGCTGTATCAAGGGTCTCGCTGACAATGGCCGCGTGCGTGAGCCGCCGCCATGATCCAGCTCAATGACGATGAAACCGTTATACCACCGGGCCAGATCCGCTGGCGCACCGGTCGCGGCAGACTAATCTAGCTCAAGGAAGACTCGCTCGCGAGAGGGAGGGGCGCTGGACTAAGACCCAAGGCGTGGATGAAGAAGCCGCGCGGTGCAAACCAGCTCGCACCTGCGCGCCTCGGCAGACAACGGAAGGGCCACCGCCGCCAAGGGAATGGCGTCTGTTCTGAAAGCCACTGTCATCGGTCGTTACGAATGTAGCGCTACCAGACAACAGCAACCTGTAGACGGAATCGGATTTTATGGCGACCATCAGCAGGAAGCCATCGAATAGTCAGGATATTTTTATGGCAGAGAGAGAGAGAGAGAGAGAAAAAGAAAGAGAGAGAGAGAGAGAGAGAGAGAGAGAGAGAGAGAGAGAGAGAGAGAGAGAAGAGACAGACCTGAGCAGACAGACAGACCTGAGACGGACGGATGCAGCGATCCTCTTGCAACATAGACGACCCCACTCGCTTGTAGCCAATGACGAGCTCGCCGGATGGCTAGCCCAGCTCGCCCGACAAGTCGCGCCTCGAAGCTCAAGCCTGTGCGATCCCGATGTGCTGCAAAGGGCGACTGCAGGTCTCTGATGACTGAAACAATCAACCAATGGGAACAACAGCGTGAATACACGCTTCCCATAAACTTCACAGCATGACGAAATTGGTGCCGCTTCTTTCGGAACGACTTCTCCAGGGCGACCACGAGCGATGAGTGATGGCTGCCTGTCGCAACAGTGCCACAGCCTATGTCGCAGCAGGCGACAAGATCCTCGGCTTCGCTGATGAACTGCAGACTGGAGTACTGGAGCTAGTGGATCTGATGCGTTCAAGGAAAAGGTCATTTAAGAACGTCAGATTGCTGGATCGATACTGGGAATACGCTGGCCGAACCCATCGCGGCGGTTTAGAGCTGTGACTTCAGAGTCACATCAGACTTGCCCATCGTAAACTGAGTTTAGCCGATCGTTTGATTTGAGAAAGTACGTTCGGCCATTTAAGCGCCAATGTCAGCAATGTTTCCGTTGTTCGGAAGAAAACTTTTTATTCATAGCCACCTCGGATCCGGTCAATTAGCCTGTCCCGGCAAGGACAGCGATATAAAAAGCAGGACGGGCAGGGCGGGAGGTCGAGCGATGTCGGAGGATGGCCTGCCGGTCGACGGCAACGCGCCTGCCGAGCCACCCTGCCGGATGGGATGGACGATGACCTTCGCCGAGCGACCTTCGCCAAGCCCGGGTCTACGCGCAACGTCAGGTCCTGAAGGACCTCAGATCTCACACTCCTCATGCAACTGCAGCGAAGCAACACGTCTACGGACTCGGGTGCGTGGCGCTCCGCTCCAGCCTCGCCTCTTTACCTCGCCCAGTGGACGCAACAGAGACGCTGGCAGCCAGCCGCACGCGACGGTCTAATCACAGAAGCTCACCTCCAGGGGCGCCGGGAGGAAAAAGCACAGCTTGTCAGTTTACTGCGCGTGCATTCCATGGTTATTGTTTACCGATACAAACGATCCTCGCCATGGGTCGCCGCCGCGGGTCAAGCACGGTCCTCTCCAGAAGCAAAATGGCTTTAGCGGTGTGCAGGGTGGGGGTAAAGGGAAGGATATAATGGGTGGGGGAGGCTCATCGACCAAACAAGACCAGCCGACCATGGGAGTAACAGGGCAGCTCTGCAGGAGGAGGCCACGACAGTCACTCCATACTGTTTCTGGTGGCAGGAGTCGAAGTGCGCCAGCAGCCGAGTCGAAGTGCAGACAGTTAAGCGAACGAAAAAAAGCTAAAATATATCTAAAGCGCCGAGTTGAATAGCTCGGCTGGAGAGCAAAGCGCGATTTCGGCTGCGCGACAGCGTCCGCAACAATGCTCAGCAACAGCAGGCGTCGGTCAGTACCGACGAGAACTCGCGCCATAAGATCCGCATGCTGGCTGCGCTGACGCGTGTGGGCGGTGCACGCGGTGGGATGGCCGTCAGACATTTCAGCCAGTTTTGCGGTGGCAGTTCGCCTTTTCACTGTTATTGAAAGTTGTCTTGTGCGGCTACCGCCGCAACAAGGTATCGCACGCCGCAACGGCGTCGCCGCCCGCGAAAGTGAGTCGCTCGCTCATCGTGAACAGCCGTTCAAGCGATCACCACGCAGCCGCCGCGGCTCAACTCTTGCGGACGACACCAGTGTCAGCCTTTATCAATTCAGTTGCTCGGCTTGACTTCGACAACGAAGACCGCTGCCAGGCGACGGCGGCGGTGGCGACTGTTCCGCTGCCGGGCTGCTCGATCCGACCTGCCCTCTGGGGTCGCGTCATTGGCTCAGACGAGGCTGCGCCGGAGTGCCTGTGCCCTGTATAGTGGTGATTTGAATCCTCCACCGCATCCCTGCGAGGCAATCCGCGCCTCGCGCCGCTGCCGGCTCGCTGCGGGGGTGGAGAGCTTGGGCCTGGGCAGCAAGCAGCGGCGAAGCTGTCTCGCGTCGGCGCTTTAGGTCAGAGGGCAACTTTCGAAAAAGCCGGTCCTATTGTGGAGCGTTGACATATGCCGTGATACCGGCAGCTGCCGGTGTTTCTTTTATTCATTTCTCAGGCCTGCAGAGACACTCTAACGCGGCGCTGCGCGCGGCAGTCAAGCAGAGCGCCGCGCGCCGCCTCGAGCATCGGCGGGCGGCGATGGAGCGGCTGCGGGCTTTCGCTGCGACTCGCGAACGCTGGCAAAGACAACGGTGGCGGCGGCGAGGCCGTCGCGCCCAGTTTCTTTTCGCCTGTTGCCCGCGGCGCCTGCACGCATGCAATAATAAATCCCGACCGCAGTGATGGATGCGGCCTTGCACGGGCGCGGGTTCGAGCGCTTCGGGTCCGAGCGGGCTTTGGACGCTGGCTCGGCGCGTGCTTCGCAGCCGAAGCTCGCGCCGAGCAGTTACAAAGACCCGTAATTCGGTATCGAGTGTTTACCAGTGCTATCATTAGCAGCTATCAGTTTAGCGCAATTACACGTAAACGGTATTATAATAAATAATAAGTAAATACGATACTACAATACTACTATAATACTAAATTAATATAATAATTAAGAGTACATTATGTACATTATGAGTTGGTTGATAATGATTTTATCATGTAACATTTTATCATTATCAGCCTAGTAGTAATCGAAGTCACTTACAAGAGACCGCACGAGGTCGTAACTCTCCAGATAAAGGAACCAGAGACCACCAATTATAGTCATGACAATACTAAAAAAGTCAGCGGCTGTAGTTTTCCTTGCTGAGCGCCAGCGATCAGCACAGACGGGGGCTGCTTCACGCACGTAAAGGCGCAAAGGTGTATCTCAACTGCGGCAGTCCTCGTGCCGCTGGCTTTCTACCAGCCCACTAGCTTTTGCACTGTTGCCTCACCATATATATTTTCCCCTTCATTAAAACTATAAATGCACATAAAAGGCAATATATGAGCAGACATCGGAAGTGGTAGTTGCCCATGAAAAGAGACCAGAGACAGAACAGAGACGGAGACAGAGACAGGGACAGAAGACGAAGAGGGAGACAGAGACAGGAGACAGGGACAGTGACAGAGACAAAAAGAGGCGACACTTGGACAGGGACTATTGAGAGGAGGAGAGACAGAGACAGAGAAGGGAGAGGAGGGGGGGCGGCGAGGAGACCGAGAGAAGCAAGAAGAAGAGAGAGACAGAGACAAGAAGCCGAGAGAGACAGAGACGAGAGACACCAGCAGAGAGCAGAGGAGAGGACAGTGAGAGAGAGAGAGAGACAGAGACGAGCAGACAGAGAAGGGGAGAAGAGAGGACAAGACGACAGCAGGGGACAGAGAGAGAGAACAGAGACAGATGAGAGGAGAGACAGAGAAGAGAGAGACAGAAAGGAGCGGAGAGAGACAGAAGACAGGGAGAGAAGAAGAGACAGATGAAACGACCAAAGGAGACAGAGGACAGGATGTTGACAAGGAAGAGAACAGAGCAAGATACGAGGAAGTGGGACAGTGGAGAGACAGCTGAGGAGAGACAAGTTGAGAGAGACAGAGAAGATTTTGTAAAAGACAGAGACAGAGAAAGGAGCAGAAGGCGAGCAGACGGGCAGACGACAGGCGACGAGAGAGGAAGCGAAGCAAGAGGAAAGAAAAAGCACGAGGGATAAGAGAAAGAGAAGAGGGAGGACAGAAGAGAGAAAGACAGTGAAGACAGAGAGACCAGAGACGACAGCGGGGAGAGAGGAGACGAGAGGACAGGACAGCAGGCTACTGAACAGAGAGAGAGACAGAGACAGTAAGAGGAGAGAGAGAGAGGAGACAGTAGTGACAGAGACAGTGAGGGAGACCAGTGGACAGAAGACAGGGAGAGACAAGACAGAGAATGGAGCAGACAGGGAGACGAGGGGAGAGACAAGAAACAGAGGAGACAGACAAAAAGAGAAGACAGCAAAGACAGAGCAGAGAGAAGAGAGAAAGACGAGGGCAGACCAGAAAGCCCCGACAGAAAGACAAGGAGACAGAGACAGAGGACCAGAGAGCGAAAAGAGAGAGACAAGAAGAAAGAAGAGAACAGAGAAGAGCAGAGACAGAAGGACAGAGAGGAGAGACAGAGACAGGAAGACGAGAGACAAGAGGAGCAGAAGAACAGAAAAAAAGAAGAGAAAGGAAGAGGAGAAGAGACAGAGATCAGATGATAGAGGAGGAAAAGAAGGGACAGAAGAGAGACAGAGAAGGGAGAAGAGAGGCGCGAGAGACAGCAGACAGAACGAAGGAAAGAGAAGAGCAAAGACAAAGACAGAGACAGCAGACAAGACAGACAGAGAGAGAAACGAGAAGACAGAGGAGAGAAAAGAGACAGGAAGACAACGAAGGAGAGAAGAAGAGTGAGAGAGGAAGAAGAAAAGACAGAGACAGGTGCAGAGGGAAAGACCAGAAGAAGACAGAAACAGAGAAGAGACAGCAGACCAAGAGAGATGAAACGAGAGAGAAGAGAAAGAGAAAGAAGAGAAGACGGAAGACAGAAGCCAAGAAGAAGACAGAGGACGGAGACCGAGACAGAGACAGCAGAAGAAGATGACTAAGAAGAAGAGACCAGAGGAAGCAGTGAAAAGAGACAGAGACAGAGAAGAGCAGAGCAGAGAGAAAGAGAGAGAGGAGAGAAGAGACAGGAGAGACAGGACAGAAGAAGAGGAGCATAGCAGACACATGAAAGAGAGAAGAGAGACAGAGAAGAGAGACAGTAAGAGGAGAGACAGAGGAGAAGAGAGACAGAGACATGAAGAGAGAAGACAGAGGAGAGACAGGACAGAGAGAGAGAACGACAGCAGAAGAGACCAGAGAGAGAACAGACGAGACGGGGAGAGAGCACAGAGACAGAGAAGAGTGAGAAAGTGAAGAGAGGAGAGACAGAGGAGAGAGAGAAAGAGAGGAGAGACAGAGGAGAGAGAGAGGAGAGAGGAGAGAGAGAGAGGAGAGAGGAGAGAGGGAAGAGACGAGAGGAGAAGAGAAGAGCATCAGAGAGACAGTGAGGAGAACGGGACCAGAGACAGAGAAAGAGAAGAACAGAAAGGAGGCAGAAGAAAGAGAGAAGAGACAGAGAGAGAGAGAGAGAGACAGAAGACCAGAGATCGACAGAAAGAATGAGAAGAGAGAGAGAGACAGAGAGAGGAGAGCACGAGAAGACAGAGAAGAGAGGAGAGGGAAGAGAGAGATGACATGAGGGAGACAGAGAGAGAGAGGAGAGAGAAAGAAGACAGAGAGAGAGAGCAGAAGAGCAAAGAAGAGACAGGAGAGAGAGGAGGAGACAGAGAAGAGAGAGCAGAGAGAGGGAGAGGAAGGACAGTGAGAGAAAAGAGAGAAGAGACAGGAGAGAGAGAAGAAGGAGAGAAGAGGGAGAGAGAGGCGAGACAGAGAGAGAGAAGAGGAAAGAAGAGAGAGGGAGAGGAGAGAGAAGAGACGGAGGAAGAGGAGAGCGACCAGAAGACAGAGAAGAGAGAGAGAGAGGGGAAGAGAAGAGTGGAGAACAGAGGGAGAGAGAGAGGAGACAGGGAGAGAGACAGAGAGAGAGAGACGAGAGCGAGGAGACAGAGACAGGGAGAAGCGACCTAAGATCAGAGACAGAGAAGAAGAGCGAAGAGAGAGAAGAAGGACGAAAGAAGAGAAGCAGAGTGAAAGAAACAGGAGACAAGAAGAGAGAGAGACAGAGAGAAGACTCAGAGACAGGAGGAGAGAAGACAGCAGAAATGACAGAGGAGAGGATAGAGAAGAGAGAAAGAGAGGAGAGAGAGGAAAGGAGAAGAGCGAGAGAGAGCGAGAGAGGAGGAGAGACAGAAGAGAGGACAGAGAGGGAAGGAGAGGAGAAGGGAAGCAGGATGAGAAAGAAGGAGGAGGAGAGAGAGACAGAGACAAGGAGAAGAGAAAGAAGACAGAGAAGACGAAGCAGACAAAAAGACAGAGAGACATAGACCACGAAACAGAAGAAAGAGAAGAAGAGACAGGAAGAAGAGACAGAGAGGGAGGAGAGAGAGAGCAAGAGAGAAGAGAGCGGGACAGAGGAAGAACACAGAAAGAGACAGAGAACAGAAGAGAGAACGAGACGAAGAAGAGACGAGAGACAGAGAGGAGAGGGACAGAGAAAGAGAGAAGAGAACGAGAGAGAGACAGAAAGAGGAGACAGAAAGAAGAAGACAGAGACAGAGAGAGAGGAGAGAAGGCAGAAGACAGAGAGAGAGAGAAAGAGAAAAGAGAGAGAGAGAAGGAGAAAGAGAGAGGAGAGAGAGAGAGAGAGAGAGAGAGAGAGAGAGAGAGAGAGAGAGAGAGAGAGAGAAAGAAGAGAGAGAGAGAAAGAGAGAGAGAGAAAGGAAAGAGAGAGAGAGAGAGAGAGAGAGAGAGAGAGAGAGAGAGAGAGAGAGAGGAGAGAGGAGACGGAGGACAGAGAAAGAGACAGAGAAAGGAGAGGAGAGAGAGAGAAGAGAGAGAGAGAAAGCAGAGAGGAGAAGGGAGAGAGATTCAGAGGACAGGAGAAGACAGAAGAGAGACAGAGGAAGACAGAGAGAGAGAGAGAAAAGGAGGAGAAGAGGGAAGAGAAGGAGAGAGAGAAGGAAGAGACAGAGAGACAGAGAGAAACGGGAGAAAGAGAGAGAAAAGAGAGAAGTGAGAGGGCGAGAAGAGCAGAGAAGAAGAAGAGAGAGAGAGGAGAGAGAGAGAGACAGGAGCGAGAAAGAGAGAGGAGAGGGAGAGGAGAAGACAGAGAAGAGAGGAGAAGGGAGAGAGAAGGAGGAGAAGAGAGGAGAGAGAGGGAGGAGAGAGAGAAGAGGAGGAGAGAGAAAAAGGGAAAGAAGAAAGAAGAGAGAGGAGAGACCCAGGAAAAGAAGGAGACAGAAGAGGAGTGAGAGACGAGACAGAGAAGAGAAGGAGGAGAAGAGAGAGAAAGAGAGGAGATGGAGAGAAAGAAGAAAGAGAGAGAGATTAGAAAGAGGGAGTAGAGAGACAGAGAGAGAGAGGAGAGCTAAGAGAGAGGAGAGAAACGAAGAGAGAGAGAAAGAGACACGAAGAGAGAGGGAAGAGAGAGAGAGAGAGAGAGAGAGAGAGAGCAGAGAGAGAGAGAGAGAGAGAGAGAGAGAGAGAGAGAGAAAGAGAGAGAAAAAAGAAAGAGAGAGAGAGGAAGAGAGAGACAGAGACAGAGAAGGGAGAGAGAGAAGAAAGAGACAGGGAGAAGAGAGAGACAGAAGAAAAGAGAAGAGGAAGCGAAAGAAGAGGCAGAGAGACCAGAAGAGAAAGAGAGAGGAGAGAAGACAGAAGACAGGAAAGAGGAGAGAAGACAGGGGAAGAAGAGAGAAGAGAGAAAGAAGCAGGAGAGAAAGAGCAGAAGGGAGAGAAGAGAGAAAGAGAAGAGAGAAAGAGAAGAAGAAAGGAGGAAAGAGAGAAGAGAGGGAGAGGAAAAGAGACAGAGAAGAGAGAAGAGAAGAAGGAGAGAGACAGAGGAGAGAGAGAGAAGAGAGAAGAGAGAGAGAGGAGAGGACAGAGAGAGAGAAAAGGAGAGAGCAGGAGAAGGAGAGAAGGAAAGAGAAGAAGGAGCGAGAAAGAGAGAGAGGGAGAGAGACAGAGAGACGAGAGAGGAAGAAGAGAAGAAACAAAGGGAAAGCAGGAGGGAGAGAGAGTAGAAGAAGAGAGAGAGGAGGAGACCGGAGAAGAGAGGAAGAGAGAGAAAAGAGAGAGAAGAGAGAGAGAGAAAGGGAGAGAGAGAAGAGCAGAGAGAGAGAAGAGGAGAGAAGGAGAGGAGAGAGAGAGAAGAGAGACAGAGAGAGAAGAGAGAGGAAGAGACAGAGAAAGGAGAGACAGAGACAGAGGAGAGAAAAAAGAAAGAGAACAGAGGAAGAGCAGAGAAGAGGAGAGAGAGGGAAGAGAAAGACGAGAGAGAACGAAGAGAGACGAGAGAGAGAAGAGCCAGAGGAGAGACAGAGAACAGAGAGGAGAAGCAGAGAGACAGAAGAAAGAGAGAAGAGAAAGAGAAAGAAGAGAAAGACAGAAGAGAGAGAGAGGAAGAAAGAAAAGAGGAGGAAAGGAAAGAGGAGAGAAGAGAGAGAGAAGAAGGAAGAGGGAAAGAAGAGACCAGAGAAAGGACAGAAAGAGAAAGAGAGAAAAGAAGCGGGAGAAGAACGAAAGAAAAAAAGAGAAAAAGAGAAGACAGAAAGAAAGAGAGAGAAAAAAGAGGAGAAGAGAAAGAGAAGAGAAAGAAAAGAAAAGAAGAAAGACGAGAAAGAGAAAAAAGAGGGAGGGAAAGGGAAAGAGAAGAGAAGAAAAGAGAAAGAAGACAAGAGAGAAGAAGAGAAAAGAAAAGAGAGAAGAATAGAAAAAGAAAGGAAGAAGGAGAAAAGAGAGGAGAGAAGAGAAAGAAGAGGAGAGAGAAGAGAGAAGAGAACAAGAGAAGGAAAAGAGAGAGAGGAGGAGAAGAAAGAGAGAGAAGAAGAGAGAAAAAGGGAAAGAAGAAAGAGGAAGAAAAAAGAGAGGCAAAAGAAAGAAGAGAGAGAAGAGAAAGGAAGAAAGGGGAAAGAAGAGAGAAAAGAAAAGGAGGAAGAAAAAGAAGAAGAGGAAAAGAAAGCAAGAAGGAAAGAAGAAAAAGAGAGATAAAAAAGAAGAGAAGAAGAAAAAAAAAAAGAAAAAGAAGAAAAAGAAGGAGAAGAGAGGGAAGAGAAGGAAGAAGAAGAAGAAAGAAAGAAAGAGAAAAGGAAGAAAGAAAAAAAAAGAAAGAAAGAAAAGAAAAAAGCAGAAGAAGAAGAGGAAAAGAGAAGAAGAGAGAAAGAGAAAAGAAAGAAGAGAGGAAAAAGAGGAAGAAAGAAAAAGAAAAGAAAAGAGAAGGAGAGAAAAGAAGAAGAGAAAAGAAGAAGAGAGAGGAGAAGAGAGGAGAAGAGAAGAGGGAAGAAAAGAAGAGGAGAAAGAAAGGGAAGAAAAGAAGGAGAGGAAGAAGAGGAGAAGAAGAGAGAGAAGAAGAGGAAAGAAAGAAGGAGAGAGAAAAAGAGGAGAAGAGATGGAAAGAGAGAGCGGAAGAGAGGTAAAGGGAGGAGAGAGGGAGGAGAGAGGAGAAGAAGAGAAAGAAGAGCAGGGAGAGAAAGAGGAAGAGAGAGCAGAGAAAGAGAGACAGGGAGGAAGAAAGAGAAGAGAGAAAGAAGGAGAGAGAAAGAGAAGGAGAGAGAAAAAGAGGGAGAGAAGAAGAAGAAGAAGAGAGGAGAGGGGAGAGAAAAGGAGAAGGAAGAGAAAAGAGAAGGAAGGAGGAGAGGAGAGAGAGCAGAGAGGAGAGGAAGAAGGAGAAGAGGAGAGAGAAAGGAGGAGAAGAAGGAGGAGAAGAGAGAAGAAGGAGAGAGAGAGGAGAGAAGAAGAGGAGAGAAAGGACAGGAGGAAGAGAGAAGGGAAGAGAGAGAAAGCGAGAAGAAGAAAGAGAGAGACGAGAGAGGGAGAGCAAAGAGAGGGGGAGGGGAGGAGAGAAAGAAGGATCACGAGGATCGAGAGACGGAAGAAGAGGAGGAAGAGAGGAGATGAGAGAGGAGATGAGGAGAACAGAGAGGGAGGAGAGAGGAGAGGAGGAGAGAGAGAAGAGAGACGAGGAGGGCGCTAGAGGAGAGAGGGAGAAGGCGGAGAAGGAGGAGGGAGAGAGGAGAAGAGATGATGGGAGAGAAGGGAGAGTATTTTTGAGATGGAGGAGAGAGGAGAGAGAGAGAGCAGGAGAAGCCGAGTAGAGAGAACGAGACAGAGAGAGAGGAGAGAGGACCCCCTGCCTCCTTTCCTCCCAGGATTGTCCCCCCCTATCCCCCTGGAGACTCCAGATAGATTAGAGAGTGAGACGAGACTAAGGATAGGGAGAGAGGGAGGAGCGCGGAGAGACAGAAGAGTTCGGAGAGAGACAGAGGAGAGTACAGGGAGACAGGAGACAGGAAGAGAGGTCCGAGGACAAGAGAGAGAGGATGAGAGAGAGAGAGAGGAGGAGGCAGAAGAGAGAGAGGAGAGAGGAGAGAGGTGGACAGAGATTCCGGACGAGGAAGGGACGAGAGAGAGGAAGAGAGAGGAGAGAGAGAGAAGAGAGATAGAGAGAAACAGAGAGAGTAACAGAGATAGAGAGAGAGAGAGAGAGAGAGAGAGAGAGAGGCAGAGAGAGAGAGACAGAGAGAGAGAGAGACAGAGACAGAGACAGAGACAAAGAGAGAGACAGAGAGAGAGACAGAGAGAGAGAGAGAGAGAGAGAGAGAGAGAGAGGCAGAGAGAAAGAGAGAGAGAGAGACAGAGAGAGAGAGACAAAGACAGAGAGAGAGACAGAGAGAAACAGAGAGGCGAGAAAAAAGAGAATTTTGACGTTAGGAATTCAAGTCTCTGCGCACACACTGAAGGCCTCCGCGAGTCTCAGAAAAACATTGGCTGTAAAAGTCAAATCTAAGAACGGATGGGCTTTCATTGGTCGCTCACAAGTCTCTCACTCCGGCGCGAGGTGCGCAAGCGCAAGGTGCCATCGTCACCTCCCGCTTTCTCGAGCGGCGAAGGCCGGCACGCCGGCACGCGGACTTGAAGGAAAGCTGGGCGAATATCTCTGACGAACCAATCGGTAACTTGAGAGTGCTGCTCTGCCGAATTCAAAGAAGTCGTTGGAATAGTCAAACGATCACACGCCATAGCTTGGTCACACGATCTGCACCAAAACAATGTATTCGGCTTTTTCAGATCGATGCACCGGTCGGGAGCAGGTCTGGAATGCAGACAAAAAAATTAGTTTCAAGAGCAGATGGATCGGCTAGGCACCCACGGAATCAACTTGGCTTTGACAGACGAGTAAACACACACGCACTTCAACCTCCCCTGCTCCTCTCATCCTCTCTTTCCTACGCAAATGCGTCCGCCATAGGCCGGCTGCTTCGCGTTCGCGCAGAGAGAGAGAGAGAGAGGGGGAGAATAGGAGAGAGAGAGAGAGAGAGAGAGAGAGAGAGAGAGAGAGAGGGAGAGAGAGAGAGAGAGAGAGAGAAGGAGAGGAAGAGAGAGAGAGGGAGAGAGATGGTAGAGAGGAAAGAAAGATTAGAGAGAGGAGAGAGAGAGGAGAGAGGTGAGAGGAGAGAGAGAGGAGAGAGGGGAGAGGAGAGAGAGAGGAGAGAGAGAGAGAGAGAGAGAGAGAGAGAGAGAGAGAGAGAGAGAGAGAGAGAGAGAGAGAGAGAGAGAGAATAGAAGAGAAAGAGAAAGAGAGAGAGAGAGAGAGAGAGAGAGAGAGAGAGAGAGAGGATTGAGAGGAGAGATGAGAGGACGAGAGAGAGGAAGAGAAAGGAGAGGAGGAAGAGGCTGAGGTGAGAGGAAGAGAGAGGAAGAGAACGGAGAGGTGAGAGGAGAGAGAGAGAGGAGAGAGAGAAGAGAGAGAGGTGAGAGGAGAGAGAGAGGAGAGAGAGAGCAAATCCACCTCAGGCGGCAGGGGCAGTTTACCACTCCCTCATGGGTGCTGCTGCAACTTAGTGGCTCAATCATCGGATCTCAGCCACGCGATCTTCGCAGCGTATTTTCTTTGCACAACATCCGCCAAACGAGTCTCCTACGATTCCGGAGCGTAACGCTCAGTGCTCAGTGCCGCCTCACGTGCTCACGTGGGTGGAGTAAAGTTGGCCGTGACCTGCATCTTGACTGAACTGGAAGCTTTGGCCAAGACCCTTGTACTTACTAATTCAGGATGTGACTTGCAAAGCGACGGCCAGCTTGATCGAGCCATCCGATCGGCGACCCGAAGTGATGCGGGTGCGGGTCAAAGAAACCGGATCTACGGAGAGTCGATA
This sequence comes from Cristatella mucedo, assembly GCA_009760855.2. Lineage (NCBI taxonomy): Eukaryota > Metazoa > Bryozoa > Phylactolaemata > Cristatellidae > Cristatella > Cristatella mucedo. Next base: position 31,427 of record WPIO01000059.1, read on the forward strand.
TATCAGCTCTCCGATCGACGACTGGCCGACCTAATCGGCGCGAGGTGCACGCGGCGTCCGGATCGCCCACGATCGCGCACGTACGCACTCACGCGGCGTCGGAATGACGGCGAACGTAGTGGCAGCTCGCCTGCTGTGCGCGCTCGCGGTACGTCACTGGCCTCGCGCAGCGAAGACCCGTCGGAGCGCAGCCGCGCCGCACGCTAAGCGCCGTGCGCCTTTCCGCCTTTTGCGAGTCGGAGCTAGTTAGCCTCCCGCCGCCGCCGCCGCCGCAGCCCCGCATTCCGACTCGTTTCGCCTCTGCACTACAGGTGTGCGACGTCGCCTTCGGCTCGTTCGCGACCGTGCGCGGGCGCGTGCCCGGCCCGCGTGGCAAGCAAGAAGAAGCGCCGCCGAGCACGTGCCGCGCCGACGGCACGTGCGAGCTCGGCCAGTGCTGTCTGCATGCGAGGCGAGCCGCCGCCGCCGCGTGAGTAGCGCTCGCGAGCGGCGAACGGCTGACAGCTTGAGCTGCCGCTCTGAGCGCGCAGACGGGCGCTCAGAGCGGCGCGAAAAGCCTGTCGTCGTCGTCTATAGCAGCGCTGGCCCCGCGCGCTCTCCTGCGCAGGAGCGCGCGCGGGGCAAGCGCTGCATCGTGCGCCCGGCTGGCGCCGCTCTCTAGTCGGCGCTCGGCGACTTGATTCGCTGTCGTTCGCGCCCCTGACCTTCCCCTGACCTTCGCATCTCGTACCTCTACCTCTTACGCTGCCACGTACGGCAGCGACAGCGACGGAGTGAGCGGATTCGACTTATCTAATAATACTAATAATACTAATATATATATATGTGTGTGTGTGTGTGTGTGTGTGTGTGTGTGTGTGTGTGTGTGTGTGTGTGTGTGTGTGTGTGTGTGTGTGTGTGTGTGTGTGTGTGTGTATACTACAGTCGTCCCGCGCCACTTGGCGCTTCGACTTTCGCGGCTTCACGCTATCGCGGTTTTTTCAAATACAGGTGTACACCCATATTCAATAAAGAGTTGATCGAGATAGTTAAATGATACAGCACGCTCTTGGTTGTCGGAGTCAATTATACGCCCCTGTATTAAAATAAAAAGTAAAACTAATATACATGTGGTCTGTAGGTCAATGTATTCGAGCACGCCGCCCCCGCCGCATACCCTACAACGCCAGGTGCGGCCGCTCGACCACTCCTTGTGTGTGGGCAAGACATATTCAAAAAATATGGTGCGGTGAAACCAAGCCAATCAGAGCGTGCTGTTCACTGTTTTACTATCCTCGTGTAAGACCTTTATGTATGCGTGTAATTAAATGTATGATAATAATAATATGATATTGTAACATCTAATACATCTCATTTTCTCACATTCTGATTGATTTAATCGTACATAAAAGTGTAAATTGTGACTATTGTTGTGTTATTTCCTATTCAGAAGGCTCAAATAGTGCTAAAAATCGTATTTAGAGGGTCGTGAACAGGTTTTCAATGCTTAAACTACGAAAGTATTCAATTTATAAATAGAATCCTACTTCGCGGAATTTCACTTATCGCGGTAGTCTGGAACAGATTAACCACGATAAATGAGGGTCGACTGTGTATATAATACTAATACTATGAATATAACAAACATAATAATAAATAAATAGTAAATAATAATAATGTATAATAATGTGGTAATATTTAATAACACTATATATATAATACGATAATAATAATAATAACAGCAGGTCGTTTGCAATGAATGCACCCTGGTGAGCCGTAATGGCTCACTAGGTATGGCGCTTGCTTTTCACGACCTCGGCCTTGAGGTCGTGGGTTCGAATCCTGCGGTGGGCGATCCTTTATTGCTACTGCAAGCGGTGGTGATAGCCGTAAAGGCTCTTCTGTCGCTATACAAAAAGAGGCTGTTCAATCAGCTAGTATTTTTTTTAGCAGAGCCTGGTCTCTATCTGGGCGCGTTAGGACCCATTTCGCTGAGTCGTAGTAGTTCCGTAACGGAAGACAACGCTTCGCCATCTTGCCGCTTGACGGAAGTTCGCCTTCTTGCTACGCGATGCAAGTGCACCATCTTGCGGCGCGACGGACTTCCTCGCTTTAATTAGTAGAGTTGATACATTTTTATAGTGCCCTCGGAGAGCTCAATCTCTTTTTAGGCACTTTACACAGCAAGACTTCTAGCCGGTCTTGCAGCATGCACTAAATCATTTGCAGGTACGCCCGCAGTGCACAGCGGAACCAAAGATACACAGGTTTAACGCTGTGAAGTGAAAGTGGGTAGCAACGAACAGATTCGTCATTAGCTGAGACTTAGGTGGTGCACGGTCATCGCTGGCGGGTCATAGTAGAAGCGCAGCCTCTCCCAAAGCCGTCAGGTGCGACAGCTATAGGACGAAGTGAACGCGGTCAATTTCAATGAGCAAAGGAGAACTGCGTTCGCTGGTTCGCCGGATCGCGACATGGACACGTTAGCTGACGCGATACCGCCGCACGCGTCGCCATCTTGCGTGAAAGAAAGATATCGATCTGTTGCAGATTCGGCTCTACCGCTCTATTTTAGTGGGTTGGAAGCAGACGATTTGCCTAGAGTGAGATCTCTGTACGGTCAGTGCAGAGGTCGCGGTACAGAGGTCACTGCACGGAAGTTAATGTAATGTAATTTATCTCCGTCACTACACTGAGGTCACTATACAGACAGGTCACTGTACAGAGGTAATGTAATGTATCTCCGTCAGTAACTCCACAAAGTCATAAAGACCATGTGGGTGTTACGCAGGAGAGTTTTATATAGCGCACTCACAGCCTAAGCGGCTTTCGGTACGCATTCGGTAGCCAACAGACTTCGTCTCACGCAACAAAGAAAAAGTGGGAAGCATAGCAGAGTCAGGAGAGCAGTTGAGGTAGTGAGTAGCATAGAAGTAGCAGTTCAGGACCGCTGAAAAAGATGTGCCATAGTCGGCAGTTGGAGACTAGTTGTCGTTGCGTAAGAATTGTGGAAGCGAGTTCCACAGCCTAGGACCTGCAGAGCTAAAGCTGCTGTCGCCAACTGTCTTTAAGCGGAGGAATGGGACAGCTAATTTATTGTCCACACAGGACCTGAGGGCGCGAACAGGCTGAAACTGATGCAGCAGTTCAGCTAAGTACGAAGGAGCCAAGCCGTGGCGGGCCTTGTGGGTCAGCGTAAGAACTTTGCTCTGTATCCTTTGCTCAACCGGCAACCATCCTAGCTCTTTCAGCAGAGGTGACACGTGCTCAAACCGCTGGGACTTGAAGACCAGCCTTGCAGCCATATTCATAGTCTGCTGTAGTGGCATAATAGCTTTCTTTGGTAGCCCAGCCAAAAGGGAATTACAATAATCAAGCCGAGACAGAACTAAAGGGCTAGTTAAATTTTTTACAAGCCACTGTGAGAGACAGCTTCTAATCTTGGATAGGGATCGGATGTGATGGCTAGCTGTAGAGGCAGTCTTCTGAATGAAGCTTTTGAAATTGAGGCAGCTGTCGAACACGACACCTAGATTACGAGCACGTGGTGAAGGTCGCACAATAGCATCACCTATTAGAATAGCAAAGCCTTTTAATCCAGCCGCACGCTTAGGGTGTCCTATGAGAAGAAGTTCGGTTTTATCGTCATTTAATTTCAGGAAGTTTTCCGACATCCAGAATCGAATATCGGCAAGGCAAGCATTCAGTTTCTCAGTTGCTGCAGCAGATTCCGACGGTTTAAATGACATATACAGCTGAGTATCGTCAGCATGAAAGTGATATCCTATTCCATGGGCCTCAATAACTTTTCCCAGAGGTTGCGTATAAATGGAGAACAGCAAGGGACCAAGTACAGACCCTTGAGGGACTCCACAGGTGACCCTTCTCATGTCTGAGACCTGACCCCCACACGACACGGATTGAACACGATCAGACAAGTATGATTTAAACCACGCCAGTGCTTCGTCTGCCAGACCGATCGTTGTTCTCAGTCGTTCAAGCAGAACTTCGTGATCAATGGTGTCGAAGGCAGCAGACAGATCTAGTAGAGCTAAGGCAGTGACATTCCCGTCGTCGTTGCCACGTAGAATGTCATTGTTAACACGGAGGAGAGCAGTTTCAGTAGAGTGCTACCTCTTGAACCCTGATTGAAATGTTTCTGACATTCCATTATTTTCAATATGTTCAACTAGCTGCTTAGCAACAATTTTTCAAGAATCTTTGATAAGAACGGAAGAAGGGAAACTGGACGATAGTTTGCTAGGACCTCTGTGTCTAATCCAGGCTTTTTGAGAATAGGTCTAACGATTGCCGATTTGAAGGACTTGGGGACGACCCTTTTTCCCAAAGAAGCATTAAAAATCTTGGTTATGGCAGGGCTAAGTTGGTCTGCAAGTGAAGACCACAAAGATGAAGGTATAGGGTCTTCAGGAGACGAGCTCTTTTTGCTAGACCCTATTAAGGCAGCCACATCACAGGCAGAAACATCGGAAAACCTTTTAAGAAAGGTCACAGGTTGAGGAACGGCGATTGCTTTGGTCGGAGGGGGCTTAATGGAGGCACGAATTTGCACAATTTTTCCAGTAATGAAGGCTGAAAGCTTTTCGGCTGAGCCCTTAATATCTAGGGAGTCAGACCTCGCAGCATTGGCCAGTAAATGGTTTTACTGTCTTACAAATCTGTTTAGTGTCCGACTGGCAGGAATTCAGTTTTCTAATGAAAAAAGAAGCCCTGGCTTTTTAAGCTTTCGGGTGTAAACTCGAAGGAAGTCTTTAAAATTGACTAGGTCTGCCTCAGACCCCGATTTCTTGAAACGACGTTCCAGCCTGCGCTTAACACGGCGCATCTTAAGGAGTTTTTTTGTAAATTAAAAGGAATCTCGACGACTTTGAACACGGATAGAGCGAACGGGAGCATGCTTGTCAAGAACACTCCTGAGTGTCATGTTCATCGCATCAGAGAGGGTATCGAGGCTGCCGGTCGAGTCTGAATGCAGATCAAGAAGGCCTGCATCACAAACAGATTTCAAAAACTTGTCCAGGTCAATGCTTTGTAAGTTACGTCGTTTGGCAAATTTGACATTGCCCTGCACGTACGAGGGAGCAGGAACAGTAAACGAGACCGAACAATGATCTGAGAGGGTCAGTGGGCACACCACAAGGTCAGTGGGGAGGACATCCTTAGTGATCACGAGATCTAGAATGTGGCCACCGACGTCAGGTGCTATGATTAACGTGTTGGGCCAAACCAAAATTCTCCAGACAGTCAAGAAATGAGCGGACCTGGCTGTTGCTAGGGCTGTCAACGTGAATATTGAAGTCTCCTACAATCAGTAACGGCCAGTCACACACAAATATTTTAGCGAGGAACTCTGAAAACTCCTCTATAAACAAGTTTAGACAGCCAGAAGGAGGCCGGTATATCACAACAGTGAGAGGCATTGTCTTTGATGAAGACCTGATAGCAACCGATTCAAACGATGACCCATGCGAGAAACTGCACATTTTATAGCCAAACGATTTGCGAACAACAATTGCAACCCCGCCACCAACCTTGTCAGAACGCATGGACTGATAGAATGAGAACTCGGGTGGGGTGGTCTCGGAAATACAGCTACTGGAACAAGGCGTCATCCAGGTTTCAGTCAGCAGAAATGCATCTAGCTTCTCCTGGACCACCTGATCGCAGATAAGTAACCCCTTGGTTTGTAGCGAGCGGACATTTAGTAGGCGGAATTTAAGAGGCTGTCCAACAACTGGGCGACGGTGATGAAGTGGCTCGTCACTGCGAAGAAGTGACCTCAGTAGAGATGTCGCACTGTTGATGCTCGGCATTAGGAAAGCGACGTAGGTCCGTGCAATTCGGCTGCTAGTGGTTTCTCCTGAGCGCGTCAGCTTACAGACAACAGGGGGGCGTTCGGGAGACCTCGTTTCCCCGCAACGCTTCGCGCGTCTCCGCAGCGCAGCGGACGATTTCGGCACGTGACGTGCTCACGTGTCTCACGTGTCACGTGTTGAAACGCGTTCAAGCCAAAGCTAGACTTGTTTACGACATTAAAAGCTCGAGACGAGTATCGGTGACTCCTGAATTGATTAGACTGAGTCAGCTCTAGTAGCCGTGCCGTGTGCACTGCGCTAGCCACCAAAAGACTCTGCTTCAGGAGACGACGCGACGCGTTCGCGGCCGTCGGACTTGCGGAAACGCAGGACTTCCGGATGACCTCACAGACGATCGCCGCGCCGCGCGCTGGCTGCCTACCGTCGCTTGCGCAGCAGCCATCGCGGGTTTCGCGCTTCGCACCGACGCGACGTCTTCCTTTTCCTCCTCCAGGAACGGCGGGGCCACGCCAAGATGCCATCGCCTGCAGCAATTCGGAGAGTACTGCTCCCCTGGAGCGCCGCCATTTTTGCAGTTTTGCCCCTGCGAGAGCGGAGCTCGCTGTCAGCCAATCGACGCCGGCAGCCGGATAGGCACGTGTCAGGTCTGACGTCATCGCCAAAAGCCAGCGCGCACACTCGCGCTCGGACGCGCGTTCGACCGGAGAGCGCCGCGAGAGGGCGAGCGAACGCTCCGTTGCGGTCGTGACTGTGAGCGGTGCCATCTATTTATCTATCGGAGACTTTCAACTTCGGCTGGACGCCGCTCCCTGGAAGCGGTCGCCTGCTGCCGCCGCCGCTAGAGCGCCGCTAGCCTCGCGAAGCGGTGTGAAGAGGCGCCGCGCGAAAGGCTGAAATGAAGCGATGCGGCGATCCACATTGGGGGGCTTTGAATGAAAAAGAAATATAATTTATTTGCATAGCGCCCCATGAGAACTTAATCTCCCTCTCTCTCTCTCTCTCTCTCTCTCTCTCTCTCTCTCTCTCTCTCTCTCTCTCTCTCTCTCTCTCTCTTCGGGCGCGTCGCATACGCCGCGGCGCTCGACGGCTTCGGCCGTCGAATGCATTCGCCTTGACCTTGTTCGTTGATGGCGGCGAGCACCTGCACCGCTGCGCCGCCGAGTCAGCGCGGCGTCTTTCAGCCGGAGCGTCTGCTGCAGCGCACCGGAATTTCGCAGTAAATCTGTGTCGTGCCGACCGAGCCGTCGCACGCGATCGAGCGATCGAGGTGAAGGAATTGAGACGCGCTTCTGGGCTGCCAAAGCTTCTTCCGTGTTCCGTTGGCGATTTGGACGAAAAAATCGCCCCGTCGTCTAATTTCAATAGCGCGACGCTAAGAACCTTTCTCCGTTTCCCTTTCTAGCGGTTGTCTGCGCTAGCTATAGCCGAGCGCACAGCGTCGTTCCTCGCCGCTTCGCACTTACGGCTTTTGTGGCTTAACTCTGCAGCGTCGTTTCAAAATATTCATGCGTTCGTTAAGCAGTTAGTCGAGAGAGTGAAAATGATACAGCGCACGCTCGGTTGTCCGATTCAATAATTACACACCTCGGTAATATAATTGAAATTAAATTTACTGCAAGTAGGGACTGAAAGCCTGTGTATTCGAGCGCCTCCGCAAATCCTTCAACGCCAGGTGCACCTGCTCGACCAATCCATGTGTGAGGGCAAGAACGTTTTTTCCGAAAAAAATCGTGTGTTTTTATTCTCATAGGTTATTGGTTGTTTCTATGAATTTTGTGTGTCAATAAATGTAAAATAATAATAATATGACATTTTTAATTATTTTAGCGTCTACTGTCTTACTTTTTCTTGTTTTGTCTAATATATTGGGTGATACGAATGTAAAGGTGACTAAAGAGGTGTTATTTCACGTCCAGAGGGTTCTAAATAATGTTAAAAACTGTATTAAGAGGGTCGTGAACAGTTTTTCTATTCTCTAACTACGAAAATATTTAATTTAGAAATAAAGATTCGCGGAGATTCAATTATCGCGGTGGAGTCTGGAGCTGATTAACCCCAGTAAATGAGCGACGACTGTAGTCTAAGCGCTTCGCTCTCTCTGATTCCGAATTCATCAGCATCGGCAGTTTTAAGCTCTGATTTTTTCGCAATACCTCATTTTTGCCATTTATAGCTGGGTAATTATTTAGCGCATTTTCCTTTCGCATTCGTTTTCTCGCTAATCCGACTTCCGATTGGTCAGTTCCGAGCTAGCGAATCAACGACGACCTCCGCTTACTACGGGACGCGTGCACCTGGGTACGTGCGGGAATACATTCAAAATCGCGTTGCTTGCTCATATTCTCAGGGTTGCTATTTTAGTAACTTGTCGTATCGCATGTTAGGCGGTCGACTGCAAGATTAGATTGGTAAGGTTAATTAAAATACTCTTAAAGTAAAATAGTTCCCAAATCTTCCCGAGCATCAACGTAGCCGCTTCAGCAGAGCCCGTCCGTCCGTCCGTCCGTCCGTCCGTCGATGGTTGCGCAGCGAAGCGCACTAATGGCAACTAGCGACGAGTGGACAAGCGAGTGAGCGACGAGTGGACAAGCGAGTGAGCGAAGCCGCGGCTTCTGGGACGAGAGCCGCTTCGCCACTTCACGTCTCCTTCGACAAAGAGCGGCTCTTTCGCTGATCTCCATCGCAGAATGCAGCCATCCATAGGGCAAGCAGCAAGCAGCCTTGGCAAACGGTTTAAACCACGGTAATCAGCCGTGCAATCTGTGCGCAACCTCTTGGCTCGCACGACGATCTCGAAATTCGTTTGCGTCCCCCCCCCCCGCCGCCGCCGAATCTAGCTGTAGGCTTGGTGCGCGTGAAGATTGCCAACGGATTCATGGCAATAGAAGAGCGTATATTCGTGGCAAAGAGAGGGCAATGATCATGCAAGCCTCGCTTTAGATTTCGCGAAAGATACTGACCATTTGCTCGCTACAACATTTTGGACAGTTGTAGCGAGGCGTCGAGTTCGCACGTCGTACGGTCAGCTGTTTCCTGGGTCTTTTTCTATCGTACTTCATTTCGAGCTTGTCTCTCTCGCATTCGTCTTCACCTGTAGGAAATTATATATATATATATATATATATATATATATATATATATATATATATGCAAAGCGCCTAGAAAGAGATTAAGTTCTCTGAGGGCGCTTTATCAAGTGCAATATATATATATATATATATATATATATATATATCGCCTGTAAGAGTGTTTTCCATCTGCTGGACGTCTGCCGAACGTCGCGCTCCTTCTACTCACTCCCGTTTCTCCTGGGCCAGTGGCCAAGCCAGGCAGGAGGAGGGGCGTTCTCTCCGCTCTCCTACAGCGCTGGGCCGCCAGCGACCTGGGCCGCCGCTGATTCAGTATGCCCCTATCTCCCTCTCCCCAGCCCCGATCGATAGTCACCATCAAAAAAATTATGTCTCAACTCCACTCGATGAGCAGCTGCCGAATTCGCGTCCAATGAACGCTGTAATTCTTTTGAACGCCGATCTGGTTTGCCGCCACGAAAACGTTTCGGTTCTCGAACCCTACATACATCGGCTAACCTTGAACTTGTTAACTTGCCGAGCAGGTTTCTTCCAGCGGTTATGGTGCTCGCCCCGACCAAGGTCTGGCTGAGGTCGTGCGCTCGAGATCCGAGGCATATGTGAAGCGCCTGAAAAGAGATTAAGTTCTGTTGGGGCGCTATACAAATGAATTATATTTGCTTATGTACTTTATAATTCTTTTGAGCGCCGATCTAGTGCTATAATTTCTTTGAAAGCCGATCTAGCGCTATAATTTGACATTATTTGCCGATTCAGCGCTCCTCCGTGAAAATCTTGCTGGTCTCCCCCCCCCCCCTACAGTCAAGTATTACAGCTCTTGCGGCACCTCAGATGAAAATTCTGGCTCTGAGGAGGAGCCACAGTCCTGGCCGGCTCCGGGTGGGCCTCTGGGCTGTACCGAATCTAAGCGATCTCTATTCGATTGAATGCGCCGCCGTGCCGTCGTGCTGTGCGCGCGGGTGGCTCGTTCGCGTGCGTCTGGAACCAGCGAGCTTTCGCGCGAAAACTCTCGTTCGTTACGACGATCAAGCCACAAGTTGCAATTGGCAGCGGCATGGCCCCCTCTCAAACAAAAGCACTCGTGGTCGCTATCCTTTCCGTGCGGCGACGCGGCGCGCGATTCATGCGCCGAAGGGGCAGCTGCTCGCCAGCGGACCTCGCTAGTGAGCGATCGACGCCGGGCAGCAGACGTCCAGCTCGAGCCCCGGCAGGTGGCGCTGTTGCAGCCGCGTATCCTCTCGACGACCGCCTCGCTTTCGGCCGACGCGGCGATCGGCGATGCCGAATAGTCCTCGGTGATTAGCCTCATCGGGCATCCGTCGTTTCCGGGCGCGGAAACTCGCAGGGGGGTCGCGATCCTCAGCGCCCGCCCCGCCCCCGCCCTGCGTGCGCTCCTGAGCTGTTTACTGCGTAGCTGTTTGCTGCGCAGGAGCGAAGGAGCGTAATCGGAGGAGGAGCGCCGGCGCTAATGCGGCCAGGCGCTGCTCCTCCGATTGGCACCCTGGCGCTCCCTGTTGTTCAAGCGTGTGCACTGTAATGAATACCGGGGGAATTTCCTGGCACGACGCACAATGCCATTCCCAGGCTCCTTGACTCGCCGAAACTCTAAGAGCAAAGGAGGGGAGCCTTCGGCTTCACAAAACGCTGGCATTTTGCCAAGTCTTTGTTTCTCATCTGGCGCCGCCTCTTTGCATTTCTGTAAAGCTATCGCCAACTTTCCGTATACATATGCCCTGGAACATATCTCTCTCTCTCTCTCTCTCTCTCTCTCTCTCTCTCTCTCTCTCTCTCTCTCTCTCTCTATTTCTGTCTCGCTCTCTGTCTCTATTTCCGTCTCTGCTTCTCTGTCTCTCTGTCTCTCTGTCTTTCTGTCTCTCTGTCTCTCTGTCTCTGTCTCTGTATTTGTCTCTCTCTCTTTATCTCTCTGTCTGTCTGTCTTTCTCATCTCTCCTCTCTCTTTCTCTCTCTCTCTCTCTCTCTCTCTCTCTCTCTCTCTCTGTCTCTCTGTGTGTCTCTCCCTCTGTGTCTCTCTCTATCTATCTATCTATCTCTCTATCACTCTCTCTCTCTCTCTCTCTCTCTCTCTCTCTCTCTCTATCTCTCTCTGTCTCTCTGTCTCTCTGTGTCTCTCTATCTCGCTGTCTGTCTCTCCATCTATCTATTTATTTCTCTCTCTCTCTCTCTCTCTCTCTCTTTGTGTCTGTCTCTCTCCTCTGTCTCTCTCTATCTCTCTGTGTCTCTCTGTCTCTCTCTATCTTGCTGTCTCTCTCTCTCCATCTATAAATCTATCTCTCTCTCTCTCTCTCTCTCTCTCTCTCTCTCTCCCCTCTCTCTCTCTCTCTCTCCCCTCTCTGTCTGTCTGTCTGTCTATCTGTCTCTCTGTCTCTATTTCCGTCTCTGCCTCTCTGCCTCTCTGTCTCTTATGGCTCTCTGTCTCTGTATTTGTCTCTCTCTTTATCTCTCTCTGTCTCTGTCTCTGTCTCTCTCTCTATCTATCTCTGTCTTGCTCCCTGTCTCTCTATCTGTGTCTCTGTCTTTGTCTCTGTCTGTCTGTCTTTTCTCTGTCTGTCTGTCTGTCTGTCTGTTTGTCTCTCTCTCTCTCTCTCTCTCTCATAGTTTCTTGCAGCGCTCTCGTCCTCGGCGGGAGTCTCTAAAGGTGCTGCGAGAATTTCGCTGGCGTTAGGCGTCGTTCGTGGACGATTCCGTCGCCGAAGGATGCAGCCAGCGCTTGCGGGCTGCCCCTCGGCGCTCGGCACGATTACTCGCCGCTCGCGCGCTTTCGATCGATTATACAGCTACGGCCTTTGCCATTGACTTCTCAGAACGAGCTGCGCACGTCAGCGTCCTCCAGTGCTCCCGCAGTCCTGCTCCCGCAGCCTCCGGCAGGCGGCGCCAGTGGCGGCTGAGGCGCTGAGAATGCGAGGCTGTCGATGTACAGCAGCCACTGCCATCGTGGGAGGCCTTCCTTTCCCACACAATTTTTCCTGATCGAGTTATTTGCTAGTGCGATCGCGCAGCCGCCGCCACCAACGCTCGAACAGCTGCTCGAACGGGTGCACCGGAAGTAATTACTCTTCCGTCGCTGCGGCAGCTGGCCAGCTGTCGCAGCGACGGTTCGCACTCGCTATTTCGAGACCAGGCGCAGGTAGCCGCGGCCGCGGCGGGCCTCGGTGAGTCAGCGCTAGATCGACACGGCGTTTCGCTCAGCGGTCGCTCGGCTGGCGCGACGCTTTCGCAGACGCCCGGGCGAGTCTCCGCAAGCCTGGCCTGGGGGTTAGTATTCAAATCCGCCGCTGGCCAGGCCGTATGCTCGCCGAACGCCGCTTAGGCATGTGAGTATGCGATGCAGAAATCTCCAGTGTGTAACACGCCCACTCAGTCCTCGTGGCACACTTGTGGACTTGGACAGGTACTGTAAATACATACCCGCGTACATTTACTCAAATGGTATGTACCGGAAAAAATACGAAGAAAAGATCACTAAAACTTGTTAGACTTTCAAGAAACTTTAATGAGAACTTTTCCAAATATTCCTGAAAATTTAAGTTAAAGTATAAATACGTTCATGCGGAGGGAATCTCCACGGTGTTCACATTTACGTGCATAATTAAGTCACGTGCTGATCGAAGGCGGGATAAAGTCACCATTTCACAATTCAATGTACGATTCAACGCCTACGTCTTAGCGCAAGAGTAAGGTGGTCTCTCTTCACAACGCAGGTCGTGCGTTCGAGTACTGCCCTGAGCGAGCCCACTATTACCAACTGTAAGCGGCGACGGTAACCGTTCATACTCTTCTGCTGCTGCTGTATTAAGGAGAGTGTTCAATCAGCTAACCTTTTAGAGTTGTTCAACTGTTAACCAGCGGGTGAATGTGTTTAGCTTCATTTGAAAATGCGTTATAAATCCTCACTGGTATTTTTGACATGACACAGATTGTAACCGTACCGTCCTGCGATTTGTGTTTGCATGACACACACTCACTAGCTCTCGGAATCGCGCTCAATACTATCTAGGCTGATATGTTTGCAACCAATAGCCGCCTGTAACGCGGCGTGTAAGCCGCGAGGGACTTTGGGAAGGAGGCGGCAGATAAAAATCCATAGATATCCCCAGTCTCGCCGCTGGCCTCACGTTCCAGAGACGGACCGTGGACGACGAGGATCCACACACTACCATCCGTCGGCTGCCTGCCAAGCTCGCTCAGGTCACGTGGCTCAGACTGCGGAGCTGCTGAAACGTTGGAGAATTTTCTTGCACCCAATAGCCGGACAAAATAAAAACAATACTAACTGATTAAACAGCCTCCTTTGTATAGCGACAGAAGAGACTTTACGGCTATCGCCAACGCTTGCAGTGGCGATAAAGGATCGCCCACCGCTGGATTCGAACCCACGACCTCGGGACCGAGGTCGTGAAAAGCAACCGCCTTACCCAGTGAGGATGCCATCACTGCTCGCCGTAGCCCGTCGGCCAGCGCACCCAAGGGAGAAGGCCAAGTGAGGATGCCAGCAAAGTATGCAGCAAGGAAGTTGAGAGAATTTGACGATCTTTGAAGAGTGGGAGGAATAAAAACGTAGGTTCTGAGTGTCATCTGCATGGAAATGCGAGTCTAGATTATGCTTGGCGATCGCAGAGCCAAAAGGGAGAGTAGAGGTTGTGAAAAGAAGTGGATCAAGCGGCTCTGAGCCGTGAGGCGGCATCAGAGGTGCGACTTTAGCGATTCCTCGGATGACCTTTGCCCGTTGCCAATAACACTCTGCAGTCTCGCACTGAGATGGTACCTATACCGTCGCAGTGATTTGTTCATTAGATTCGTTCCTTAAGTGCTGAACTCGAACAAAGGATTCATCTGCGGGCTGCTTCCGTGCGCGTGCTATCTTAACAACCCGGTATCGGGCGCTGGCCGACGTGCTGGTAGTGACTCCATGCTGTCGGTTTGAGAGCCACTTAACGGCGTTGCTATGGAGCGGCTGCATTCTTTAAATTTGTGGTTATCTATGTGGTTATCTAGGTTACCTATATGGATATCTAGATATATTCTATCTATTTACGGCGCTATGGAGCGGCTGCATTATTTCTTTCTCCTGCATTCATTCAAGCATTCCTGCATTCTTATCGGATCCAAGTTTAACTGAGCATATCGGATCCGAGCTTAACTGCCGGCGAGGAGCGCGCCCGTTGGGCGGACGGAACGTCGCCTGGGGGCGGGGTGGAACCACGCGATGGCGATGATACTCCCACAGCATGACTAGAGCTAGGGCTAGTGGCAACGTATACGGAGTCAACATGCATAGCATGGTTTGTGATAACATGCAGAATGCCAACATGAGCACGGCTCTCGCCGATAGGGCGCTGTTGCGGAATCTCAAAATGAGGACGAAGCGTATAGTAGCCAGGCTGAAAGGCTCCTTACGGTATAGACAGCGTTGAGAAAAGGATCTGCTCGCTGTATGCTATTTCTCGCTGCTTTCTTAAGCACAAAAAACCGCATCTATTGCATACATGCATTCGAAAGGAGTGTTTCTATTTCTGGGACACGATCACTTCACCATCGCCCTTTGTAACCCCCTGCCTTAGTAAAGGTCGGCTGATTCAATAACCACATGCATTTAGCGGCGCTGTGGCGGCAGGCGGTGGAGCGGCGGCGCGGCGCGGCGTGGCTGCAGGCGGTGGAGCGGCGGCGCGGCGGCGGCGGCAGCGGCAGGCGGTGGAGCGGCGGCGCAGCACGGCTGCAGGCGGTGGAGCGGCGGCGCGGCGGCGGCGGCAGGCGGTGGAGCGGCGGCGCGGCTCGGCTGCAGGCGGTGGAGCGGCGGCACGGCGGTGGCGGCAGGCGGTGGAGCGGCGGCACGGCGGTGGCGGCAGGCGGTGGAGCGGCGGCACGGCGGTGGCGGCAGGCGGTGGAGCGGCGGCGCGGCGCGGCTGCAGGCGGTGGAGCGGCGGCGGCGGCGGTGAAGCGGCGGTGGAGCGGCGGCGGCGGTCGCTCGCAGCCGGCGAAATAAAGAATTGGCACCAGCTGCTGCAGGACTCGAATTCACCACCTGGGTCGTGAGGCGCCGTGCACCTGAACGCCTCGCGCCCGAGGCTGAGACGCCGAGGCACTCTTAGCACGTTTTTTATTGCTGTGGGCGCGGCGCGCAGTTGGAGCAGAGCGCTTAAATGCTAATTGAGCATTTGCAGACGGCAGACCAAAGGTGCGTGTCGGTCCAAAGCGGTGGCTGCGGCGGCGAGGGGCGGCGAAGAACGGAGAACTCCTCTTAGCGAAGCCAGCCGCACGATCTGCGATAGGCCGCTGGCATTTCGGCAGAAAGCGCCCAGCTTGAAAACAGAGAAACCCCTGGCTAGGCCTCTAGCTGTACAGAGAGAACGCGCAAAGTACGCGGGGGCGAGCGAGAGACAACAAGAGAGAACGAGAGAGAGAGAGAAAGAGAGAGAGAGAGAAGGAGAAAGGTAAAGAGAGATAGAGAGACCGTGTAAGAGAGAGAGAGAGAGAGAGAGAGAGAGAGAGAGAGAGAGAAAGCGGGAGAGAGAGACGGCGGGAGAAAAAGAGAGAGAGAGAGAGAAGGAGAAAGGTAAAGAGAGAGAGAGAGAGAGAGAGAGAGAGAGAGAGAGAGAGAGAGAGAGAGAGAGAGAGAGAGAGATACGAACGAAGGGAGAGAAAACGGGAGAGAGAGACCACGGGAGAAAAAGAGAGAAAGAGAGAGACAGAGAGAGAGGAGGTGAGAACAGTTGCACGCCAACATAAAAATGTCTCTGTAGGCTTGTCTTGACAAGGGTGTGCATCTCGGGAGTCTTGCTAAACGATCTACGATGCCGGTAAGCATGTAATTCGTTGCTTTCCCGCTAGGGACGCTTCGCTGCGTCCGCGGTTGGTGGCGGCGGCGGCGGTGGCCGCTTTCGCCACTGCGTTTGCCATTGCACGCTTTTCTGCAATCAGCGAGCAGCAGGTACCGACGGCAGTGGTCTCTCAAGACATTGCATGATCCTCTGGAATTCACGGGTACGAGTCGCGGTGCTGCCAAGATCGTGACCTCCGTCAACTTACGCGCTGCTTCGCTCCGGCGTCTCCCAGACGACGCCATTCCAACACCTCCGCATCTAACATCGCGAAGCCGACGCTTGACGCGTCAAGCGAGCGAGCGACTGGCAGCGCCGGCCTCTAATAAATAATAAAATAAACAATTAAATATTGGCTGATTTGACGGTCTCGTTTATAAGGCGGCAGAAGAGCCTTCCCTTACGGCTATCGTCACTGCTCGCAGTGGTCAATAAAGGATCGCTCACTGCAGGATTCAAAGACACGACCGCCGAGGTCGCGAAGAGCGAAGACATTATCTTTTCAGTCGCTTTACGTGCACCTCGCATGTCTAGGCATGTCCAGGCATGTCCAGGCACGGCTAGGCATGCCGCCTTGCTCGTCTACTTGTGGCCACAGCTTCGCCAGCAACGAATTGTACAGAGCGAGATGTACAGAGCCTGGTTGGAGTTCAGCTCTCTATAGGGCTATACATAATACGGCATTGCTTCCATTATTATTATTATTGTTATTATTACTATCATTCCTACTGTTCGCAGCTCGTTGTTTTAATAATAATAATAATAATAATAATTCACTTGATAAAGCACCCTCAGAGAACTTAATCTCTCTCTAGGCGCTTTACATTTGCTGTAAAGTGAAATGCAATTGAATGGTAAGTAAGTAAAATCATGCTTGAAGTAAGTGAGTGAAGTAAGTGAAATCATGCCTTTGTTTTACTGCGAGTGCAGCGCAGTTAAAGGTTATGACAGAGTAAGGAAGGAAATGATAAACTAGTACCAAAAGGTACCAAAGAAGTATTTACCCAAACCGTCCAACGGATGCATAAAGCACTGACTGCTTCAAAGGGTAATTTTTGCAGCTCACTACGGCAAGAACATTTTCGCGCATGATCCTCAGACGAGAGTTAAGCCCACGACGGCCCGAAACCAAAGGCGATTACATCAGCTGTCTACATAGATATGATATAGTATATACGAGCAGCACACTGCCTGTAGACTCACTTCGCTGAGTTGCAGTCTGTAGAGCTAGTTGGGCCCGGTGGTAAGGTACTCGCCCCGACCAGGGTCTGGCCGAGGTCATGGGCTCGAGCCCTGTGGCAAACGTGAATCTCCTGAATAGCGATTAAGCTCTCTTAGGGCGCTATGCACATGAATTATCTCTATATTAGTTCCGTCACCGATGACAAAATGCTTCGCCATCTTGCCATGTGATCGAAGTGCGCCATCTTGCGGAGTGACAAACTTCCTTGGTTTAATTAGAAGAGACATTCAATATTACATATTTGAATATTGTAAATTTTATATTATATATATTTTATTATATTATCTATATTATATATATATATATTTATATAGTATTAGACAACAGTATATCTATATAATTATACAATTACAGATATAAATCGCATTAATAGATTTAGTAAAGGAGCTGTTACCACGCTAAATCAGCACTTTCGATTGAAAAGCGATCATTAAATGTGCGGCTACGGAGGAGTGCAGCCCTAGATTGATCGCGACAGCGACGGACTTCACGACGACCGCCTGGCTAGATCGTATCGTATCCTGCCAAAGAAAGTAGTTCAACCCAACTCTTGCCGTAGACAGGAGCAGATTGGCTCGCCGCAAAGGTCCCGATATTTTAGTGCGGCGCAAGACCGCGCAGGCAGCCGGTGGAGGCGAACGTCCCTTTTTCTTCGGCCAATGCAGCGACGCAGCGAAATCGGCAGGAAATGGCTGACGGCTGCCTGCTGACGGCCTCGCCTAAGTGTCCGCATAAGCTCGAACGCGGCGGCGGAGGACGGCGCGCCGGCCGGCGAGCCGTCCTCCTCCGCCGCCGCCGCCGCCGCCGCCGCTAAATTGAACTCTCCTCTTGGGACGCAGCTCTTGGGGCGCAGCTTCGGCCTCGCGGCGGCCGCCTTTGAAGGAGCGCCGCAGCCGGCGGGCGGCGGCGGCGGCCGCCGCGCATGCGCAGACAATTTCCCCCTCCCGATTCGCTCGAGAAATCGGAGCGGCGTGTGAGCTGCTGCTCGCGTTCGTTATATGTAAAGTACTTTCGGGGTCTTCGCGGAAGCGCTGAATGGAAAACTCGGAAATTTCGCAACTTTTTGCGTCTCGCTCTGCGCCGGTCGTTGGGGATTTAGCCAAGCGCTCCACGTGCCGGATAGTCGACCTCGGGGTCTCGCTGCTGCGAGCGAGCCGACAGTCACTGCGGTTAGTCGCTGGAGGCAAGGCCTGAGGCCGAGCCTGGGAGCAGCAGGTAAGGCGTTTGCCTCCTCTTTACCATAGCGAGGCAGCGCCACCTGGGCCACCGTGCCCTATTTCCGCTTCCAACGACTAAACTGTGATCCTGCCGACTTACTGCTCAATGAGCCGCCACCGCCGCCGCCGCCGCCGCCGCTGGGTTCGTGTTGAACAAGCCCTACGGCGGCGCGCGACGTCATGACTTGCGCGCGTCTTTACCCCTCCGTGAAAATGCGTCAGGTTGAGCCCCGGCTGCATGCAAGCCTCGAGGGCCTTGCTCCGTCTAGATGGAAACCCTGGCTCCGCGCCGCTTGGGGGAGGCGCTCGCCCCTTTAACGACCGCAGTTGTGTGCTCGAGCCCTGCAGAAAGCGTCGAGCGCCTGGTCAGAGATTAGTTTCTCCAAGGGGCACATTGCCGCAGCGCTATCTCACATTGCCGCAGCACTATCTCATGTCGCCGCAGTGCTACCACATTGCTGCAGTATTGTCATACTGTCGCAGCACTCCTACATTGCCGTTGCACTCCTACATTGCCTCAGCACTACCGCATTGCCACAGCCCCATCTCAAATTGTCGCAGCGGTACCACGTTGCCGCAAAACTATCTCACTGCCGCAGCACTCCTACATTGCCTCAGCACTACCGCATTGCCACAGCCCCATCTCAAGTTGTCGCAGCGGTACCACGTTGCCGCAAAACTATCTCACTGCCGCAGCTGTCTGCGACGATGTTCGTTGTAAGACCATGGCAGGCTCGCGCCCACGAATTTAAAGCATCCTCTCGTCTGTGCCTGCATTTATTGATTCAGCTTACAAAGAGTTTTCTAAAGTACTACAAAGAGTATTATTATTATTATTATTATGCAGAGTATTACAAAGAGTATTCGTTCCGGATGCGGAATCTGGTGCGTGCACGTCCTCGCGTAGTCGAGACCGGCCGACACAAAGCAGTTTATTACAGCCCATTGGCTAGTTCTACAGAATGATGGTTCTGATGAACATGACTGCAAGGCTAGTTCACAAATCCCAGAGGTTTGACCACGTGTCTCCTTTTCCGAAAGAGCTTGCATGGCTGCTGGTTGATCAATGGATACAGAGCAAAGTTCTTACGCTGACCCACTAGGCCTACCACGACTTGGCTCCTTAGAATAATAATAACAATAATAATGCATTTGATATTGTGCCCTCAGAGAACTCGATCTCTTTCTAGGCACTTTACATGTGCTGCAGAGGAAGCACGATTGAATTTTCTTTCATACCTAGCTGAACTGCTGCATTAACTTTAACCTCATCATATCTTTAGGTTCTATGAAAAATAGTAAATTAGCCATTCAACTCTTTCATTTAAGAACCGTTGGCTACAGAAGCCTTTGCTCTGCAGGTCCTAGACTGTGGAACTCACTCCCGTAATTCTTACGCAATGGCATCTACTCTCTCCTGCTACCGTCTGTGGCGCATCTTTCTAGCCATCCTGAGCTGCTATTTCCATGCTACTTACTATCCCAACTGCTCTCCTGACTCGGCTATGCTTCTCAATTTCTCTTTGTTGCGTGAGATGAAAACCTGTGGCTACCGAAAGAATGCTGAAAGCCACGACGTCCTTAAATGCACTACAGAAAATTCTCCTGCGTTACACCGATAAATATTTTGCTCTGCGGAATCACAGACGGGGATACATGACAAAACATGTAATGGCGAATGAGAACTATTTGCTGACCACGCTGGTTTTGTGCTTGTTTGATACATTCCAGGCCGACAAACTTCACAGGGCGGAGGCGCTTTTGACAATTAAATAAGACCCGACCCAATGTCACAGGTAGTCTACATCAGTAACATCAGCCCATCTCAAAGCGCGCAATCGTGCGCTCGTTCGAACTTTTAGTCGCCGCTCTCTACCTTCAGTGCACAGCTACACTCACTCGTTGCTGTCTATACGCTTCGGCGACTGCTTAAGTGCAAAACATAACCGAGATCATCGCCGGTGGGCTTACTCTTACTTGTGGTGAGCCTTGATGAACACGCTAGATAAGGCGGTTTCTTTTCACGACCCTGGTCCCGAGGTCGTGGGTTCAAATCGTGCGGTGGGCGATTCTTTATCGCCACTGCAAGCGGTTGTGATAGCCCTAAAAGGCTCTTCTGTCGCTATACAAAAAGAGGCTGTTTAATCAGCTAGTGCTATATAACATTATTTTAAAACGACGCAATCGGTGTCGCCGTAGCCGTTCACGTAAGCGCGAGGACAAAAGAGGAAAATGAACAAAATGTAAGCATGCACATACTAAACCGTATTTGAATGGCTCCCAATGAAAACTCGATCTCGATCTATCCAGGCGCTGTGTCTCGGGGCGACGCAAGGAGCAATTAAACATGGAAGAGTGAGAACCGAGGTAACAACTGGGAACAAACATGAATCTGCGGTCGCACACTGCTTCAGGTAGAGTAACGTTTCCTGCCCTGAGAGTTGGAGTATCCTAACACTGACGTAAAAGCAATACGCATTCGTCATCCGATGGCCTGCATCTGATTGAGCGGGCGCGAAATTCCGTCTCGCGCGATCTCTTTCTAGCGCCTCGCGTCGGCGCTCCAGATCAAGCGAGCTTTGGCCAGGATTAGGTAAAAACGCGCGCATGCGTGCACAGATCAGGATAAGGAAGACTAGCTCGCCGGCATTGTGCGCACTCTTTCGAAGAAGCGAAAAAAACCTGCGAAATGGCCACTGGGTCACGATGACAACAAGCTCCTCTGATCCGGGGCAGTCACCGGCGAGTGGAATCGCTGTTGTTGCAGCCGAGCCTTGTACTTCTCCTTAAAAATGCACAATTTCGGAAAGTTATAGGCGTTTACTTTTTGATATAAGTTGGTGAATTCATGCCAGCAAATAGGACGGCAATGAAACGCGCTGGTACACGCGTAAAACACACCTTTTTATTACAGCATTTGGTGGAACTTTGACGTTCAACTTTCGTGGTGTGCATGTACCTGCTTACACTATACCTGCTTGCTGCTTGCGGATGTTACCACCAAAAATTTGTCAATGCTTTATAAGCAGCATCTATCAAGTGTTTAGAGAGAGATTCAGTCCTCTGACGAAGCTATACAAATGTATTATTATAATTATTATAGCTTCTGTGGCTAGCTCTCACGAGCCTGCTTCTGCTTTCAGAGGTCGTGAGAGCGACTCTCGAGGGCAATTCGTGAGGGTGTTACGGTGCATCTTTCGCTTTTAGCTTATCTATCTTTCGCTCGGGCAGCCCTTTAAAGGAGTGTAGCGCTAATAAATCCAACCAATCGCATCCGCTTGACTGGCAAAGAGTGACCCCTCTGCGCACTCCTCGAGCAGTGCGCAGAGGAGTCACTCTTCGCCGAGCTTTATCGAGGACTAAGTGACCCGTGTGAGCAGGCAACTGGTTAATTAAGTGATTACGCTATGCAGTCGCCCATCCAAGGGCCGCCTAAGAAACGATCCTCTGTTTCGGAAAGAGGGAACAGTGCTACGCGTCTAGCCCAATCGATGATGAAAAATTCAGAGAAAGCCTGAGAATAATAATAATAATACACTTGATAAAGCGCCCTCAGAGAACTCAATCTCTTTCTAGGCGCTTTACATTTGCTGCTAAGGGAAATGCTATTGAATGGTGAGTAATATCATTCTTGATAAACAGCATGAATAACATGGTTAGGGGTGACATGCACATGGTCAGCATGCAAGTGTGGTTAGTGGCAGCATGCAACAGTGTCAGCACGCATAAGCACATGAAGGACGAATCACAGGGACCCACTAAATGCTGTCCTAAATAGGTGTATTTTTAAGTTCTTTTTAAATGTGGTCAAGTCAGAGGATGTTCTGACGCAAGTCGGGAAGGAGTTCCCGGCTTTGGGAGCATACAAACTAAATGCACGGTCTCCAAAGCATTTGAGGTTTGTACGAGGTATTGGTAGACTGTTGGATTCCAAAAAGCGGGTGGTACGATGCTTGGCCTGGTGGGGGAGTAGATCTGAGACATAGGCTGGAGCCAAAGAATGAAGTGACCTAAAGTGAGCGACAAAGCCGTTAAGTCAATCCGTTGTTTGACTGGTAGCCAGTGGAGGTCGGCGAGAAGTAGTGTGATGTGGCAACTGCAATGCTCACGACAGACAAGCCTAGCTGCTGAGTTTGTACCACCTGTAAGCACCCGATTGCACATACCGGCTGGCCAGCAAGCAGTGAGTTACAGAAGTCAGGACGGGATGTCACAAATGCATGGACCAACGTAGACGTGGTATCCTTATCTAAACAAGCCCGAATTTTAGCAATGTTATGTAGCTGAAAGTAGGCAGACTTGACTGTGGAGCTTATGTGGTCTTCTAACGAGAGGTCACTTTGAAGCATGACACCTAGATTTCGAGCTGATTCAACAGGAGATATGCTGGCAGAGCCAATATTGAGCGTCACCCTTTCCAATTTCTGAATCACACTGGGTTTGCCCATAACTTAGCAAGTTAGTTTGACCATCCTTTATTTTTAGAAAATTTGCTGCCATCCACTTGCGGATGTCATAAATACATGCTGCAAGGGAGTTGAGAGAATTCGAGGTGCTCGAAGGCTGGGAGGGATAAAAGCAAAGGTACAACTGAGTGTAATCTGCATAAAAGTGAAAGCCTAGATTGTGCTTGGCAATCACATCAGTAAGAGGGAGAGTATAAACCGTGAAAAGAACCGGACCTAGCACGGAGCCCTGAGGTACTCCATATTTTAGAGGTACTTCAGATGATCTTTGTCCATTCACGTCAATACTCTGGAGTCTCCCACTGAGATAGGACCTGAACCATTGCAGAGCAGTGCCAGTCATGCCCAGGCGAGATGAGAGGCGCTCTAGAAGAACTTTGTGATCGATGGTATCAAAAGCTGCCGAAAAAGAAAGCTTGCTGCATGCACGGGCGTGGATACTTTCTATTGGCTGCCTCCGTCCACTCCAATGTCAATGCTCACCGGCAAGTGGAATCGCTGTTGTTGCAGCCGAGCCTTGTACCGCCGTCCACTCCAATCCTCCGTGTCAAAGTGTCTGCCATTCTCGCCAGTGCATCGTGCTAAAAGCGTTCATAAAGAACAAAGCCGTCGCCTAAGAGCAGCTTTGGCTGCGAGTTTCCGTATCAGGAGGGTGCTGTCGCCATGCATACCATGAATACCATGCATACCATACCGTGCATACCACAAGCCAGTTCGTAAGGCACCGATTTAGCTTGTCTATGTCAATGACTACGACTAGGTATATTGACAGCTATTGACTATGTCAATTACGCTCGCAATCAGCATGCACGGACAGCTGAGTGGCCCAAAGCCGCCTAGACATTAATTGCCCTGTAGAGAACTGATGTGCTTATTCGGGCTTGTTTAGATAAAGATACCACATGTCATGTCATGTATCTCCGTCAGTAACTCCACAAAGTCATAAAGACCATGTGGGTGTTACGCAGGAGAGTTTTGTATAGCGCACTCACAGCCTAAGCGGCTTTCGGTACGCATTCGGTAGCCAACAGACATCTAAGTTGGTCCATGCATTCGTGACATCCCGTCTCGACTTCTGCAACTCACTGCTTACTGGCCTACCAGCATGTGCGATCAGGCGATTGCAGCTGGTGCAAAACTCGGCAGCTAGACTTGTCTGCCGTAAGCGTCACAGTTGCCACATTACTCCACTTCTCGCCGACCTGCACTGGCTACCAGTCAAGCAACGGATTGACTTCAAGGTTTTGTCGCTCACTTTTAGGTCCCTTCATGGCTCCAGCCTATATGTCAGATATACTACCGCTTTTCGGAATCCAACAGTCTACAAATACCTCGTACAAACCTTAAATCCTTTGGAGACCGTGCATTTAGTTCATATGCTCCCAAAGCCTAAAAATTCCTCCCGACCTGCGTCACAACATCCCCTGACCTGACCACATTTAAAAGGAACTTAAAAAAAACACCTATTTAGGACAGCATTTAGTGGGTCCCTGTGATTCGTCCTTGATGTGCTTATGCGTGCTGACACTGTGCATGCTGCCACTAACCACATTTGCATGCTGGCCCTGTGCATGTCACCCCTAACCATATTATTCATTTCGTTTGTTTTTCAAGCATGATTTTACTTACCATTTAATTGCATTTCAATTTACAGCAAATGTAAAGTGCCTAGAGAGAGATTAAGTTCTCTGAGGGCGCTTTATCAAGTGAATTATTATTATTATTATTATTATAAAACTCTCGTGCGTAGCGCCCGCTCAGTTCTTACGTCTTTGTCGAGTTACAGACGAATGTGCATGGCACAACACGACATCTGATCTCCATGAAGGCCTTGCTAACCACGGACACGCTAAATGACTAGCCCTTGCCAGCACTCGTCGTAAGTTCCTGTCGCCATTATATTTATACGGCGTTTCCCGTAAAGTCGCATTGTTTGTCATACAATAATATAGCTCATTTATAGAGCCCTCTGAGAGAACTGAATCTCTATCCACGTGTTTCACAAATGCCGCCGGGTTCATGCCCGCGACCTCGGTCGTAAAGGCGTTCACTTTGACCTCAGACGTTAAAGGCGCGAACCTTAGTTTCAGGTCGTGCGTTCAGGCTCATTTAGGACGCCTTAATGTTTTGCTGAAGCGATACGCAATAGAAACTCTGCTCATGAGATCGCTTTGTGCGTCCCGCAGCCATCAATATCGTCGTCGCAGAGACCCACCATAAACTAGTCCCGCCTACTTAGCGGAGGGTACGCTTCGCGCCCTGGAGAGAGTGGGTGCCGGCCGTTTGCCCTTGCCTGTCCGGCGGAAACGAACTTGCAATCTGGTCCCTCCTAAAATGGTAATTCCATTTAAGAAGTCCGGAATAGGCACCGGCGAAGCCGAATGACTAACCTCTACACACGTATCCGGGCAAGGGTCGAGGAGCGAGGGTCGAGGGCTAATAAAACAAAGGGTTCGCTGCTTGCATCTTAAAGCCGTTTGCGGGTTCCCAGACGTCGGACTCGTTCTCTCTGTCTCTCCCTCTGCATTTCGCTCTCACTCGCTCCAGCGGAGTCGCTTCAGCGGCGGAGCAGCTCAAGCTAGAGATGACAGCGCGGGGCCTGTACCTACTGACTGCGGTGAGTACACTTGTCTCCGCTCTGCCGCTCTCCGGCACGGCAGACTTCGCGTAGTTTGGACGCCGCTCTTACGCACTTACGCGCTTACCTGCGTTTGCATCATTCGCCGCTCGCCGCCTCCTGCGCTTCGGCGACACTCCAACCGCCGACCTTCAACTTGGCGCCGATATGCCGAGCCTTTGCTCGCTCGTCTCTTCGTTCTGCGCGGCGGCCTCGGCCGCCCGATGGTCTCGATGGAAAGTTTTCTAGCAACAGCTGAAGCGTGTCCGCTGTACGGAGCGCCTTTTGCTCGGCGGAGCCTGAAATGCGCGCGTGCGCGCGCTCCGCAGCCATCGCCGCCTCTGCTGCAACCCGCAAAGCCGCGATGACTGAGCTCGCATTGAGCTGCAGATTTTTCCAAGGGCGAGCGCTCTCTTTAAAAGACTCGATGCCACTTCGGAAGCGCGTGCGGCTGGCAAGCGGACTTCGTCTAGAGTGGCCTAAAGTCGCCGGAAAGACTGTTCAGGAGTTCGGGATGTGTGTCAGAGGCGAAGATTTAAACTTTAAACGAGACTTGTGGAAATGATTATTTTTACATCGCTCGAACTCGCTGCGGAAAATGCTTCTGCACATGTCCTGTTTCAAGGTGATCTTTCACTAGACGATTGTATCTCAGCTCAACAGTCTCAAGTCTGCTCACTTTCAGCTACAAACAGTTGTCAAAAGACAAGGAAGCTGCATCCAAGTTGGTCCAAAGAATTCATGAAATCTTGTTTCGACTCCGGTAATGTGCTACTTGCATGTCTACTTCCGGCCTACAAAATCAGACACTTCCAGTTGGTGCAAAAGTCTGCAGCCAGGCTTACCTGTCATGAGCGTAGCCATTTCCGCATTACACCACTTGTCGCCGCCCCGCCTGGCTTCTAATCAATCGGGAATCGACTTCAAGGTTCTATCACTCACTTTTCTATCACTCGCGGGTTCCTTGATTCTCTGGCTCCAGCTCCACCGAACTCAGAACTACTATTCCCACCATCCAGGCCAGGCATCGGAACACCAGCTTTTCTGACTAAGAAACGGTTAGCTATACCTCAGACGAAACACTAATCTTTTGGAGAACGTACCGTAGTTTGAATGCTCCTAGAGCCTGGAACTCACTTCCGACTAACGTCACAACTTCCCCTGACCTGATGAAACTTATGCAAAAGCTAAAACTGCTCCTCGCAGCATTTGCTGAGTCCTAGTGAATTGTCCTCAGTGTGCGAATATGCGTGCTGACGCTGCGCACAATGTCCCTGGCCATACTTTCTGTATACACAAGTAAAGTGCCTAGAAAGAGATTAAGCTCTCTGAGAGCGTAATACAAAAATTGCATAGTAAGAGATTAAGTTTAAGCGTGCTAAACAAGTGTATCATTGCTAATAGATTATGGCTCGCATACTGATGTTAAAGACCTCAATTAACCATTATTACATATTTATATTAATATATATGTATATAAATATAATGTAGTATATATTATACTCTATAATGATATAATAATAATAATGATAATAATATATATTATATTATATAATATATAATATAAATAAATATAAATATAAAGTGTATATTAAATTGTAATTGTATAAATGTATTTACATGCAACAATTATTAGTCGCAGGCGGAGCTCTAAAGTTTTGCTGTAAATTCACCAACACATGCTCACAATGCTGTTTCCGACTAGGCCCAACGATGGGCGGTTACGGAATGTGCAGAGAAAAACAACGGTAAAAGAGTGGATCGCTAGTTCTGTAAGAATGAGTTACTCGACACGCTGTCCAGATAATGAGTGTTGCGTGTTAGTGAAAAGCTGCATAAAGAGCCTATAATTAAGACAGAAACTAAGATTTGAAGATGATATAGTGGCTCGCTGCAAAAGTAAGGAAAAAGAACTATGTAATGTAATGTAACGTATCTCCGTCTGTAACTCCACAAAGTCATAAAGACCATGCGGGTGTTTTGTTTTGACCAGGAGAGTTTTGTATTGCGCACTCACAGCCTAAGCTGCTTTCGGTAAGCATTCGGCAGCCAACAGACTTCGTCTCACGCAACAAAGAGAAAGTGGGAAGCATAGCAGAGTCAGGAGAGCAGTTGAGGTAGTGAGTAGCATGGAAGTAGCAGCTCAGGACCGCTGAAAAGGATGAGCCATAGTCGGCAGTAGGAGATCATTTGTCGTTGCGTAAGAAAATTAGTTTCTAACTATTTTAATTACTCTCCTGCTGGCGATTTGGCAAATAAGTGAGACCAAAAGCTAAAGAGAACCACGATCTGCCCACTGTGGGGTCAAGGACACAGATGCAGCTCAACTAGTGCTGATGGCTGAAGGTACTTGTGTCCTGGCCTCTCGAAGTCTCTGTGAGCAGCGCCTTATTGCCTTCGTTATAGTCTAAGGGGATACTGCCACGAGATGAGCTTTGGTCTTGTGAATGACAAACGTGTTTGTGCCAAGGATCCAAAAGTCGGCACTAGAATGATGGCTCAATGCTCAACGGATTAGACAACTAGGCGTGTAAACCGGGTATATGTGTATATGGGATGCAAAAGTGGCTTGTCTCGTGTAGCTTTTGCTATACAAAGGTGCCGAGTCTGAGAGCTTCCCTAGGTACAAGGCTAATTCTAATTGTTTCATTGCGACAGCATCGTACGCCTACTCGCACCGCTCATCTTTAAAGCAAGTTTAACATAATCCCCTTTCCGGACAATAGAAACTGTGCTGTGCCAAGTTTTTAGCCCGTCTTGAGTGTTCGTCGGCAGCATATAAGAAGACGGCACTCGGATGAGAAAACCGCACACAAGGAAAACTGAACTATGTTCTCGTAGCATGAGAGATTATTAAGTTTAATAGCAGTGCAGAGCGCCAAAACGATGTGGGCGGGGTAAGCGCAGAGCGGCTGCACTGCATGCAATCCTGTCGGTGGTGCCGTGCCTAGCCACAACAAATATTCGCTTCGGTCTTGGACTCAAGTATCCGGCATGAATACGATGTGTCAATACGATGCAGGAGATGCCTTGATCAAGTCACTCTAGACGCCAGATGTAAGTGTAATAATAAAAGCAATACATCTTTTGCATAGCTCCCCAAAAGAACTAAACCCCTATCCAGGTACGGTACAGCGCGCTGAAATAGAAGCAGCAACCAAGGGTTAATGGCATGACTGGTATTATGCTTGAAAGAGCCAGCAACAGCGCAGCAGTACATCGATCGCGCTCAGACCAGCATACAAAAGCAGATAAGAAGACAGCCAGGGTCATCGTTCAATCGTCCTCTGGTCAGTCGCGTGCAGTGAATCGTGGGCGTGTGAGTCAGCAAAGCGTGCACGCCGGCTAAACAAAAACTGCGGTGCAAGAACAACTTAGCGGGACATGTGTATCGAGGTGAGACTCGAACGATGCCAAGTCGAGGCAACACGAGTCTTGACTTGGCATCGTTGTGACAGAAGCTAGAACCTAGCAGCTCCCTAGTTCCCGTGCGCCGTACGAACATCGGGGGGGGGGGAGCGGGGCGGGGCATCGCTATTCTCGCGAGAGAAAACCCGAGGCCGTCGGAAGCAGAGGAGTGATTGGTGGTGCGCGCGAGAGAGAGAGAGAGAGAGAGAGAGAGAGAGAGAGAGCACGAGAGCATTCGATAGCGCAGCGTTCGGGTGAGCAAGCAGCTCCGATAGGTCAATAGCTGGAGCAACCGAGTGAAGAGACATGTCAGCCATACTGAAGGCTTTGAAGTCGTTCTGACGTTCGATAGGAAGCCGACGGAGTTCAGACTAGCGCACTGTGATATGGCAGTCAAGCAGCTGCGCCGAGGAAATAGACCAACCGAGCTGCTGATGTTGGCACCAGCTGCAGAAGATTAAGGGCAGATGTGGCAGTCCGGAATTAATGGAACTCCGGTCAGGTAGACGCGATTTCACACGCGTGTGAACGGGTGGTTAAATTATAAAAGGGCTATCGAAATTTGCCCACAAAAGCGCCATAGATCGATTAGCCTGAGCTCTGTTCTTGTTAGGCGGTCCGCCATTTCTGTGTAGATCCTAAAAAGTGGTCTTTTTAAAAGTACTCGTATGAACGTCATCGTTAGTGTCCGGCAAGGACACACTCCGATGACCTCGCGGTAACTTTTGATGGCGACTGAAGGCTTGCGTACTTTGCGATTTATCAGTAGATGCATTCTAGGTGAATATCGCCGTCTGAACACTGCTGCACCATTGGTGCCTTGACCCCTTAAAGATGACCTTTGCTGTGATTTATTGAGCTATGTAGCGTGAGCTTTGCAGTATCCTTCGTTGGCTTCATCCGCGCCTGCATTTTGGAGGTTGCGTTTCAGATGGTCGCTATTTTGCCTGGCGCCTACTTACAACGCGCGATTTTCTCACCGGGCCCGCGTGGAAAGCTGCAGATCGGAAGCATCTGTACTTCTGACGCGTCTTGCCAGCCAGACCTGTGCTGCGTCAGGAGAGTGCAGTAAGTTGAGGGCGGAAGTCTCCACGAGTTCCGCTTCCGGTGCTGCTTGCGTCGGCTTGGTGCTTGCGTGCTGTGCAATGGCGCTAGATTCGGCCAACAGGTGCGGCATGACAATGCTTGTTCCTTCTACTGCAGTGCTAGGCTCGCGTGGGTTACACACAGCGATGCGGCGTATATCCATCGCCCAAACGAGTTAATTTTCTAACCTTACCAATTACTCGACATCCGAGATGAAGCTCGCCAATGCAGTCCTCGACGACTGTCTCCTCATTACTGCATTTGCTAGCTGCCAACACACTCCCTGTCGTTATTTAGTAAAATCGCAAGGCCAGCAAACCCAGGACACACTCGGTTACTGATTAATATAAACTCAGAGCCATGAATGGACGCTAAGGCAAGAAACGTATCGATGGGAAGATTATGACGTGCCAGCTCTTTACTAGCCACGCAGGCAAGCGCTTGCGTGTGCAGGTAGGAATGTGTGTCGGTACCGTCGTCGTTCGACAGCTGCGATCGGTCGCTTCGATTGGTGTTGCGCTAGCCTGCTGTGATCGGCTCCAATGACCAGTTAGTCGGCTGGCATTATCAATTCTTGGCGTCTTTTGCTGAGCCAAGGAGTTAAAGCAGCCGCAAGGCGCGAGTCTCGGTGGCTGATTATGCCACAATACATCAGCCGATCGACAACTCGGCACACCTACATGGAGACCACGTGACTATAGCTGAACCTCTGAGCTTCCGTAACAAAAAGGGGTTGCTGCTTTTGCCTAAAGGAAACCCCCGTGGGTTCTAATCGAAGAAGGGTGGTTGAGCAGCGTTGCTGGTCATCAACATTTACATAAGCTGAACTGCCTTATATTTTGTAAGTTGCTTCTTCTGCGAAACCCTCTCCACGTTTAGCGAGATGTAACCCGTCATCAATCAATATGCTCGCTGTTTTGAGGAGAGTTTCATTGAGATGCTTGGTCACGAAGACAAAGCTGTTGCAGACAAGACATTATGACAGGAAACTTTATCAAACAGAAGGCCAATCAGCTGTGTCTAATCTAGCGCATTGGCTTTCAGTGTACTCGCGAGCCTCCCTGCACCAGTACGCACAACAATATTAATAATAATAATGACGATGGTGATTATTTTTTAGGATAACAAAGCATTTCATACTCAACTTAGGCGGATTAAATCAAAGCTGCTCAAATCTTCTAGACGTACAATTTTGTGTTGTGATTCATTCTGAGCCGACATTTCCATTAGGGCTTGTTGCTGTTCATGTTACATTAATATAATCTACGTTTTGAGTCTATTCCACTATTACGATTACAGTTAAGCTGTACAGAACCGAGTTTTACAGTGCTTACTCACTATTCTCTTTAAAAAAGCTCTCAGCTTTGTGCCATCCGGGTCGTCCCGTCATGCAATGCCACGACTCATAACTGATTAATGGAAGGCGGAGCTACCTTTGCGACGAGCGACAACAAGCTAGATCAGACAGGTTTCGAAAACTGCTTGAGATTATTAGCTGTTCCCGAGCTATAGTGATTAGGAGCGGGATACTTCGTTAATATGACACACGACATTACAAGAAGTCATCCGAAGTGATGATTAGTCAGTCGCACTTTACGTCTCATCCTGGTCAGGTCTGGCTCCTCTTCGGCTGCGTAGTGCACACGTAGAGGACAGAGTCTAGCTGTTAGTAAGATAGTAAGGGGCGGCGTTCTTGGCTTCTTGTCGTGTTTTTCTATCGCCGCCATACTGGCTTATCGCCGCCATACTGGCTTATCGCCGCCATACTGGCTTATCGCCGCCATACTGGCTTATCGCCGCCATACTGGCTTGCTGTGCTATGTGGCTTCCGAGACTCGCTAGCCGGCTTTGAGACGCCAGCTTCACAAGCAACCGCACCACGTGGTTGCAACGTCAGCAGCGACTAATTCGCTACGTGCATTGCGTACGCGTTAAGGTCTTCGACCTTCTGGGAGCCACCGTAAGCGCTGGTAACAGCCAGTCGCTGATTACTAGACTCTAGCGTCACGGGCGACATCCTGCGAAGCTCCCGACGCGAACGTTGCTAGGGTCATTTGCATCACCAACAAATGGCCCGTCCGCCGACCGAACCCTGAGAGTTAGCCACCGCAAGATGGCGACCCGGCCAATGCGTCGGCACGTACTGCATCAGGAGAATCGGCGTACGATCCCGTGAATTGCTTTGCCTCGAGATAAACTCTCTGGAAGTTCATAGTTTTTAGTTCAGAGTTCATAGGTCGCTCGACTCTCGAACTGCAGCGAGAGAGCGTCTGCGAATGGCCGGCTCTGCTTCTTTTAGGAGCGGCCACGTCGTACAGGAGTGTCGACGCTTGTCAAAAGTGGACGAGTACTGTCACGATGGGCAAGAGCCGCACGACAAGTTCTGCCCTTGCGAGGGTGACCACCAATGCATTCGGTCTGGCCTTGCCCGGCCAACGTGTCGGACTCCAGCTAATTAGAGAGCGCTCACATATATGCGGAAAATTACACGGCGACTTGCAGCCAGGAAAGATAATTCAGCGCCTCCACTGCAGAATACAAGAGAGAGTTACACAAGAGAGAGCTACACAGACGCTGAGCTACGCAGGGTGTACACAAGCTTGTACCCGACCGTTTTTGCTCTGCATTTTACTCCACGTTCATGCGTAAGAGAAGGGAGAAGCTATCACTTATGTTGCTTCTAATTAATTGTACTTCGTACCGGCAGTGGCTGGCACGGACAAGGTTGCACGTGCATTTAAGCTGGCGCCACTATCTGCAGATTTCAGGCTTAGCTGTTACATAGAGCTAAATGACCTTTTGAGCAACCGTTATAAAACGCAGGCAAAAAAGCTAGGAGCTATCCTAGGAAATTGGAAGACGAAACAATAAATGAGTGATCCAGCACAAATATTGCTAGCGAATTAATATTTTCCGTGACAATCGCAAGTGATCCGCCTGCTGCTCGATGTGTTCCTGGTAAATAATAATAATAATAGTAATAATAATAATGTACTTGATAAAGCGCCCTCAGAAAACTTAATCTCTTTCTAGGCGCTTTACATTTGCTGCAAAGGGAAATGCAATGGAATGGTAAGTAAAATCATGCTTGAAAAACAAACAAAATGAATAACATGGTTAGGGGTGACATGCACTGGGTCAGCATGCAAATGTGGTTAGTGGCAGCATGCACAGTGTCAACACGCATAAGCCCGTGAAGGACGAATCACAGGGATCTACTAAATGCTGTCCTAAATGGGTGTGTTTTTAAGTTCCTTTTAAATGTGGTCAGGTGAGGGGATGTTCTGACGCAGGTCGGGAGGGATTTCCAGGCTTTGGGAGCATACGAATTAAATGCACGGTCTCCAAAGGATTTGAGCTTTGTACGAGGTATTTCTAGACTGTTGGATTCCGAAAAGCCGGTGGTACGATGTTTGGCCTGATGGGGGAGTATGTCGGAGAGATAGGCTGGAGCCATAGAATGAAGGGATCTAAAAATGAGCGACAAAACCTTGAAGTCAATCCGTTGCTTGACTGGTAGCCAGTGCAGGTCGGCGAGAAGTGGAGTAATGTGGCAACTGCGACGCTCACGACAGACAAGCCTAGCTGCAGAGTTTTGCACCAGCTGCAATCGCCTGATCGCACATGCCGGTAGGCCAGTGAGCAGTGAGTTGCAGAAGTCGAGACGAGATGTCACGAATGCATGGACCAACTTAGACGTGGTATCCTTATCTAAACAAGCCCGAATTTTAGCAATATTATGAAGCTGAAAATAGGCAGCTTTGACCGTGGAGCTGATATGGTCGTCTAACGAGAGGTCGCTTTGGAATATGACACCTAGATTTCGAGCTGATTTGACAGGAGATATGCTGGCAGAGCCAATTTTGAGCGTCAGCCTTTCCAACATCTGAATCACACTGTGTTTGCCCATAACTAGTAAGTTAGTTTTGTCATCGTTTAGTTTTAGAAAATTTGCTGCCATCCATGTGCGGATGTCATCAATGCAAGCAGCAAGTGAGTTTAGAGAATTTGAGGTGCTACCAGCCAGAGCTGGCTGCTAGCTAGGCATTGTCAGCACTCCATTTAACTGCTGTTATCTGGCCCTATGTTTAACAAGTCAGCATCGTCGACTGCCACATTTTCCCTTTCATTCCTCCGCTACCCATAGCAGCTAGTACAGGCACTGGCTTGCATCTGGAAATTAGTAAATACTTGTACACAAATTTCTGCCCCATCTTTAAGTTGCATACAACACCCTACGTAAAAATCCAACCTGTGTAGAACAATGTAGTGAGTTGGTGACTGATCTCTCCAGGAGTGGAGATCATGAACAATTCAGCAAAGCTGTCTGTTTGCCTGGTATATCTGTTTGATTAGGCGACCCTCCATACAAACTACATCCCATCCCGGTTCGTCAACAACCTGTAAGAAATATGCCCACCCCTGGACATATTGGCTCCCGTGCTGTGAGCGACAAGTTCCATGATCTAAATCTCTCGCTCGACCCTTCATTCGTCATAGACGACCATTGAACTGAATTACCTCTTTGTAGCACCGACGTCCTATGATCCGTTTACTGAATTGCTCCTGATGTGCAAAAACTCGTAGGCAGTATTCGGTCTGACCGTCACGGTTGGCATCATTAATCTCCCGAACAGCATTGCTTCCTTCCACTGTTAATTGTACGGTTACTTTGGTCCACATTGCTGGAAGTACAACTGGGTTACAAATGTTCACCAATACGGGTCATCTACGTAGCAGACGACACGGTTACCAGTATGACGAGACTAAAGCGCCAGCTAAATCTGAATCGTACAGGCCTATTTGGATGAGTGGCGCACACAAATCTTTGCAAGCCAACTCGGCTCTGGCAATCGTCTTCGCGAAATTACTAGCATAGGCTCGAACATAAGATAAACTGAGGTCGTGACCATCTCAGGAGCCAACGCATGATACTAAATTTCGTCCCTCAGTTTATTTCGCCCACGGGGTCCTCGTGGCAATGCCTGCGTGGTAGTTGGGGTGATCCAACGAAACGGAACATATTCCGGTGGATGACAATCGCCCGAATTCTTACTTCTCAGCTTACTTCTCGCCCATTGAGCATCCACAGCCCAAGGTTTCGTGGTCAAAAGTGTTCAGGTTAGTAATAATAATAATATAATAATAATATTAATAGTTAGTTAGTTCAAGGCCCACCACGACTTGGCTCCTTATAATAATAATGATGACACATTTGCTATAGCGCCCTCAAAGAACTCAATCTCTTTCTGGGCACTTTACGTTTGCTGTAGAGGAAGTGTGATCAAATGGTTAGCGACCAAGGTGATTTGGCCAAGTGGTTAAGGTGCTCAACCCGATCAAGGTCTTGCCGAGGTCGTGTGCTCGAGTCCCATGGCATATGTGAAGCGCTGAATAGAGATGCAGTTCTCTTAGTACGCTATACAAGTAAATTATATATATATATATCGTGTATGTCATATATATATATATATATATCGTGTATGTCATATATATATATATATATATATATATATATATATATATATATAAGGTAGTACAAAAAGGGAACTGGCTGCATAAACGTCATTGCCGTAATGACTCACTAGGTAAGGCGTATGCTTTTCCCGACCTCAGCCCCGAGTCGTGGGTTCGAATCCTGTGGTGGGCGATCCTTTATCTCCGTTAAATCAGCAAGTACTTTTTAAAACGTCATTGCCGTCCATTGCTTCGTTTGCTGCCAAAAAGTCGGCCACGGTCAGGGTCTACTTGCTGGGAGGTCAAGACTTCGCCGAAATAGCATTCAGTACCCATAAACTCTTGATTAGTGCCTCTCATCGTCTATTCCTGTGAGGCTTGCTAAGCTGATGAAACGAACGACTAAGTGTGGTGCAGTATTTAGGCTTTGGGTCTTAAGTGCTCGTTCTTCACGACCAGAGTCATGGGTTCGAGTCCTGCTGCAGAAGAGCCTTAATGACTACCGTCAGGACTTGCAGTGGTCACTCCCTTATTTCTTGCAGTGGGAAAAGCGTTATCGCTCACTGCAAGCGGTTGTGATGGGCAATTAGGCTCCCCTGACACTGCATACATGAGGCGGTCGAATCAGCTAACCTCAAACAATCTTTAGGCCGCTACCAATCAGCAGTGCGATTTCGAGTCAGCGGTGCGATCCATTAACCATTCGGTCACGCTTCCTTTACAGCAAATGTAAAGGGCCTGGAAAAATATTAAGTTCTCTGAGGGCGCTACGCAAATGCATTACTGTTATTATTATCATCAACTATTCTACTACCGTCGACTATGGCTCATCCTTTTCAGCGGTCCTGAGCTGCTACTTCCATGCTACTCACTACCTCAACTGCTCTCCTGACTCTGCTATGCTTCCCACTTTTTCTTTGTTTCGTGAGACGAAGTCTGTTGGCTACCGAATGCGTACCGAAAGCCGATTAGGCTGTGAGTGCGCTATACAAAACTCTCCTGCGTAACACCCACATGGTCGTTATGACTTTGTGAAGTTACAGACGGAGATACAGACAGACCATTATCAAGTTTTGCATTCGGCACTCGAGCGAACAATGAGCCGAGGAGGGTGACTGCGAAAGCGAGGCTAGCTCGAGGCTAGAAAAATGCCATACATATCAAGAAAATAGGCAGGCGATTTATATTATGCGACGGGTCGCATGGGCAAACCGACTTGTCGCCGAAACGAGAAAGCCTCCGCGGTCGGGCTGGCACACAAGCAGACCTCGGGTTTAGTGCGGAGCCGAGCAGTAGGGCAACAGCAGTGGGGCAGCAGCAGTCCGGCGCGGCCGCGCTCGGATCGCAAGTCAATATCGCACGAGTCGAAAAGCACCGGCGAGGCTTGCGTCAGTCTTTACGCTTGACTACGACCGGCGTCATTCCCTGCCAGGGATCCCGGAGCATGCTTGGGTGATAGTAGTCCTTGATGTTACTGCTACCTCCGGGATTCTCTTCGCCTCGACCCTGTGTGAAAATAGCACATTGCCGATCACTTTTGAGCGACTCTCGCGGCGGCAGCGAGGCTGGCGAGGCGACGACGACCTACCTGCGGCGTGCGGCCCCTCGCGTCCGCGTGGTGCGCGTAGCGTGGGCTGTAGCCGCCCCTGGGCGACCATCCGGCGCCAGGCGGAGGCGTCCGGTGGAAGTGAGGCGAGTCCGCGGAGTACGCGCGCGGTGCACCGCCGCGGTAGCCGAACGACGAGTTCGGGCTGGACTGCCGCTGGTTGGTGGGACTGAACCGCGGGCCGAAGAACGAGGGAGACGAGTTCCGCGGACTGCCGTAGCCCGCCCCGTCGTTGAAACGCGGCGGAGGCGGCGGCGGTCGGCTGCCGTACGGAGTGCTGAAGTTACCGCGGGAATTCATGACGCAGAAAGAGAGCGAGAGCAACGGAGAGTAAACCCGTCTGACGAACGTGGGAGCGACGGGCCGCCTCAGAGACGCGGGCGGCTGTACCTCCCGTGTCCAAGAAGTGCATCCGGTTCCGGCGAGTTCTGCATCGGCGTGCCCGTGAGGTAGGTTCGCCGCAGTGCCTTTGCATTCGCGCTGCCTGATTTCAAAAGTTGACCATGTCGCTGGCGCGTATGCTCTGACTGCATTGGTTGGGGTTCATCTAGTGCAGCTAGCCCGGCTCGTCGGAAACGTTGGCGGCCGGAAACGTGCGGGACCGCCTCTGCAAAGAGGAGCGTCCGTCCGTACGGGAAACTCGCGTCGCGAATGATGCGACACATTAGGTCGTCGTTCAACGCGTCAACTTTTGTAGGAAGACGAGAGCGAGGCAGCGATGGGTTGGAGGTTGTACAGCAACAAGGCGCTGGCCGTGCGTCTGGCTCTTGGCGGCTGCGCCAACCGGCCGTTCTACCTCATCAACGTCACCCAAAGGCGTCGCGCGAG
The DNA here is from genome assembly GCA_009760855.2 of Cristatella mucedo. Classification (NCBI taxonomy): domain Eukaryota; kingdom Metazoa; phylum Bryozoa; class Phylactolaemata; family Cristatellidae; genus Cristatella; species Cristatella mucedo. The sequence goes on from WPIO01000059.1 coordinate 69,096, forward strand.
AGACGACACGCCTCTCGAGCAGCTCGGATCGTACGACCCGCTCCCAAATGCTGAGAATGAAAAGCTCGTTGCCGTCAACTTTGATCGGCTGCAATTCTGGATGGCTAAGGGCGCCTTTCCCACCAAGCCCGTCCTGAAGCTGCTGGGTAGATAACCAGGCTACACCGGCCGGCCGGTTAGCCGGCGTCTGCTGCTGCTGCTGCTGAGTCGGAGTAGTGGTGCTGCTTTCTTAAGTGTCTCGTACCTGTCGCCTGCGTCTGCTGCTTTGCGTAGAGCCTGGGGATCTCGCTATTCGGTAGAGCTTAGCCGCCATATATGTATGGGCCAGCTCCTTCCTCCTCGTGAGCTCTTTGCCTGATTTGTATCCTCGACATCCTGATTTGTATCATAGCTTGCTGATGCGTCATCGAATGCTTAGATTAGCTGTTCGTGGCGCTTTGATTGTAAGGCTTCGGTGTCTCTTCCTCCTTTTTCATCTGTCCCTGTCTCTTTCTCTGTCTGTCTGTCTGTCTCTGTCTCTGTCTCTTTCTCTGTCTGTCTGTCTGTCTCTCTCTCTCTCTGTCTCTGTCTGTCTGTCTCTGTCTCTGTCTCTGTCTCTGTCTCTCTCTCTCTCTCTCTCTCTCTCTCTCTCTCTCTCTCTCTCTCTCTCTCTCTCTCTCTCTCTCTCTCTCTCTCTCTGTCTCTTTCTCTCTCTGTCTCTGTCTCTGTCTGTCTGTCTGTCTCTCTCTCAGTCTCTCTCTTTCTCTCTATGTGTCTCACTTTCCATGCCTGTATGTACTAGGTCACGTGCATATGTGAGCCTCTACATGTGTTTTGTATTGTGTATATGAATGTGTGCAATATGCTTTGGTGCTGCCGGCTTCTAAGGGCCGGTGAGTTGCCGTAGGTGGTTTGAATTTGGTATTGACGGCTGTGTGCTGGGATATGATGACGACGGGTATCCTATATCTCCACAGTAACACAATATCTCTCTTTCAAGTAGAGATCAGCTTATCAGCAGCCTTATTGATGCAGTGATGAAAGGCTTTGCAACGTTCACCCTGCTTGCTGAAGACGTTGAATGATGGTTTTCGGCCGGCTTCATGACCCGGGTTAAGAATTACATGCATATTCCGCAAGGATGAGACCAGATGGCTTCCGGTTCTAATAGCGATTTTAAAATGCCATGTATAGTGATTTAATTAAGGTTGAACCACACTTCTGTTTAGTCCCGTCAGCAGATGTCAAAGCGCCTAGAGAGAGATTAAGTTCTCTGAGGGCGCTTTATCAAGTGAATTATTATTATTATTATTATGTGAATTGCTAGGACTTTAGCTTCTGCCGTTCAAGGTTGTGGGTACAACTTTTCGGCCACACGTCACGACTGTATGCCAACAAACCTCTTGAGTTAATAATAATAATAATAAGAAGAAGAAGAATAATTCATTCGTATAGCCCCTTCAGATAACTTAAATCTCTTTCTGGGCACTTTACATGTGCTGCAAAAGGAGTGCAAAGCCAAACAATTATAATAATAATAATTCACTTGATAAAGCGCCCTCAGAGAACTTAATCTCTCTCTCTAGGCGCTTTACATTTGCTGTAAAGTGAAATGCAATGGAATGGTAAGTAAAATCATGCTTGAAAAACAAACGAAATGAATAATATGGTTAGGGGTGACATGCACAGGGTCAGCATGCAAATGTGGTTAGTGGCAGCATGCACAGTGTCAGCACGCATAAGCACATCAAGGACAAATCACAGGGACCCACTAAATGCTGTCCTAAATAGGTGTGTTTTTAGGTTCCTTTTAAATGTGGTCAGGTCAGGCGATGTTCAGACGCAGGTCGGGAGGGAGTTCCAGGCTTTGGGAGCATATGAACTAAATGCACGGTCTCCAAAGGATTTAAGGTTTGTATGAGGTATTTCTAGACTGTTGGATTCCGAAAAGCGGGTGGTACGATGCTTGGCCTGATGGGGTAGTATATCTGACAGATAGGCTGGAGCCATAGAATGAAGGGAGCTAAAAGTGAGCGACAAAACCTTGAAGTCAACCCGTTGCTTGACTGGTAGCCAGTGCAGGTCGGCGAGAAGTGGAGTAATGTGGCAACTGCGACGCTCACGACAGACAAGCCTAGCTGCAGAGTTTTGCACCAGCTGCAATCGCCTGATCGCACATGCTGGTAGGCCAGTAAGCAGTGAGTTCCAGAAGTCGAGACGGGATGTCACGAATGCATGGACCAACTTGGACGTGGTATCTTTATCTAAACAAGCCGAATTTTAGCAATGTTATGAAGCTGAAAATAGGCGGATTTGACTCTGGAGCTGATATGGTCGTCTAACGAGAGGTCGCTTTGGAATGTGACACCTAGATTTCGAGCTGATTCAACTGGAGATATGCTGGCAGAGCCAATTTTGAGAGTCAGCCTTTCCAATCTCTGGATTACACTGGGTTTGCCCATAACTAGTAAGTTAGTTTTGTCATCGTTAAGTTTTAGAAAATTTGCTGCCATCCATGTGCGGATGTCATCGATGCATGCAGCTAGTGAGTTTAGAGAATTTGAGGTGCTTGAAGGCTGGGAGGGATCAAAGCAAAGGTACAACTGAGTGTCATCCGCATAGAAGTGAAAGCCTAGATTGTGCTTGGCAATCACATCAGCAAGAGGCAGAGTATAAACCGTGAAAAGAACCGGACCTAGCACGGAGCCCTGAGGTACTCCATATTTCAGAGGTACTTCAGATGATCTTTGTCCATTCACGTCAATACTCTGGAGTCTCCCACTGAGGTAGGACCTGAACCACTGCAGAGCAGTGCCAGTGATGCCCAGGCGAGATGAGAGGCGCTCTAGAAGAACTTTGTGATCGATGGTATCAAAAGCTGCCGAAAGATCAAGCAAAACAAGCAGAGACACTCTACCCATGTCTGCATTCCTAAGTAGGTCGTTGTATACCCTAAGCAATGCTGACTCTGTGGAGTGATTAGCTCTAAAGCCGGACTGGAACTTACTAGCAAGGTGTGAGGTTTCGATATACGAGTTCAGCTGGTCCGCCACGACCCGTTCGAGTGTCTTTGATAGGAACGGTAGAAGGGAAACTGGGCGGTAATAAGTTCTCTTGGTCAAGTGTAGCTTTCTTGAGAAGTGGCCTGACTACAGCTTTTTTGAAAGGTGCTGCGACATGACCTGAGGCTAATGACATATGAATGATGTTAGTTATGCATGGCAGCAGCAGATCAATGCAACGTAGGAGCAGGACAGTGGGAATAGGGTCCAGAGAACTTGTTGTCTTCTTTGATTGGGATACGAACTTTAGGACTAGATCACTAGTGACCTGCTTAAATGCAGACATTGAAGAAGCACGTAGCGCCTATCGGCAGAGCTTCTCTCGAGCCGTGTGGTTTCTTGGCATTGGCTTTCAGTATATTTTGATTTAATCCCATGCTCTGGGCCACGGCTGGCAATCCTCAGCCGGCGTGCTGTTTACCGATCTGCAAGGCGAGCTGAAACCGCTGGTGGAACCGGGAGCCACTAGCTGCTGTGGGTGAGGCTAGGGGCAATAGGGATATAGAGAAATATAGAAATAAGAATAATAATAATGGAGATAATAAGAATGGGGAATAGAGATTATTATTATAGAGATATATTGCACTGAACACTTCTCTTTCTCGAGGCCTCGTCAGGCGGGCTGCTTCGATCAAGCGGCAGCTTCGGCGACACTATTTGATTAACAGCTTTGGTGGAATGTCCAATATGGCCGAACTAGTGCCGGATCTAAGCTGAGCTTTGTCGCTCGATTGGAACGTCGTGTGCAGCTCGAGGAAGCCGAATGATCTGATAAAGCCAGAGGGGGAATGATCTGATAAAGCCCCAGCGATGCTGCTGCTGCTGCTTGCCAGGCGAGCGGTCTCAGCTAGCACGAGTCGAAGCAGTGTATATCGGGTCAGCTGACCGCCGTGTCCTCGATTGACCTCTGACCGCTTGCCCTTGCTGCTGTAGGTCTGTCCGGCTTCTTGCCCATTCACCCGATGAGCTACGTGGAGGCCCAGCGACTCCGGAAAGCTGCCGAGAGCTCAGGAGCTTCCGGCGGCGGCGAGTCGCCAGCAGCCGCCGAGAGTGCAGGCCACTGAGAGGCGGCGCTGCGCAGCCGTAGCCGAAGACGTTGCTGCGCCGCTGCCTCAGCGGCAGCTATCGCTGCTGAGGCCGCCGAGGCAGCAGCAGCGACCCACTCCGGTGCCTCCGTACCGGAAGGGATGGAGTGAACGTGCTCGAGTTCGGTGTGCAGCTGGCACGTGACGAGCAGCACGTGACGAGCAGCACGCCGTTTCTGGCCGGTCGTTCAGCCGTCGTTCTTCAGACGTCGCTGCGGCTGCTGCGCTGCCTGTATCCTGTGTTAAAGCTGCCTCGAACGGCTTGCCACGGGCAACCGTGGCAAGCCTTGATCCTTTTTTTATTGCAATATATGAGATGTGTTTTCACCTCTGTGGCAGCTCCCTCTATGAAGGTGGCTACTTCCGGCGGTGGCTTCCTGGCTGGGGCACCGTTGTATTGTGTCCCTCGAAGGTCAAAGAACAAAGTCGTGGTAGCTTTCGGTGCTGCGTCCTCGGCGCAACGACGGGAGACAGCTCGAGCAACGAGTCGCTGTCCGCCTGGTGGGCGTGGCTGTCGAGTTTGCAGCCTTTTATGAGATGAGCTAGTGACCCAGTGACTCCTGTGACATAGGAGAGCTGCAAACAGACTCATATCTGGGGGCTTGCACTAAGGTCCCCAGTTGTATTTACCTGGACATTTGTTGGAGTTTGAATAACTCGTCCGAGGCATTTAGATGCCTTGTTTAGTGCAGGACTCATAGATCACACAGCGGGCACTCTAGCACAGATATCCTTCTGCAGATTTAACTTTTGACTGAAGACGCAAAGATCTCAACTCGTCCTTTATCGTTCTTGCATTTCGTCCTGCCGCGGTCGACAAAAGCCATAAGTAAGACCGATCAAAGTCGCCTGGCAATATTCCCGTGTCTCGAACTGCTTTTGCTGCAGCTGCTGCTATAATTGCTGCTACTAGTATCGTTGCTGCTGAGCATTATGTGCTATCAGTTGGCTTGCTGGCTTGTCACTGACCTTGACCTTGTCAGCCCTTGACAGGGAGAGTGGCTGAACCATCAAGCCTACCTGACTGTGCTCATGAGATAGCTGCAATCAAGTAGAGTATCTAATCAAGCGATGAAAAATTAACTCACTGAATGCATAGTTACGTAGTTAAAAATTGAACATTTGCCACTCAAATAAAACCCAGGGCAACTGGTCATAGAGCAAATCAGATTCTGCTAACTAGAGCTCAACTTTTGTCAGCCATTTCCCAGTCTGAGTTGCTTGCAACATTTGACTTTGTGTCGATCTCGCAAAAGGCTTTCAGTCCCATCAGCCTCTGTACACTTTTGGACTGAGCATTCCAAAAATAACAAAAAAGTCTTTAGTATAACACTCTAAGGTAACTTGATGTTTATTCGGGTGCTTTATAACTCCTGAAAGAGGAGCACTAGCCAATAGTTATAAAAAACAAGGTATCCTGCCCAGGCAAGCGTGCAAAAGTACACAACTGTCATCCAAAGACAAGCAAGCTGGTTTGGTACAGCGGTTAAGGTGCTCGCCCCGACCAAGGTCTTGCTGAGGTCGTGGGCTCGAGCCCGGAGGTATATGTGAAGCACCTGAATAGAGATTAGGTTCTCTTTACGGGCGCTATACAATTGAATTATATTTTTTTAAAGTAGAGGCAAAATACTAGCGGCCACTTATTAGTAGGACCCACGGTTAGTAACACTAACTCGATCAGGCACAGATAAGGGAAGCCCGCGAGAAGAAAACGGGTCAGCTGCATGTCTGTTTGGCACTAAATCGCCATGTTCCACTTTTTCATAACGTACAGCCACACAAGAGAACAATTCAATCGAACAGATTGGAACAGGTTTTATCTATTTTTAATGCTGTCAAGAGGAACGGCAGAATCAGCTCAAGTTCTTCTCCTCGTCAAGTGTCTTTTGTTAGCAGCCTATATTATATATATATATATATATATATATATATATATATATATATATTCCGTATAGGAAGCGTGTCAATATGGCAAGCGATACCATGCATAGTGCCAGCACGCAACCAAACGCAAATTAATTTCAAGTTAACTGCTAATTGTAAACTTCCGGCTGTAGTAACCCTTCACTTCGATTCCTACCAAAGACTGCCTACGCGAGTACGACTCCCTCGTTGGTTGCAGTGGTTGAAGAGAATCTTCGATTAAAACGCGGCGCGTCGCGTCGCACGGCAATCCTCGGGCAGTGTCATCAGGCTGCAACGGCTGCCGTGCATAAGCCGCCGGAGGCAGGTGGCGCCTGCGTCGGCGGTGGCTGCGCGCGCAGCTGCCGCCGCAGCAGCCGCTTCGCTCGCGCAGCTACCGCGCGCGGGTGGGCTGGATCGCTTCATTCAGGCGATCGCCCGAATGAAGCGGTCGCCTCGACGACGATCGCCCGAATGAAGCGGTGAAGCTTGCGCTCAAAGTAGGCGACCTGCGACTACGCAGCGTTGCCATCGCGCGGCTGTTGCTAGTAAGCGTTGCCATCGAGCGGCAGGCAGCTCGTCCAGAGCAGCCGCATGAGTGCGTGTCAAGCGTGTTCTTACGTAGATTGTGCTCCGAACGGCGCAGCTCTTTGAGGTTGGTTGGCAATTTAATTAAATTTAATCCGTGCGATCGCGAGAGAGAGAGAGAGAGAGAGAGAGAGTGAGCATCGTGGACTAGGGCGAGGCAGGCTTCGAATGAGGCAGGCAGAGAACGACGAGGCGAGGCGAGGCCAGCGTCTCGCAGGTTGCTTAGATCCTGGCACTGAAACCTTGCTGACAACCTACCCTAAAGAAAACACGTCAGAGACAAGCGCACATTTGCACGGTCGAATGCAATCTAGGTTGGCAACCGAGCCACACACACTCTGGACGCCGTCTGCTCTAAAACGTTTCCGACAATCTATTTCTTTAGTCCGTCGATGTACCTTTCAGACGTGCGCACTTCTCAGAAACGAAAGTCTCTACCGATTCGCTTTGACTCGGACGCTAAAAAGCACGGCGAGAGATCGTGCGAATATGAATGCGAATGAAGACGCGATTTATTTCGTAGTCGAAAATCACGGGTTCCGGTGAAAGAGGCTAAAAGTAGGAAACTATCATAGCCTTGTATAGCCATGGATCCGGAACAGAAGCGAGAGTGGCGAGCAGAATCGGCGCGTGCGTGGCTCCCATGGGCAACAATGATAAAAGCTAGCGAGAGAGAAATCGTCGCGTCAACCAAATGTCAACGTCGCAGGGCGAGTTTCGTTAACTTAGCGACAGCAAAAGACGTCAAAGGAAGAAAGTCACAAGCATCGAAATAATATCATATAATAAATAAATATATCGAAAATATTTATTTATTATATTTCTTTCAATTTTCTTTTAATGCACATATTTATCCGTAGATATTCATTGATTAATTATTTTTTTCTTTTCAAGAAAAAGGACCCCAGCATTACCTATCAGTAAGACGGACTCACCAGTTAGGTCGGCAGGCACTCGGGTCCGCGTAGCTGAGTAAGGTCGGTGTTTTCGGTCACTTGTTGCTAGCGTAAATAGTTAATTGACTACATTCTACCCGTCGCCACAGTTGAGCCGCCGCTGCTCGCGTCTGACTGAAGAGGCTGGAGTCCTGTGCTGCGGGGGGGGGGGGGGGGGGCGGGGGGGGGGCGGGGGGGGGGCGGGGGGGGGGCGGGGTGGGGGTGGGTGGGGTGGGGCGGGGTGGGGCGGGGTGGGGCGGGGTGGGGCGGGGTGGGGCGGGGTGGGGCGGGGGGGGGCGGGGTGGGGCGGGGGGGGGCGGGGGGGGGGGGGGGGGGGGGGGGGGGGGGGGGGGGGGGGGGGGGGGGGGGGGGGGGGGGGGGGGGGGGGGGGGGGGGGGGGGGGGGCGGGGGCGCTGCATTATTGCCTCTGCTAGAGGAAGCGCAAGTGAGAGCTCCTCTGCGCGTCGCTACGCAAATGAAACTGTTGAATCTGAAGACTTTTAAGCCGGTATTTGAGCTGCTTTTGAGCCTTACGAGCTTCCTTCACGGGTGGATCCTCGTAAAAAAAGGACAAAGCTTGTTTGTTTTTTGAGCGTGATTCCACTTACCATCTAATTGCATTTCCCTTTGCAGCAAATGTAAAGCGCATAGAAAGAGATTAAGTTCTCTGAGGGCGCTTTATCAAGTGCATTATTATTATTATTAGTGAGACTGCAGGTTATCAGAGCGGTTTCTCGCTATTATTTCAGCTTAAAAACCATCGACAGGGGACAGGATGCAGGCGTGGACAGGGGACAGGATGCAGGCGTGGACAGGGGACAGGATGCAGGCGTGGACAGGGGACAGGTTCTCGCTTCGCTGAACGAAAGCAAACCTAGAGCTGCATAAATGCAGCGCCGCCTTTGTATTTGTTACGTACTATATATTATATTATGTTAGTACTTATGTTAATGCGTTGGCAGTTAATAAACATCTCGCTCATATTAGAGACACCTCGCGCTGAACACCGAAACTCCCTGAGTATCTGGATGTAAACACTGAAGATGGGCAGTGTAGGCCTATCGCCTTGACAGAGCTCGCTGAATTGAATGGAAATGAAACTCGAGAAGTTACAGCCAATTTCATAACCAGCTGTGGTCTTTAGCGCACGGCATTGCTTGGTATAAACGCAAATCGTTTGACGGAATCACTCCAGTTTGCGTATGCTGTTCAAGCTATCTTGCAATGACCTCGATGGTTCTGGTCGCTTTCCAAGAAAAGAATAGTGTTTTTGTGCTTCTGATCAAGGGGATTCTCCGCCAGAATCCTGAGTACGAAGTTGTATAGGGTCACAGCCCATTGGGTAAGTCAGTTGAAGATAAACTTGTAGCTTGTCTGCTGCTGGTATTGGCTATTCGGTGACTTCATTAGGGTACTCACATCACCCTACGAAAACCAGCGGATATGCTTACACCAAACTTGTCACGAGGTACAGCAGCGCTAGGCGGCTTTATCGCTAGGGGCAGAGAGTCACTTTGAAGTGTGGCAAGCAACAAGGCCAAATGCACTGTCTCATTTTAGGCCAACGTGCTGGAGCACACAAGAAGACACTCGTGGCCACCAGGTAGAAGGACCTCTGGATAGTGAAATACACTGAATCGCGAACAAATAAGAACGCAAAGAGCAGAGGAACAAAGCAAGCAATAATCACTAGGCAAAGGCAAAGATAATCGGTGCATCGGTGCCTCTCTCCAGTTGAGACACGCGCGAGTTGAGGCGAGCAAGGTCGAGGTGCAGCACCCTTAAAAGCGACTGCCTACGGTATTGTGCTTTCTTTCCGCGTCTGCTAAAATTTACAGCGACACGTGTGCTGCGCACTCGCGTCCAGAGCTCCACCGCTGCAAGGAGGGCAGACAGCGAAAGCTCTCTGCGAAAGAGCGAGAAAAATAAGCAGCAGCAGCTGCTGCGAGCTCGCTCGCTCGATCCGCCAATCAGCAACTGCGAGCTCGCGAGCTCCGCCAATCAGCAGCTGCAGCTCACTCCGCCAATCAGCAACTGCGAGCTCGCTCGCTCGCTCTTCAGCCTGGTCGCTAGAGCCGCTGGAGAGCCGGAGGCGAGACTAGCAGCGGCGGCAGCGAGCGGTCCCAGCTCGGAGAAAGAAGAAGTGGCTTCCGTGGCTTCCGCTCTCCTCCTCTCTCTCTCTACCTCTCGTCACGCTCTCTCTCGCTCTCTCTCTCTCTCTCTCTCTCTCTCGCCGCTCTCTCTCGTCGCTCTCTCTCGCTCTTTCTCTGTCTCGTCGCTCTCTTTCTCTCTCTCTTTCAATCTCTCTCTCTCTCTCATCGCTCTCTCTTCTCTCTTTCTCTCTCTCTATCTTTCTCTCTCTCTCTCGCTCGCTCGCTTTTCTCTCTCTCATATTCATTCTGAACCCTCGGGTTCAGTTCGCTGTCTCCGCTCTCTGGAGATTTCTTTCGGCACTCCACACGTCGCAACCTCGTTGGAAAACTATCGAGCAGTGATTCCAGCAACGTCGTCGCAGCGGCGCCACTTCTTGCGCGCCTGCGCTGCTCGCCATCGTCGACAAGCTAGCGGAAGCCAGCGATAATCGCACGCACGCGTGCGCACTCACGGTCCCCACTGGGTACAGCTGCGGCTGAGCGATGAAATATGCCATGCCCGTATAATTCGCTCCGCTCTTTCCCGGCACGCCTTTCAGCACGGGGACGTGCACCCTCAGTGCCGGCTGGTCGCTGTAAATCTCCATGGTGACGTTGGTGGCGGTACTGCTTACTCTGCCGTCGCAGAAAACGCAACGAACGGTTGCCGCCTTTGCTTGCAAGCGCCACTTTTGCAAGCGCTCTCTTTCGAGCCTCGCTTTGAGCCTCGCCAACGCAGCCGACCCGCAAGGTGCCCGAAACCTGTCGGCAAGCCGCGGCAAACGATTGCGCGCTTCGCGATTGGCTACGACGACGACGACGACGAGGAGCAGCAGGCAAAAGTGCAGCAAGCTAAACCTACGGAGGCCGACGGACGCCGATCGGTTGGCAGCAAGTTGGAGTCGCTTTCTTGGCCGCAGCGCTGCCTCCCGGAACTCGGCAGCGCTGCGGGAGGCAGCGCTCAGTTGTCGGCTGCTGCCGCCGGAGGAGGAGGAGGAGGATCGCCGCAAGATAAAGCCACCGCTAATAATATATATAATATAATATATAATATAATATATAATATAATATATAATATAGTATATAATATAATATATAATATAATATATAATATAGTATATAATATTGTATATAATATAGTATGTAATATAATATGTAATATAGTATGTAATATAGTATGTAATATAGTATGTAATATAGTATGTAATATAGTATGTAATATAGTATGTAATATAGTATGTAATATAGTATGTAATATAGTATGTAATATAGTATGTAATATAGTATGTAATATAGTATGTAATATAGTATATAATATAGTATATAATATAGTATATAATATAGTATATAATATAGTATATAATATAGTATATAATATAGTATATAATATAGTATATAATATGATATATAATATAGTATATAATATAGTATATAATATAGTATATAATATAGTATATAATATGATATATAATATGATATATAATATGATATATAATATAGTATATAATATGGTATATAATATAGTATATAATATAGTATATAATATAGTATATAATATAGTATATAATATAGTATATAATATAGTATATAATATGATATATAATATGATATATAATATGATATCATATATAATATAACAGCCTTACGGCTATTAGCTAGAGAGCCGTGATGGCGCACACCGGGTAAGGCGCGGCTGCTTTTCACGACCGCGGTCGGACGAGGTCGTGGGTTCAAATCCTACGGTGGGCGATTCTGCATAGCCGCTGCCAGCGGCGGTGATAGCCGTGAAGGCTCTTCAGTCGCCATGCAAAAGAGGCTGCTGTGTCAGCTAGTATGCTAACTAGGTCCAGCCATCTTAAATGGCAGAAAACGGTAAACCTCCAGGTCTTTGCCTACTAAAGTACGGTGCTCGCAATTCGCGACCCAGGTCACGTGGGCTCGAGTCTTGCTGCAGGCGATGCCTTACCGCCCGATGCAAGCGGAAGTGGAATGGCCGCCGAGGCTCTTGTGCCGCTGCATGAATGAGGCCATTGAACCAGCTGACCCAAGCATGCTTTTTGTCACTTGGATTTAGACATGCAAGCCAGCCTAGGTGATTTGACTCACATACCTTGCACGCTTCACTTGTTCCTTTTAGAGCAGTGGTTCTCAACCTTCCTAATGTTGCAAACCCTTAATGCAGTTCCTCGTTTTGTGGCGACCCCTAACCATATTATTATTGCGTGTACAATGTGGTAATGCATGTTTTCCGATGGTCTTCGGTGACCCCTGTGAAAGGGTCGTTCAACCCCCCACCCCAAAGGGGTCGCGACCCGCAGGTCGAGCACGACTGGTTTAGAGCCTCAAAATGGTTGCTTTCTCCGAGGCACTAAAACAGTCTAATCCGAGGTAATGCTATTTTATGGTATATTGCGTTACATTTTGTAGCAACTTTCAAATCCGATCATTATTCAGCTTCAGTCTATTAGGTCTATGCCAAGAGGGCTCTGAGGTCTAAATTTTAAGGGCTGGCCTCCTCAAGGGTCACCTTACTTGAGTAATAATCACTGAAACTTGCTGATTTAACAGCCTCTTTTTGTATAGCGACAGAAGAGCCTTGACGGCCATCACCACCACTTGCAGCGGCAATAAAGGAGAGCCCACCGATGCAGGATTCGAACTCATGACCTCAGGACCGAGGTCGTAAAATCAACCGCCTTCCCTAGTGAGCCATCACGGCTCACCCATAATGTAATGTAATGTATCTCCGTTTGCTACTCCAAAAAGCCACAAAGGATATGTGGGTGTTACGCAGGAGAGTTTTGTATAGCGCACTCACAGCCTAAGCGGCTTTCGGTACGCATTCGGTAGCCAACAGACTTCGTCTCACGCAACAAAGAGAAAGTGGGAAGCACAGCTGAGTCAGGAGAGCAGTTGAGGTAGTGAGTAGCATAGAAGTAGCAGTTCAGGACCGCTGAAAAAGATGTGCCATAGTCGGCAGTTGGAGAGTAGATGTCGTTGCGTAAGAATTGTGGAAGCGAGTTCCACAGTCTAGGACCTGCAGAGCTAAAGCTTCTGTCGCCAACTGTCTTTAAGCGGAGGATGGGACAGCTAATTTATTGTCCACACAGGACCTGAGGGCGCGAACAGGCTGAAACTGATGCAGCAGTTCAGCTAGGTAAGAAGGAGCTAAGCCGTGGCTGGCCTTGTGGGTAAGCGTAAGAACTTTAAAAGCGCTACGAACAGAAGTAAAATTTGCCATTGAGCTCTCAGCGGCTCTCAGTAAACGTAATTTCTGCAAGCTACGGTAAACTCACTCTCTGCATCCAGTGGCGGAGCGAGGACTTTTATCTTGGCAAGCTTTGCAAGGCTTGCACAATATCAAGTTTTAATTTTTAATTTAATTTTAAGTGGGCAAGACCAGCAAGATTTTTGTGCGGGGGGGGGGGGCTAGAGCTGCAATTAATGAAAAATTATCGAGAAAAATCGTAGCGTTTATTCGACGATAATTCAAAGAGGTGGCTCAGCGACTATATACTAATAATACTAAATAATACTAAATACTACTAAATAATACTAAATACTAATACTAATCTACTAATACTATCGTTGGCGACGGTCGTCGGTCCGTGCAGGGGCTCTGTTGGAGGTGAGGGAGGGGCGGCGTTGAAATAGGCGAGGGCCCAGGTTACTGCCCCGCTGTAAGAGGTGGGAAAATGCCCTGCCCCGCCCATGGCTCTGCACGTGACGGCATCAAAGTGTTTGCCTCACGTTGGTCAGCCAGTTACCGGCAGCCGTAGGAAGCTGCAGTGACAGGGAGAAAACTTGATGAATTTTCGCCTTCGAGCCAGGCGACGATTCGCGCCTCCACGAGGGCGAGCCCATCAGCTAGCAGCCGAAGCGACGGTGATCGACAGTAAATTTGACCTCTGATCGAAGGCGGGCCACATCCCGGTCTTGTGCACTCTTCCCAGTCTGAAGCAAAGCAGTCCAAAGGCTCGCCTAACGCTTGCGATCTATCTAAAGGCCAGCTATTTCATTTCGGTCTGGGCGTGCTGCACTTTTAAAAATGGAACCAGGACCAACTTGCAAACACGCCTTCGTTTGCAATAGGAATCCGAGCACTCGTCGATTCTTTATCGCCGTCTCCGTGGTCCTGATATGCCCTGGTGCGAGCATGCTCACAACTGCTACTCGTGTTTGCAAGTTGCGCTGTTTACCCGCCTGGGATTGTCTGGTCTCGCATAGTGTCTACAGCCTGAACCTTTCGATGGACGCATGGACAGAAGCTTAGAAGGAACAGAGTTTTCCACGCCTTAAAAATAATCAATACCAGGTTTTGTCGTGGCTTTCAATCTGCTATTTAACTCTAGGTTGCCACTGCTGCTAAATAAGAAGCAGTTGCCATCTAATGAGCAGCTGATGAAAGTCAGTACTCTTGCTCTGACCACTCACGGCCAATCGAGATGTAGTGTATCCTCAGCCTCGGCAACGCCTACCTCGCGCTGCCTACCTCACGCTGTCTCAGTGGGGCCTCACTGGAACCTCAGCGGGGCCTCAGCGGAGCCTCCGTGGCCCATTAACCATGTATCGACAGTGCCTCACTGCATCTCGCTCATGCCCCAATGGAGGCCTTATTGGAACCTCAAGTCAGCTCACGGGTGCCTCACTTGAGCCTCACACCGAGCCTTGATACTTCTCTCAGCTACTCACGTGGCTATTAAACAAAATGCTGCTGCTACATTTCGCTTAAATAGAGCTGGGCCCTGGCGCTTTTGCTGTGCAGAAAAATGGCGACAGTCTGGCGACAGCAAATATCGCTTACCTCGCAAGCAGGACTTTCCCGGTTGAGCTCTTTGCCCTGAACGCGTAGTCGTACTCAACAATATACGGAACGACTGGCTGGATAGCTGCCAGCATATCGGCCGGCGTCTGGAACTGAAGATCCGGAGACACGGTCACTGAATCTCCTAAACACAGAACGCGTCCGTGCAGAACGCGTCCTAAGGCGACAAGGCCGCCAGCAAATGCCCAGCCAATCAATGCGATCATTTCAAGCGCCATGGCCATTCCATAGAGAGGAGCGCCACCGAGCGGCGAAGCAGCTCACCATTGCGGTTAAATGCGGTCGCCGTAGTAAATAACTGCAACTTGTGACCGCCGATGCTGTTGGTGCTCTTCAACGAATGAGCTGACGTGAGACGCCTACATGGGCGCAAGCTAAGTGAGGGGCCTTGATGATCTGGAGCGTCAATGCCAAGTTATCAGAGAAACGTATACGTCAAATTTAATGACGCGATTCAAGCGAAAAGATTATCAAAAGACCATTGTCTTCACCACCAAGGTCTTAAATTCGAATCCAGCATTTTGGCGATTCTTTATTGTCAAGTGCAATCGGCGGTGATAGCCAATAAATAAGGCTCTCCTGCCGCTATATATATATATATATATATATATATATATATATATATATATATATATATATATATATATATATATATATATATATATATATATATATATATATATATATATATATATATATATATATATATATATATATATATATATATATATATATATATATATATATATATATATATATATATATATATATAATCCGCTAAGATTTCGTTAATGTCTAGTGGATGTCACACCCGACTCACTGAGAGGAACGGAAAGGAGCTAGAAGTGTGCGCTTAGAAGAGAGAGTTCAAACAGAGTAAGCGCAACGAGCTCACCACTTATCGATGTGTGTACGCGATTCTGTGAAGGCTGTCCATGCTTAGGTTCAATGCAGGACAGGTGCAACAAAAGCTGCGAAGTAACACGCGTCTGATAATCCTCGTTAGTAATTTACCCTAGAGCCCAGGGGCACGGAGAAGCCAAACGTCAACACCTACCATGGTTGGGTATAGTGGGTTTCTTTTTGTTATCCTAACCGAGGACGGCCATAATTTAAGGAGGGTAAGGTGAAACGCATGCCAAAATGCTTGGACTGTTGCAGTACTTGAGGTCATTAGCGGGTTCCTCAATTATCAGGGTTGGTCAAAAGAATATCTCACTTACATCGTCTGCGATTAGGAAACATAACAAGCCCAAATCAAAAAATACTTATTCAGTTGTACTAGGGCTTCAAGCGAGATGTTTGTACTGTGGGATTCTAAATAACAATAATAATAATAATATACACTTCATAAAACGCCCTCGAAGAACTCGATCTCTTTCTAGGCAAGTGAGTTGCTTGTTTTGCCCACATGTCAATCTGTCGTTGTGGAGTAGAGTAGTCTACATTCACAAGTAAAACTAGGTATATTAAAGCATTTGATACTACTGTGATCTGCAGCCATGGACATACGGACTTGTTTCGGAGATGCAGCTTCAACTCGTTCATCTGACGCTTCGAGGCGTCAGGAGACGTGACACATAGACTGACTAACAAGAACGGCATGACGAGAGAAGGAGTTTGTGAAGATGAAATAGAATGAAGCAGAATAGCTGTAAATCCCACAGGATTGCTGGAAGCGTGCAGCCACACAATATGCCTGATATAAAATACTGAAAATTGCTAGAAAATTCTGCAAGAAAATGAATGATGGCCGACCAAAACCTGAACGCATTCATCTAAAACTACTCTTACTCTAGGGAAATAACAGCAAACTTCTACATAAATTAATTAGGCTGCTATCTATTGTATGTCATTACCATGATTGTGACGTGACTCTCGCATGGTTTTCTTTCTTACGGGTGAATATTGATGACCTTCTGAGGAGATAGGTCCAAAAATCGAATACTAATGTACTTTAAAAATTGCTAGCAAGTTAAGCAATCAGATCTAAAGTTTTGACGATGTCCACATAAAAACATTAAAATTCATTCTGCCAACAATCTAGGCTGCAAGGCTAGTTTACAAATCCCAGAGGTTTGACTACGTGTGTCCTTTCCTGAAAGATTTTGGATAGCTGCCGGTTGATCAACGGATACAGAGCGATGTTCTTACGCACAGGGCCCGCCACGGCTAGGCTTCGTCATACTTAGGTGTACTGCTGCACCAGTTTCAGGCACCTCGTGTCCTCAGGTCCAGTATGGACAATAAATTAGCTGTTCCGTTCCTCCCTTAAAGGCCGCTGGCGACAGAAGCTTGTGCTCTGCAGGTCCTAGACTTTGGCACTCACTTCCACAATTATTATGCAACGACAACTACATTCCTGCTGCCGACTGTGGCATATCCTTTCCAGCCGCTCAGAGCTGCTACTTTTATGCCACTCACTACCTCAGCTGCTCTCCTGACTCTGCTATGCTTCCCACTTTCTCTTTGTTGCGTGAGTACGCTGGCTACCGAATGAGTACCAAACAGCCGCTTCGGCTTTGAGTGCCCTGTACGAAACTCTCCTGCGTAACACCCAAATAGTCTTTGTGACTTTGGAGAGTTACAGACGGAGATACATACATACATGTCTAAACCTAAAGTAAGCAGGAAGCAAAACACCTATAGATACAAATTAAAAACATACCTATCTCCCCATCATATGCGACTTATGTCTCTACGTTTTGAACTTAGTTTCATCAACCTACATGTTTGTGGCTTGTTGAGTTACTTGCTGGTGACTTTTAGCAGCTTCATTTTTAAAGTTAAGCTGAGCATTTTGTAAATTCCATAACTCAGCTCATGCAATGCCAAAATTCAAAAAAATGCAAAAATCAATGGGGATTTTCAATTCTGAGTCCGGTTCTGCTGGTACACTGCTGCAGTAATATATTTTTATTTTGGGTTTTATGATTTTCGCTATACATGTCACCAGACGTCCTTGAACTTCATATTCTGCAACCGCGGGTATTAGTAGCAGAATGAATCCGACCGAGACTGAATAATGTTGGAGCCTAACGAGTTGGCAAAGCCGATCGCTGACAATTACCATTGGGGGAGGCTTTTTTGGAGGACTATTCATAAGGAAACATCAGCCTAAATGCACGTTTTTTACTGTCTATTTATCCAATCTGGAAGCCTTGCGCATTTGTGATTTCATTTTTTCTTTGTTTTTGTAATTCCTCGCTATAAGCGAACAAAACATTTTCGCGAACTCCGTACGCTTTGCGCATACGGTAACAATACGTACAGAATTAAAATGCAAAACGAGCTGCTCGAACGACCTACGTTTATTGCGTGCATAATTCTAGCCAGTGAACGGTGTATCGAATAGTGACGGGCCAGTTAATCCCAAAAGATTCGGCGTCTCTTTCAAAATGGCGACCTCCTCAATGTACTTCAATCGCGTACGCGTACCTCTAGCTGGCTTTAGAGTAGGAGCGACTATGCTGTGCGGACGCCCTTGATGTGGAGTGGAAGCGAATAATAAGATGATGTCCTTGAGGATAGAGGGCTGGGCGAGAGAGAATATGAGGAGTTCACGATTTGATGGTTGACGATTTCGCGGTTGACGAAGCCCGGGGCCTGTCAGAAGGAGAGACTTTCACGTAGTCTCCGCACTTTTCGAAATTTGACTTTAATGTAAGACTAGCGTCCTTACGTTATCTGAGTGCAACAGCCCTGCAAGTTTAGACTTCTATCTTCCATGCACGTACGATATCTGGCCATTTTACATTCAGGGGCATGTTACGCTAGCATGACACAGCGGCTAAATTATGTCGATAGCTAGCGATAATGATGTGCTCTCGATCCGTCAGCAACCCATGGCCACCATGACAAGCTTCAAAGCTAGTAATCGATATGAATTTTGGGTATTCCCGTAGCACCAAAACTTTTACACAAAGTGCATCTGGGCAGAAAAACTGGGAAGAAAACGGAAGCGTCGAAATCTGGCGTCTCATACTGTCAAGCAAAAGTAACTTCTTTAAATCGTAACACTTACCTGGCCGCCGAGGTTAAAGGCCACTGAGTTACACATGTCCACGGGCGAGAGGGCATCTGAGTTGAGGGACAACGACACGAGAATTTGGTTATCAACCGTCAACTGGTAGACTGCATGCACCCAGACCGCACCCGGGATGCCGTCGGCAGCTGATGAGCCATTGTACAGGAAGTGAACGCTGCTCTGAGAGTCGACGTAGCTGGCATAATTTTTCTATAACGTTTAGGTAAGATTGGAAGATTGCGTTGGTCAATACTCGTGCGATATAAATAGGCAATCAATCAATGGGGATATTTTACTGGTCAACGTCAAGAAATAATGAACCTCGTCGGGATGATTGTGTGTGTGTGTGTTTGTGTGTGTGTGTATAGTGCATTTGTCGCTGAAAACGCTTAATTTATAATTATATTTTCACTTGTAATTTGTTCTATTAAAACCTGCATCTCAAATTCCTATCAAATTGCAATTACAATTGCAACATATGTCAGGTATGGTTATCAGGTTTTGATGGTGGCCGTTTTTTATAAATCAATATCCTTAGTAAAAATTTAAGATAAAGCGTGCAGTGCGCCATCCTCTAATTGGGAGGCTGCGTTGCCTACTGTACAGTCGAGTGCCACACACGCTGGAAAGACAGGCAATGAGGTTTGTAGCTCACCTTGACTTTTAGAGCACTCATCTTGTAGGTGCGCCACGCAAGGAAGATGGGAAAAAGGAAGACCGCGTGGCTGCACTGACGACATCGACAGTGAAGGGTGCGTTCGCGAGTTCGCGTGCTCCCAAAGCCTGGAACTCCCTCCCGACCTGCGTCAGAACATCCCCTGACCTGACCACATTTAAAAGGAACCTAAAAACACGCCTATTTAGGACAGCATTTAGTGGGTCCCTGTGATTCGTTCTTCACGTGCTTATGCGTGCTGACACGGTGCATGCTGCCACTAACCACATTTGCATGCCGACCCTGTGCATGTTTGTTTTTCAAGCATGATTTTACTTACCATTCAATTCCATTTCCCTTTGCAGCAAATGTAAAGCGCCTAGAAAGAGATTAAGTTCTCTGAGGGCGCTTTATCAAGTGAATTATTATTATTATTGTTGTTATTATAAACCAAATGAGAAAGCGCTACGATCACGTATCTCAGGCTGACATCACGCTGCGTTGGGCTACGACAATGAGTGCAGTGTGGCATACATATTTAATGAATCGTAACTGCTATTTTGTAACAATCAGCTTATGTCAGCAAACAAGTATCTTCATCGGGAAGAAGCAGAAAAAGTCAAGGTTATTCCCTCGCTCATCTAGAAAGATATTACAGTATTTTTTTAAAGGGTTGCCGCCGCTAATCATTCGACCATGCTTCCTTTGCAGCACATGTAAAGTACTTGGAAAGAGGTTAAGTTCTCTGAGGGTGCTATACAAATTTATTATTATTATTATACAATCCGAAACTTTGTCATGACCGGAGAAAAAAAGATTAACAGACTGACCTCTGACGCCATTCTGATTTGGGATTGGCCGACAAACCCAGTGGTTCATGTCAAACCTAGAGTTGCCCGAAAGTTCGAAGGCCTGACTCCCAAAATTGGTTCAGCTAGCATCAATCCTGTGACGTCTGCTCATTATTTGAGCATACTATTACCAAATGACTTGTCATCAGATCGAGAAATGTCCTTTACTGTCAAGTCGGCCCTACTTTCAGCCGAGGAAGATCGCCAAAATCACGACCTGCTTAGATAAGAGTACAACAGCCGCCAGAATTGTTCGCGTGCTCCTTGACATCACGTCTAGGTTACTGCAATTCCCTTTATTCTGAACTCGCGGCCAATGAACTCAATCATCTGAAAAAAGAATGATGCAAACGTAGCATCTCGTCTGGTCTGTCGTCCAAGACGCTACTGCCGCATCTCATAGCTTCTCCTGAACTTACCTCCTGTCCCCTATATCAGTATCAAAACAATTTTGAAGGTCCTCACTCTGGCACTTGCACTGGTCCCTTCAACCGGTTGCAAGAGCCCGCCAATCCTTGACCTCTCTCTTCTCTCCTGCGCACCCTCGCACGGCCAGCTCCTCCTCAGCAGACGGTCATCTCGTCGCGCCGTCACTTGCTCTACATGTAAATTTTCTGCAGATCGAGCCTTCACACATCCATGTATGAACAGAAAGGCTGGAGCTCACAGCCTCGGTCTGGACGTCTCTACCTGCGATGTCCTCGAAGCTTTTCCGCCTCAGCCAAAGACGCATCGGTCGGACTTAATTTCTTTGCTCCGGTCGGACTTAATTTCTCCGCAGTGAACCTGTTTTTGCTCTGCTATGCGTTGCGTGCGTACCCGCACACGGTCAAGTGCACGTTAGCTGCCTCACCGCGTGTGCCTGCGACCTCGACCTTGACCTGTGCCTCAGCCTCTGTGTTCGCACTGTGGTTTGTTGCGCCCTAACCAGCGAGCTGTGCTGTGGGCCCCAGCTCCGCGTCGTGCTGCCGCCGCCGCTGCCGTCGCCACCCCTTCGACTACACTTCTTTGGTAGGCATCACAATCTCTTTCCTTCGTGCACCGCACCGCTTACTCGCACGGATCTCGTGCTGCTACTGCTTCTGCTTCTTCCGCTTCCGTGATTTGCCGCTGGCTTGTTATTAGGAGGGCTTGCTACTAAGCTTCCTGTAAGATTTTCGTGCAAACTAGTGTGTGGGCGTGCTCGCACCTGCAGCTGCTTTGTCCGTACTCTTTCACGCTCTGGCAAACGCTCTGGCTCGCTGTACCCCGGCCTTCTGCTTACTCCTCCGTGTCGCTTCCGGTTGGAGGTTCGCGAACCTTTTGCCTTATTTTCGAGACGCTTAATTATAATAATAATGATAATAATAATGCACTTGATAAAGCGCCCTCGGAGAACCCAATCTCTTTCTAGGCGCTTTACATTTGCTGCAAAGGGAAACGCGATTGAATGGTGAGTAATATCAGGCTTGACACCGTGTATCTCACTGACGCCATGGCTGCTGATTATCTTGCAACGATTTGTAAAGCACCCTGGTGGAAATCTATTTCTCCTATGGTGCTATACAGCCAACGTGCTACGATTATTATTATTCCGCTTTACTCGAGTTACTCCTCGGGCATCCTGCAGCATCCTGGGTGTCCTATCCTTAAGGATGTCCTATCCTTAAGGATATCCTATCCTTCCATGTCCTCGACGACGATGTAATGTAATGTAATGTAATGTATCTCCGTCAGTAACTCCACAAAGTCATAAAGACCATGTGAGTGTTACGCAGGAGAGTTTTGTATAGCGCACTCACAGCCTACGCGGCTTTCGGTACGCATTCGGTAGCCAACAGACTTCGTCTCACGCAACAAAGAGAAAGTGGGAAGCATAGCAGAGTTAGGACAGCAGTTGAGGTAGTGAGTAGCATAGAAGTAGCAGTTCAGGACCGCTGAAAAAGATGTGCCATAGTCGGCAGTTGGAGAGTAGATGTCGTTGCGCAAGAATTGTGGAAGCGAGTTCCACAGTCTAGGACCTGCAGAGCTAAAGCTTCTGTCGCCAACTGTCTTTAAGCGGAGGAATGGGACAGCTAATTTATTGTCCACACAAGACCTGAGGGCGCGAATAGGTTGAAACTGATGCAGCAGTTCAGCTAGGTAGGAAGGAGCCAAGCCGTGGCGGGCCTTGTGGGTCAGCATAAGAACCTAACGCAAGAATCGCGCCAACGCTCGGCGGTGAACTACGGTGCGTGAGCTCGCGCGCACTTAGTTAACACTACGAGATATGAAAAGCTATTTATAGCAGAGTTGCTTTCTTCTCGGTGGCTGCTGAAGCCACGGGTCACGAGTCGCGTGCTGGGCCTCACCGTGTAGAATCCGTCCGTGCCGCCGTCTGTGTAGAAAGTATTCGTGTTGTTGCCTCGTGTGAAAGAGTACGTTTGTCCGAGGTAAGTAAAGAACCAACGCGTTGCTGAGCACACTCTGCCGTTTATGGCTCCCAGTCTGCTCTTCTGAAAATCTAAAGTTAGGCTGACACGAATGGCGGCGGCACGTAAGCTCAAGACGGGCGACATTTTGGATTTCCTTGCTCGATCGCAAAAAAACCATTCACATCGTCACCGCAGAAACTGAGAAAGACGCACAGAGGGCAACAGAGGGCATCGGGAACGTCTATATACGTTACGTCGGTAACGCGTCAGCAGCCCGTCGGCTTTCCCGGCATTCGTTGCAACTTGCTGCGCTTCGCCCACTAAGCTTGAACCACTTCCGTCCTTATACGTAAGCGTGCGTCAAACAATGTTTCGGAAGTGTGAACTCATCTAAATTCATAATTAAATGACGATAAAACGAACTTGCTAGCTATGGTCAAACCAAGTGTGATTCCAAAATTGGAAAGGCTGGCGCTCAAAATCGGCTCTGCCAGTATATCTCCCGTTGAACCTGCACGAAATCTAGGTGTCATGTTCCGAAATGACATTTTGTTAGACGAGGACGTCAGTCAGCTCCACAGTCAAGTGTGCTTACTTTCAGTTACATAATACTGCTAAAATTCTTGTTTAGACTGGGATACCACATTTAAGTTGGTCCATGCATTTGTGACATACCGTCTTGACTTCTGTAACTCACTGCTTGCTGGCCTACCGGCATGTGCAATCAGACGCTTACAGCTGGTGCAAAACTCTGCAGCTAGGCTTGTCTGTCGTGAGCGTCGCAGTTGTCACATCACACCACTTCTCGCCGACCTGCACTGGTTACCAGTCAAGCAACGTATCGACTTCAAAATTTGGTTGCTCACTTTTAGGTCCCTTCATTCTTTGGCTCCAGCCTGTCTCTCAGATCTACTCCCCCACCAGGCCAAGCATCGTACCGCCCGCTTTTTGGAATCCAACAGTTTACTATTGCCTCGTACAAACCTCAAATCCTTTGGAGACCGTGCATTTAGTTCGTATGCTCCTAAAGCCTGGAACTCACTCCCGACTTGCGTCACGACATCTCTTTACTTGACCACATTTAAAAAGAACTTAAAAACGCACCTATTTAGGACAGCATTTAGTGGGTCCCTGTGATTCATCTTTCATGTGCTTAAGCGTGGTGACACTGCGCATGTCCCCCTAACCATGTTATTCATGCTGTTTATCGAGCATGCTACCACTAACAATAATTCTATCATGTTTCCTTTGCAGCACATGTAAAGCGCCTAGAAAGAGATTGGGTTCTCTGAGTGCTTTATCGAGTGTATTATTATTATTATTATTTATTAGCAACAATTGCTTTAATTCTGGCTTGGGAAAACTATAGCTGCTTTAAAGAAAATGTGCTCCTTCGGTACGACTTCAAATTCACTGTTCATCGTCGCTTGCCCCTCTCACCCCCATCACGAGGACTTCCGCTCCGCACTTCCGCAAGCAGCCCAAGTTTTCGGCTCGCGATGCGTGCGACGCTGTTGCGCGCTTCTTGAAGGCAAAAGTGACGGCGAGCGCACTGATATGGCGAAATAGCGAGCGAAACTCGTGAACGTTTTCTCCTAGATAAACGCTTCGCGTTGCGCAATGCATGCATGCACGCACACTTATGCTCGCCATCAAATTTTTATAAGGCAAGATTTTAAACTGCTATGGCAACACTTTGGCGCATTTTAATCCCAGCGAGGTATTGCGAGAGTTTCGCCTGCCAGCTTCCAATTGTGACCCGCAAAGCTCCTTCATACCACGTGTCACCAGTTTTTTTTCAGCCTCCTCGCGCTCGCCCGTTCTGTGGGGACAGTAAATTAGCGGCTCCTCCATTCCTCCGCTTAAACACCGTTGGCGACAGAAGCTTTTGCTCTGCTGGTCCTAGACTGTGCGGACCTCGCTTCCACAGTTCTTACGCTGCTGCGGCATTTATTTTCTCGCAGCCGACTTTTATTTATTTATTTATTTATTTATTTATTTATTATTTTCTCGCAGCCGACTTCGCAACATCCTGTCCAGCCTTCCTTCCTGCTGCTGATTCTTTCCTGCTGACTCATTCATGCCTCGACTGTCCTGCCGACTCAGCTGTGCTTCTCGATTCATTCCACTTTGCTGCGTGAGATGGCGTCTTTTGGCTGCCGTGTGCGTGCCGAATTCCTCTTAGCCTCTGAATGCCCTACAGAAAGGTGTCCTGCATAGCACTCACTTAGGCTTTCTACCCTTTATTAGGCGGAGACACCTTGCATTCCTTCCGCTATAGAAATACGCGGCCGCATTCGTCGCCTCCTGCTCGATCCGACGGAATCTATGATGATATTTAGAAAAAAAAAGCTCGCGATTTGCGTACAAAAATATACGCATTCGGGGTACGCTATCAAGTATTTAAATTCTTTTAACTGTCACTTGCGCAATACATTGCCGTGGTACGTTTTGGGCGCTCGCGAGCGACGCACCTAGCAGGTACAAAGTACGTTCCCTTCATGTTTCTTAAAGTGGTGAACGAAGCGGAAGTCAAAAATTGAGATAGTAGAAACGGACATCAATCGCTATTATATGTTAGGACTAAGGCCCGACACAACACACGTCCCTTCGAAGCTGTCGATAAGAGAAAAAGATCCAAACATGGCGCCGGACGCACCTGTACTATGCACGAAGCTAGTTCTATACGAAACAATAATTAAAATGATATTGCACAGGGCCCGTATAGAACTGAATTTCTTTCTATGCACTTTACAAATGCTGTAAAAAAAGCATGAGCAAAATATTAGCGGTAACATGCGCAATGCCATCAAGCATAGCATTGCTAGATGTGACCTGGACAGCGCCGACGTGTAGATATGGTTAGTAGCAGAAGGCACGGTGTCGTCATTCAGACGCTCACGAAGGACGGCTCACAATGACCACAAAATGCTGTGCTAAACAGGTCAAGGTTAAGGTTAAGGTCAAGCCTTAAGCTCTTCTTCTTACATGTCATCATGTTAGAGAATGTCGTGACTTCAGTCGGGAGTGAGTTCAAGGCTTTGGGAGCATACAAACTAAATGCATGGTCTCCAAAGGATTTGAGCTTTGTATGTGGCATTGGGTAAACGGTTCGATTCCGAAAAGCGGGTGGTATTGTATCTCCGTCTGTAACTCCACAAAGTCATACAGATCGTGTAGGTATTACGCAGGAGAGTTTTGTATAGCGCACTCACAGCCTAAGCGGCTTTCGGTACGCATCTGGTAGCCAACAGACTTCGTCTCACGCAAAAAAAAAGAAAGTGGGAAGCATACCAGAGTCAGGAGAGCAGTTGAGGTAGTGAGTAGCATGGAAGTAGCAGCTCAGGATCTGAAAAGGACGAGCCATAGTCGGCAGCAGGAGAGTAGTTGTCTTTGCGTAAGAATTGTGGAAGCGAGTTCCACAGTCTAGGACCTGCAGAGCTAAAGCTTCTGTCACCAACGGTCTTTAAGCGGAGGAATGGAACAGCTAATTTATTTTCCACACAGGACCTGGGGGCGCGAACAGGCTGAAACTGATGCAGCAGTTCAGCTAGGTGCGAAGGAGCCACGCCATGGCCTTGGCCTTGTGGGTTCAAGAACTTTGCTCTGTATACTATGCTTAGCCTGGTGGGGGAATAGATCTAATAGGTAGGCTGGAGCCAAAGAATAAAGGGACCTAAAAGTGAGTGACAAAACCTTGAATTTGAAGCGCTGCTTGACTCGCAGCCAGTGCAGGTCGGCGAGAAGCGGTGTGACGTGGCAACTGCGCCGCTCACGAGAGAAAAGCCTGGCTCCAGAGTTTTGCCCCAACTGTAAGCGCCGGAGGACCAGCAATCGGTAAGTTACAGAAGGAATTGCCGAGTTTTAGTAATTTTACCTAGCTGAAAGTGTGCGGACTTGACGATGATTCGATGGCTGAAGTGTTCATCTAGAGAAAAGTCACTTTGGAACGGGACACCTAGATTTCTGGCAGATGCAACTGGATATATGCTTGCACAACTGATTTCAAGCGATAGAGTTTCCAGTTTCTGAGGCATACTTGGTTTTGCCAATAGCTAATAAGTTGGTTTTATCATCATTTAATTTGAGAAATATTTCTGCCATTAATGTGCGGAGGTCAGCAATACATGCAGCAAGGGTGTGCAGAGAGTTCGACGTGCTGGTATCATCAAAAAAGTGTGGTAGGGATCGAGAAAGGTGCAACCGAGTGTCATCTGCATAGAAGTGAAAGCCTAGATTGTGCTTGATGATCACATCGGTGAGAGAGAGAGAGAGAGAGATAGAGAGAGATAGAGAGGGAGAGAGCACAGCCTGTAAAGGTAGCGAACTCACCACAAAGCCCTAAGTTACCCGATTCTTCAGTCGTTCTTCAAATGACCTTTAAAGCTAAACATCTATACTAGGGAGCCTCCCACTGAGAGATAGGATCTGAATAATTGCAGTGCAGTGCTAGTGACGCCGAGGCGAAATGAAAGGCACTCAAGTAGGACTTGGTGATCAACAGTATCAGTTGCTGTCGAAAGATCCAGCTAAGCAAGCAGAAAGACTCTACCTAAGTCTGCATTCCTAAAAACGAAGCAGAAAGACTCTACCTAAGTCTGCATTCATAAGACGTGGTTATACACCTGAAGCAATTCTGGCTCTGTGGAGTGATAAGCTTTAAAACTCGACTGGAACTAACTTACTAGGTTTGAAATGCCAATATATGAGTTCAGCTGGTCTGCCACAACTCGTTTCAGTGCCTTTGGTAATGGCGGTGATAGGAGGGAGGCTGTGCGGAAGCTGCTGCTCAAAGCTTGTCTTATTGGCCAATTCTGGCTTTGCCTAACTAGTGGTCTGACCGCCTTTTTGAAAGATGCAGAGACAAGATCCGAGCCTAAGGATATCTATTTTATGGTATTTATTTAAGGCAGCCGCAGATCTATTTATCATATAAGTAGGCCTAGATTACTAATAGTTTTCTTTGACCGAGAGATGAATTTCAGGCTAAGATCACTCGTGGCCTTAAATGTAGATATTAACGTAGCGCACGGAATTGAGGGACATAAGTTCTGCGTCGATGTTATTGACGGACAGGATTCCAGATGAGATGCTGCCACCGTTGAGATAAAATCTTCTGATCCTGTCCATCTTGCTGACCAATAAGCCAGAAAAGCGATCGGCTAGATCATCACGTGGATCACTAAGTAAGGAGTTAACCTGAGAGCGGTTAAGGAGACGGTTGGTGGTTGACAAAAGCATTTTTGGATCTGGCAGCGAGTATTCAACAATATTTTGTAGAAGCTCGACTTGGCCTTTGAAAGGACCGATTAGCATTATCTACCATAGTCTTCGCATACCTGACGATGGCCAGTCAGTCCAGATCTTTTGTACGCTCCATCAAGCTTTCGCTTAGTTACAGAGGTCGGAAAATTCCGGTCTATAGGTCAGATCCGGCCCAGCTCCAGTCCGGCCTCGCGGCCTCCTTGTAATTCATTGATGGATCCGGTCTAATTGAGTGGTCGCGGTTTCGTTCCCGTTCATTACTGCTGTTGTCGCACAGGCTGTGGCCCGCGTTTATTTTTAGAACTTGAAACAGAAGCGCCAGACCGGGGAGGGATGATGTACGTCTGCCTCTATTATTGCCGTGTACTTCTGTGTGCGTCTTTTGCGACCGTTTGCTTGCTGGTCTCGCGCACGCTCACTCCGTCGGCCCGGCGGAGTGGGCGTGCTCTCCTCTGGCCTAGTGTTCGCCTTCTTGACCTTCTGAAATGGCCTCGTAGTCGGAAAAGTTTGCCGACCCCTGGGTTAGTAGACCTAGCTAGTTAAATGTGTGTGGTAAACCGCAGACCGTCTGGGCGAGGGTGCACATTGCACTTAGTCAGAGGTTCAAACTCGTAAGCGCGTCAGCAAGTGTCGTGTTGCAACATTCTACCAATGATGACAGGCCGGAAGGGTGACTGAACTACAGGGGCGAAGAAGATGTTATCCCTTTGACAGCATCGATGTCACGTGAGTTCTTGAGGTTTCACTCGATTCGATTCGACAAATGAATTTCGGATGGAGGCGCTGGAGGGTTCACACTGTGTGTGTGAGACTTGATGAGATCCGCATGCGGTCAGATGGGCAGAATTAGGTAACACTGAGGCGATGATAGCCTACATTTGTGCGAGAATGTTCGATCGAGTGCGTCGTCCTTGCTGTGAGTGGAGTTGTGCACATTGGCCACAAGAGAAAATGAGTCAGTCAGTGAACGAAATTTGCCACTTATGGGGTCATTTACGTCATCGAAATGAATGTTAAAATCACCCATAACGAGCAAAGACCGATCGCTTGCACGCAGAATCGAAATGAGATCAGATAAATCTAAGATAATTTAGGACTTGGAACAGAGAGAGGCGATTAATTAGTGCCACCGTTTTACAGGGAGTGGCGATTAATTACTGCCATCATTAGCAGTTTGCTTTTGAAAAGACCGAAAGCGAGAGATTCAAAATAATAATGCGAGGGGACTGCAAACAGTTTGAACTTGAGGGAGGAGCGTGCGATAACGGTGACTCATCCACTAGTTTTCATTGATCTAGGGGTGTGAAAGAGCAGGAAACCTGTAGGCGTTACGTCGGAAGAAAAGAAAAAAGAAATAAAAGCTGATTTGACAGCCTCATTTAAACAGCGGCAGAAAAGCCTTGATGGCTATTACTGCCGCTTAGAGTCGCAATAAAAGATCGCCCACTGCACGACTCCAACCAACGAACGTCGGGTCGGGAAGAGCGAGCACCGTAGCTCTCTGGGCATGAACCCAGGGCTTAAGGTGGATAGCTTCTCAAATTATGTGCTGCGAACGACGCTCGATACTGCGAACCAGACACGCAGACACGGACATCAGCGAACCAACGGTTGCGACTTTTGCATCTCTA
Source organism: Cristatella mucedo (assembly GCA_009760855.2). NCBI lineage: Eukaryota > Metazoa > Bryozoa > Phylactolaemata > Cristatellidae > Cristatella > Cristatella mucedo. The sequence goes on from WPIO01000059.1 coordinate 98,426, forward strand.
ATAAGGCTGCTTCGTCGTTCGCGTAAGCACAAAATGTGAAATTCTCGTTGAAGGTTCTGACTGCACCAACTTCAGTATTGGAACTTATCTGATGCCACGAAACCAAAGGTCGGAATAATCTAGCGATGTGGCGATTTAATAGAGGTCACAGTGCCAGAATTAGCGTGCTCATTCCCGTCACATGTCACACAGCGAACGCGGGTCTCTCTTGAGCCTCTGGCCGCGAGCGGTCTGAGCAGCAACCATACGATACTCACTCGCGACATTGCTGTCGTCTGATCCAGCAACAACGTCCAGCGTGCCTCCTGCTGCAGGGATGCGTACGGCGTTGATTCGAGCTCCGTGGCTGATGAGATCTACCTGCACTCCTCTGCTATTCACCACGACGTACCTGAAACGAATTGAGGACGCGGAACTGATTGGGTAGACATCAAAGCGACGAGCCATTTGTTAGCTACACTTTTTATCAGCGTACGGAAGCTCATTTGGAAATATATAGGGTATACGTGTGCTTTCAGATGTCTCCGCCACGCCTACCTTCAAGCAACTCTCGTGATGCGGCCAGCCTCCGAAAGACGCGCCTTCCGGAAGCTGGCTGATTTAATAAAAAACGCTTCTCGAGAGGAAAGGCATTAGCTTTCAGGGCGCGCTAAGTAATGCTAAAAACGGAGTGTACTGGCTTCCGCTACCGGACAGACCCGCGGGGGGGGGGCAGCAAACACGGCGCTCGTAAACGTCCTAGTCAAAGCCGACACGCGACAAATGTTTGGCGATGCTCTGCGAACTAGGAATCGCGGCTAGCTAGCTAGCTAGCTAGCTAGCTAGCTGCCCGTACGTGCGGCAGCAATGCACTCTGTCGAAGTCGAAAGTAGCAGAACGAAGAAAGTAGCGGAACGAAGAGCGAACGAAGAAAGTAGCAGAACGAAGAGCAGCGACCGCATCTTAAGATACAAGTTCCGTACCCGTTGCATGCATAAGTCACTTCGTCAGCCGCGCAGTGTTCCGTGAGATTAAGAGATTGCCCGCTGGCACGCCGTCAGCGGGCAACTTTGGGACTTCGTGCATCCGCGGGCCGCCGCCCTACGCCGCCGCAGCCGCCGCAGCCGCCGCCTCGCGCAGAGAGGTACTAGCTAGAGAGGGTGCTGCGTGCGTGCGTGCGTGCGGGCGTGCAGCGCCCTCTTTCGGCGCTTCGCTTTGGGTTGGGTCTCTTGCGGCATTGGTTAAATCCTCCTGCGACTCGGAGCTCATTCTTCGGAATTACTGGAACGTTTACTGGAAATATTTAATCATTCTTCGGAATTACTGGAACGTTTACGCTGAAAATCAGCGATAAGCACGGGCTGGGTAAGCACGCGTGACCGACGCGTACTGGCCGTAACGCGTTGTCGCAGCCCGCAGATCCTCTGATGGCGACGGATTTCTTCGGAATATAAAATCAATAAAGTAATCTAACAAATAATATCAACCGAGAGCTTTGCGAGCGCTGGCAATCTAAAGGCAATGCATTAGCACTTTGCTGAATGCCGCCAAACGATGGATCCGGCGGATCGCTCGGCAGAGCGCCAGCCGCCGGGAAAACTGGAGCTCACCGTTTCGCTCCCAGCTCATCGCAAACCTGCTTCTAATTAACGTCGCGAAAGCCTCTCGTGTGCGAGATAATACCTTGAACTCTTGCCGTTTTCCAGCCAACTGCGATTGCACCTTTTTCTTTACATTCGCAATCCTTTTTTTAAAATAGTTTACCTCGCAACTGCGCATTTTCATCAACTCAAGAATATCATCCATGCACCAACTTGACTGGTGCATTTCTCCTAAACCACTTCTACATCCGCAAGGGTAATGATAAGAAGATATTGTACATTGCTACCGAAAAGGACTGAATCTCATTCTAAACACCGTGCATGTGCTGGAAACGAAGGATGCCAATTTATTAAATATATCATGCAAAATACACCAAATAGGACAATTAATGTGGTTAAAGAAAATGATGTAATGAATGGATAGGCTTTCCGCTTTTTTTTCAAATACATTTAAATCTATGGACGCAAAATATAGTCAAGCAGAGAAGTATTGACGACGTTTTGCACTTCCGGTAGGCCGTAAAGGAACCACTTGCTTACTGGGGAGCGCTCTCTTTATTAGGAAACGCTCTCTTTTGACGTGCTAAATGCCAACGACGCCGGTATTGTCAGCCAAAGTGCATCAAGAGCGCTTCGTCAGAGCTTCAGAGAAAACTAGTCTCTCCGTTTACTGAATGAATCAGGACTCACTTGATTACTCTCGTTCCATCTGCTGCCTGTCCGATGTCGGATTTACTCACTTTGATGCCGAGCTACAAAATGGCCAAGAGCTCTTTGTGACTGGCACGAGCTTCGGCAAGATTGCGGCGCATATTTTGCGCATTTTAAGGCGGCGTCTCTGCGCGAGAGCTCTCGCGCCAACCACGTCTGACCAGACCACGTGACCAGCCGCTAGCGTCTTCTCCGCGCTTTGCTGCTAACAGCAGCGCTCGAACGCTCGGGTCCCCTCGCAACTCGGAGGGGATGGCTCAGCTGCGCCCTCGCCGCCGCCTCCATCGACGGAAGGAGCGTCGCGCCGGGCGGCTTGGGGCACTCATCTTCCCATATACGTACATCCGTTTGGCTGCCTGTGACCGGAGTCGGCAGCTCGAGCCGAGCTACATTTTGGCGCAGGAATGCTTTCGTCTCTCTGTTACTCTACACGAAAGGCTGCGCGCCACGCCAAGTAGTCTGCTCTGCATCTCTCAGGCTGCTAGGTTCCTCGCTAAACAATTGCAATGCGACTGAACGAACTAATCCTTGAGTGTCTTTTCCATGAACTTCTTATGCTAGAATCTCTTGTCCTGGTCTCGCTCTCGACGTTGGTCCACAGTCCGCGAAATAATGGCCGCCTGCCACTACAGCGCCATCATACAGCGTCATATATATATATATATATATATATATATATATATATATGTGTGTGTGTGTGTGTGTGTGTGTGTGTGTGTGTGTGTGTGTGTGTGTGTGTATGTATGTATGTATGTATATATACATATATATGTGTATGTATATATATATATATATATATCCTACATATCCGCTATATGCATATCCATATACATATATATATATCTGTGTGTGTGTGTGTGTGTGTGTGTGTGTGTGTGTGTGTGTGTGTGTGTGTGTGTGTACATATTTAAGTCCTCTCCTCGTCTTCGCTTCTATCGCGGTGCATCCAGACCACTAGGCAACGCACCCCCATTCACCTCCCCACCAATAGTAAATCACACCCTCATCCTCACTATCACCTTCTTCGAAATAAGCATCATCAATAGCTTCACTTGCGTTCTAGGGCAGGTTGAGTTGACAGCACAAATGTGTCTCCGCTCCTCGATAAAAATCGCGACTGTGCGACGCTGCTGCTTTCACGATCGTCTCTCCAATCAGCACACGACGGACGCCCTCGACCACTTCTCATTCCACGCTACTCGCTGGTTGCAATACGAGCCGCACACTTCGCTCCTATCGCGCCTAACGCGGATGCGCCAACGGTGACAGCCAAAGCGGTGACACGGCGACAGCGCCAGGCGCCAAATGCACCAGCATGCAGCGGCGGCGGCGGCAGCGGCGTTTCCTCGCACGTCGAGCATTACCGTTTGCATTAGCGGCGCTGGAATCGCAGCGGGCGACATTGTGCTCGATTCGTTCGTCTGAAAAAAAAGCACACCAAGATGCAGTGCAGTGCACTCAGTGCACCGCCTAAGACGATGGGCTTTAGATGTGCGAACGTTCGCTCGCACGCTTACCGGATCTGGATTGTTGCGCATGTGCACCCGCAGCACAGGAAATGCGCGTATTATGCACTGCGTCCTGGAAAATCGGGAAAATAATCGCGCATCGTGGTTCCAGCGATTTCGCACGAGGCGATTCCAAAATGGTTGATTTGGCCTTAATCTTAACTTGGCCAAACTGTGGGTTAACATAAGTAATAGCTTGTATTCGCCACATGCGCTACAACCTAGGGCCCGGATCTTGTACTCGAAATATATTTAATTGACGATTGGTTGATCAGTTGGCCATCACCTGTCATCAGGGCATCAGGGCATGAGCTTCTTTCGATGGGAATAAATACAGTCAGACGTTTGACACACGGATTGGTTTATATGACTCTACTATTAGCCACGATCTTCGAGGGGCTAGTTTAACCTCCTTCAGACTCTGGTCTTTGCGATCCGTTTACTGGAAAGATTTTTACTCCAGGGGCTGTTACACTTTGCTGCGTTTTAACAAACCCCGTTTATTTTTTATACAGTTAATAAATTCACATTAATAAATTTAATACATTTAATTTAAACAATAATTGAAATTAAAAATAATAATAATAAATTTAATTTAAGTATTAACTAAATAACAGTTGATTTTTATTTATTTATTTTAAACAATAAATTCAGTTAATAAATTTTAGCTACTTAGCCATGCTCATAAATTCAAGTGTGGCACTGACCGCTGGTAATATTTGATAATACCACGGGGATGTTGCAACCAAAACCACTTGTTGTTGTACAGATGGCATTTCATCATTTACTGATGGATGTGCAAGTTGGAATGGCTTTGGTCTAAAAAAGAATCTTTGGGATTCATCGGCACCCGAAATCACTGTTAACATGATATGTTCGGACCTCAAAATATATACGTCTGCGTCAAAAATGCCGTATTCAGTATCCCGAAGAGTGATGATCGGGACAATTTTACTAACCAACGCCGTAAAGTGTTAAGGCATAAACCTCAACTTATCACAAGCCAATCAAATTACTCGTCGCAGGGAAATAATTGGCCAGTGAGCAGACGAGCTGCCACATCAATGTTTAAAACGTCCTTGACATGCAGGCAAATCACAGCTCAACTCCTATCGGCTACCGACTTTGCTTCAGCGAGATTGGATTTCCGACAATGTAGCTAGGCTGAGAACCAACAGTCCGGCAAGTCCAAGCAGCAGTTACAAAAAACCGTGCTTACACGTCCGCCATTATTGCAAAACGAAGCCATATAAGCTTTGAACGATCGTATGAAGCTCTACGGCTAGGCTTGTACAGTTTCGGCCTGAACGTCGCAGTTTCCGCATTGCACTATCTCTCATCGTCCCGCAGCAGCTTCCTATCAAGCAGAGTCCCTTAAGAACCTCGTCAATTACTTTCACATCCCTTCACTCTCTTGCACCAGCCGAGCTACCCGGACTACTTCCACACTATCAAGCCATCATAATTTTAATAATAATAATAATGAATTTGTATAGCGCCCTCGGGGAAATCAATCTCTTCCACTGGCACTGTGCATATTCTATGAAAGAAGCAAGATCAAACGACATCGTGCCTCCCACTCTTCTGACTCGAGTCGTTTAGCTGTACCTCTTCTCTGTCCAACCTCAAATCCTTTGGAGACTTTGTTCGCATTCTTCCAGAAAAGCCTGCATACTGTCACTCTTGAGTGACACCAATACGTTCCTTCACTCGATGACATTTAAACAGCGGCTAAAGACGCACTCGTTCTTCACAGCACTTGCTGGGTCCGGGTGAATTATCCTTTGTGTGCTCGCGCGTGCTGACGCTGTGGATGCCATTACTAACCCCAATTGACTGGCTTATCTCCATGTGCAGCGTATGCAAAGTGCTTAGAAAGAGATTTAGTTCTCAGAGGGAGCTAGACAAACGTCTTAATATTATTTGAATTCGTTAAAGAAAAATATTGCTATGGTCCGAGTATCGTTCGCAGGAAGTGTTCACTCGCCACCATGTCAACGCCCACCACAATCATCTATCGCCGAGCACGTGTCCTCTCTTTCTGCTCTTAAATTGTTCTTGCTGTTTTTTGACAGTGTGCAAATGTGACATCAACAAAACGCCCGATTAATATCAGGGCTTCTGTCTCCTACGTCTCTAAACGCCTACCGGCTGCACGATGCCCGATGAGTGTTGCCAGCTCGTCAAAAGTGCCCTCGCTGCATCGCCTCGTTGTCGTCTGCTGCTGCTGCTGCTGGCCGGCAGCAATGGACTGCAGCGAAAGCTTTGAAAATACAGGCAGCTCCAGTGGAGCGTGAGAATGGCCTCGAGTCGCCAGGTTTCGCAATGAAGCGGGGGGGGGGGAGGGAGGGAGAGAGGGGCGCCCAACGACACTGAAAAAACGGGCCCGCCCAGCCGACGGTCTGCGTGTCGCTAGTGCTCACTCCAGATACTGGTTTTGCTGGGGCGCCTTCTCGCGAGCGGAGCCGCCAGTGGTCACGCCATCTTCGACGGTCGCGCGCACGATGGGCGCCGCTCGATGGACGCGCGCCAAAATTGACGCCTCGCGGCGCGGGAGGCCGCCGACGGGAGGAGGGTGAGGTTCGAGCTCGCACGACAACGAGATCACTCCGCGACTGGCGACGCGTGCCGTCGCCTGAGCGCCATCACTGATCGCGAGCGCTCAGGCTGATGGCGCTGAGCGCGATCGCGCGATCTCGCGTCCAGACTTACCCGGAGATCGGTCGCCGTGCTCGGGCTCGACTTTGCAGACGCGGACGTGGCAAAGAATACGCCGACGCCCACCCCGACGACGACGAGAGACAGAGCGACGCCCGATGCCACGAGTAGGCGACGGCGGCGGCGGCGAAGTCGGGTCTGACTTGCGTCCATCGGCAGAGCAGGCGGAGCGGCGGCGTCTTTCGATGCCGGCTCGCCAGATCCAGACGGCGCTCTCCTCGCGTGACCGTGACCCGTCCCGACGGCGCCGCGATGCTGCTGCGCGGACGGCATTTCAGCCTTTCCCCTTGGAGAGAATGCTTGAAAGCAGCGAGGCTTCGGCTGCGGCGGTACCGAGCCGAGGCGCGACGGCGACGGCGAGTCCTGCCACCGCTGCGCTCAAGGTCGACGAAGAAGGCGCGGCGCGAACGACAGACCCCGGTCGACCGATGGCCGCTCGCTTCTTTGCCGTCGGCTGGAGTCCGGCGGCATCCGGCGTGACGTCAGTCGATTGGCCGTCGTACCGTGGCGGCTATCTTCTGCCAGAAAGAGAAACATCCAGCGAATCTTTCGGCTCTCGGCGCTCTTTCGTATATATCGCAAAATATCGCAATATCTCGGCTCTCGGCGCTCCGCGGACTCTCCAGGCAAAAGGATTCCCTTCCCTTTTTTTACCTGACCTTTTGAGGGCTCCTCGTGGCTCTTATCAAAGAAGTGAAACGACGTCGCTAGAAAAGCCGTTCTCTGCCGCCGCCGCCGCCGCCGGCGAACTGAAAGGGCGGCGGCGCGTGCTGGATCAAGCCAGTTTATTGCTGCCGAAACATCGTTCGCGGTTCGCTGAATAGCAACGGCAAGGAACCGATTATGTGACGGCCTTATGAATTATGGCGGCGACAAGCCGCTTTAGCGACCGTCTGCGGTTGGTTGGGCGACATGACAGATCCGAAGTTACACAGCAGTCGGCCAACGACGCTCGCTGTAGGAATTGTGCAGGCAGCAAGCAAGCGGGCTCTGCGGACCGCGGGCCATCTCGTTGGCTTCACCGAGACGCCGCTCGGTGAACTTGCTCCGTTGCTGAGCGCCGCCGCCGCCGCCGCCGCCGCCGCCGCCGCCGCCGCTGACACAGGACGCTCGTAACCTTTCGCGGAGGTCGAAGAGACTTGTGTGCGCTGAAAATTTGACTCGCTATCGCACAGAATGGTCCGAGTCTTCGCTGCTGCAGCTGCTGTCAGAATGCCTGCCTTCATCGATGTCCCGCCTAAAAGTTCCTGCCGCGATTCTAACGCTCAGAACGTCACCGGTCGCTTGTCGGCTGGTAACGGCAACCTTACGGGCCCTGCGTTTGCGGCCTAGTTCGGTCAGGACATGGATGTCGAAACCTTGTCTGTAGCGGAACGCTATCTACATCCTTCAACGCCGTCACAGGAAATCGGGTAGCAGTAGAGAGCTGGCGCATGAGGTACGGTGCTCGCTCTTCACGACCCAGGTCGCGGGCTCGAGTCCTGCAGCGGGCTATCATTAATTTCCAACGACAAGCGAGGCTAATAGCCGTTAAGTTTCTCGCTTCTGACGCTATTCAAATGAGGTAGTTGGATCAGCTAATTTACTTAATGTTTCTTTATTTGTCACGAAATGGTTTGACGTTTGTTGAATATTCACTTTAAATGACGTAGCACTCGTAGCAGCGAAGAGAGGACTCGGACGAGGACTCAGTAGTTATTTTCAGCCCAAGCCGAGGCAAAAAAATGAACGGACCTAAAAGAGAGTTCACTAGCCATTTGATCGTGCTTCGTTGGCAGCAAATGTAAAGAGCCCAGAAAGTGACTGAGTTCTCCGAGGGTGCAACATCAAATGCATTATTATTGTTATTATTATTATTATTATTATTGTTGTTATTATTATTGACGCAGCTGCACTGATCGGTTAGGCGCCACTTCAATTCACTCACACAGAGAGAGTCGGTACATCAATGTCGACCGGGCGAATTTAGAAAGAGAATTTAAGAAATAAATTTAAGAATTTAAGAGAATTTAGTCTTTACTATATCAGGCGCGCTTCGCATGCGCCACGCGGCTCGAGGCCACGACCACGGCCGTCAAATAAATTCCCCTTGACCTTGGTCGCGGCGAGCACCGCGGCAGTTCATGGCTTAAGTTGTGGGAGAAGTCACGCCGGCGGCTGCCGCACCGCATCGCTGCAGGCGTCTCTAACGCCGATCCGACGGGGGGGGAAACGCCTACGACGAAGCGACGACTCGCGAGAAGCCGACGGCGCGAGCGACGATGGCAGCCGCAGCCGCCGCCGCCGCGAAAGAGGAGCGTCGAGTGGGACGCTCTCACGATTGCGTGCGATTTTCGCTGTGAAAAAATCTTTCGGACATTTAAATTACAGAGCAATCGACGGTCGAGAAAGTATCTTGCGGATAAAGATGTCTTCGGGCCTTGAAATGTCTCGTCCTTATCAGCTACAATTTGCAACCTACGTGCAAAGTAGCCTGGGTCCTCAAGCCACGAGTTTCCTCGCATGCTCGCAACAAAGAGTCCAGAACCCAGCGTTTAATGCGCTCGTCTTGACCGTGATCAAAGTTATTGTATTTATTAATTATTAATTCTTAATTCTTAATTATTAATTGGCAAAGTTAATGCATTCGACGACCCGAGGTAGATGGCTCGAACCCCGCGGCAGATACGAAGAGCCTGTATCGCGGGCCGACCAGTTAGAGGCTGCGTTCATAGATATTGCCAAAGATGTCAGGCTAGCCTGCGGTCAAATAGCTGCTCATATCGGGCTGCAACCCACAGGGCTCTTATAATAGTAATTATAATAATAATGATGCACTTGATAAAGCCCCTTCAGAGAACTCAATCTCTTTCTAGGTGCTATACATTTGCTGCAAATGAAAACGCGATTGAATGGGGAATAATATCATGCTTGATAGACAGCATGAATAACAGGGTTAGGGGTGACATGCACAGGATCAGCATGCGAATGGGTTAGTGGCAGCATGCACAGTGACACCACGCATAAGCACATCAAAGACGAATCACAGGGACCCACTAAATGCTGTCCTTAATAGGTGTGTTTTTAAGTTCTTTTTAACTGTAGTCAAGTAAGGAGATGTTGTGACGCAGGTCGGGAGCGAGTTCCGGGCTCTGGGAGCATACGAACTAAATGCACTGTCTCCAAAGCATTTGAGCTTTGTACGAGGTATTGGTAGACTGTTGGATTCCGAAAAGCGGGTGGTACAATGCTTGGCCTGGTGGGGGAGTAGATCTGAGAGATAGGCTGGAGCCCAAGAATGAAGTGACCTAAAAGTGAGCGACCAAACTTTGAAGTCGATCCGTTGTTTGACTGGTAGCCAGTGCAGGTCGGCGAGAAGTGGTGTGATGTGACAACTGCGACGCTCACGACAGACAAGCCTAGCTGCAAAGTTGTGTACCAGCTGCAATCGCCCGATTGCACATGCCGGTAGGCCAGCGAGCAGTGAGTTACAGAAGTCAAGACGGGATGTCACAAATGCATCGACCAACGTAGACATGGTATCCTTATCTGAACAAGCCCCTATTTGAGCATTGTTATGTAGCTGAAAGTAGGCAGACTTGATTGTGGAGCAGATGTGGTCGTCTAACGAGATGTCACTTTGGAACATGACACCTAGATTTCGAGCTGATTCAACGGGAGATATGCTGGCAGAGCCAATTTTTTAAGCGTCAGTCTTTCCAATTTCTGAATCACACTGGGTTTGCCCATAACTAGTAAGTCAGTTTTGTCATCGTTTAGTTTTAGAAAATGTGCTGCCATCCATGTGCGGATGTCATCAATGCATGCAGCAAGTGAGCTGAGACAATTTGAGGTGCTCGAAGGGTGGGAGGGATAAAGCAAAGGTACAACTGAGTGTCATCCGCATAGAAGTGAAAGCCTAGATTGTGCATGGCAATCACATCAGCATGAGGGAGAGTATAAACCGTGAAAAGAACCGGACCTAGCACGGAGCCCTGAGGTACTCCATATTTTAGAGGTACTTCAGATGATCTTTGTCCATTCACGTCAATACACTGGAGTCTCCCACTGAGATAGGACCTGAACCACTGCAGAGCAGTGCCGGTGATGCCCAGGCGAGATGAGAGGCGCTCTAGAAGAACTTTGTGATCGATGGTATCAAAAGCTGCCGAAAGATCGAGCCAAACAAGCAGAGACACTCTACCCATGTCTGCATTCCTAAGTAGGTCGTTGTATACCCGAAGCAATGCTGACTCTGTGGAGTGATTAGCTCTCAAGCCGGACTGGAACTTATTAGCAAGGTGTGAGGTTTCGATATAGGAATTCAGCTGGTCTGCCACGACCCGTTCCAGTGTCTTTGATAGGAATGGTAGAAGGGAGACTGGGCGGTAGTTGCTCAAGTTCTCTCGGTCTAGTGTCGCTTTCTTGAGAAGTGGCCTGACGACAGCTTTTTTGAAAGGTGCTGGGACATGACCTGAGGTTAATGACATATTAATGATGTTAGTTATGCATGGCAGCAGCAGATCAATGCAACGTAGGAGCAGGACAGTGGGAATAGGGTCCAGAGGACTTGTTGTCTTCTTTGATTGGGATGTGAACTTCAGGACGAGATCACTAGCGACCTGCTTAAATAAAGACATTGAGTTGCAGCCAGGAATTGGGGAACAGCATTCTAGGGGGGATGTTGTAATCGCAGGGATTGACTCCTGATCTTGTCTATCTTCAGCACAAAGAATCGAGAGAACTGATCGGCTAGATCATCACAAGGATCATCAGGTAAGGAGCTAATCTGGGAACGGTTGAGGAGATAGTTTATTGTCGACATCAGCATTTTTGGATTGTGCATCTGTGATTCAACAATTTTTTATGGAAGCTAGACTTGGCCTTTGCTAGGATCGATTGGTTCGACCCACTGTAGTCTTTATATGCTTGTCGGCGGACACTCAGTCCTGACCTTTTGTTTGTTTTTTCAAGCTTTCGCTTAATAGACCTACCTAGTTTAATGTGTGTGGTAAACCATAGGCCGTCTGGGCGAGTTCGCACAGTAGGCTTAGTCAGAGGTTGCAAACTCGTCGATCATGTCAGCTGGTGTCGTGTTGTAGCTATATACCAATGATGACAGATCGGAGGGGGATTGAGCAGCAGAGGCGAGGCAGATATTCTCGCACGGACAGCATCGATGTTAAGGGTCTTGAGGTTTCTCGATTCACAGAATTTTTTAGGGGAAAAGAAGGCGGGCACTCACTGTAGACTGAATGAGATCTGCATGTGATAAGCAGGATTGGGTAATAATTGGTGATGACAAAGTGGAGTTGCATGAGAAAATTTGGTCGATTGTGTGACCCTTGATGTGAGTAGGGCCATGCACATGAGCCACAACAGACACAGAGTCACTCAATGCACGAAATTCAGTGCTGAAGGCGTCAGATAAGTTATCAAAATAAATATTGAAATTACCCATTACGAGGAAGCATCGATTTCTTGCACACAGAATCGCAATGGGATCAGAGAAATCCGAGATAAAGGAGGATTTGGTACCTGGTGGGTGATAGACTACTGCGACCGTCGGTAGCTTGTTTTCGGGTGAAGCCAACGGATTCAAAAGACTGCTTCGAGGGTACTGCAAAGGGCTTGAAGTTGAATTTCGAGCGGACGATAACAGCAACTCACTTCTAGTTTTGCTTGATCTAGAGGTGTGAAAAGATTGAGAAACTGGTCGGGGTAGTCTTTAACTGTCGGACACTTTACCGATTTTAGCCAAGTTTCCGTTAATGCGAGCAGGTCGAGACCATTTTCAGAAATGAGGTCGCTTAATAACAGAGGTTTATTGCACATTGAGCGAGGATTCCAAAGGCAAGCGCTAAATCGGGGCGTTGGAGTTACAACAGGCCTGAAGATCGCTGCGTTAGAGAGAATCACAGACACGCGTGAAGGAGCGTACTGAGCGGTTCGAGACTTCGTTCTAGATATACCGATCGAGCGGCTACGTAGCTCGCCGTTCCAGCCAAACGACCAGCGTCTGAGCTGGCTGCTCCGGCCACTGCAGCGGCTCCAGGGTTCTTTCCTTTTGTTAATTTGGAATTCACAAATCTTAGCAACAGCATCAACAGCTAGGAATGCTGACGAAGCGACAATAGCTTCGCACGATCATAGCTAGCATGCAGGTTACAAGCCACCAGAGTAGCTAAGGCCGCCGCCGGTGCGGTAGACACAGCAGCCCGAAGCGATAAGCGTTGACTTCCGTAGGCGCTTTATTTCTTACGCGCTACGGTCAAATAACGATGAGAATAGCATTCAATGAGTCCGTGTACACTTTCCTTTGTGTGCTCATGCGTGTACCGACGCTGTGCATGTTATCATTCACCGTTTGACGTGCTTCATTGCAACGAAGAACGTATAAATTCATATTTAAGAAGTGGCATCGAAATATGTATTACTCTTTAAGTTTCATTACAATTTCCTTATTTTCATTATTATTGCTAAAGTTCGTTAGCCGTTTTAGCACCAAGGATGAGGCCACGCGCGTGATCCGAGACGGTGGCAGCAGAGAAGCGAAATATAACCCTAATTTTCTTTAATAAAAAAATCGCATTTCTCGATTACTCGAGCTTCTTGATCGTAACCACTCGACCTCGAAAAAATATGCACTCATATATTCGCAAATATTTGTCAGTGTATTGTGTAAAGCTATGCACACTCGCATTAGGAGCACGCACGTGTGCACATACGCTGCTGAGGCGTACGCCGCCGCGCATGGCTAACGACACTATTTTCATGCTAAGCAACAAAATAGGAAAGATCAATCGCTATAGTCGCGAGTGGAGCCTCTCCTTCGCAAAGAGAGTCGGCCATGCTGCGAGTACGGAGCTTTAGACAAATGACGACCGTCATGGCTGAGCAGGCTTTCACTGCCTCCCTCGGATCTGTCAGTTGACGTAGAACTTATAGCTCGTCTCCTGTCGGTACTCACTCTTCGGCGACAGTATCAGAGTTTTCATCTTATTCTGATCCGTGTACTGCAAAGAGCCGAGAATTGCATTTGAAACTTGCGCCGAGGCAATACCACTGCACCGTGCTCCATGGCAATTGCTAGCTCCGTGGCAATTGCTAGCTCCGTGGCAGAGCAAGTGAGTCAAACCCAAGCATCCAACACCGACATTTGGACCAAGCAGAAAAAACGACAAAGCGACTAAAAACCAAAAAACCACTCCGAGGACGCGAGCGCCGGCTCGGCACGCCACGCCTCGCTGCTATGGATTCAACCAAGCCACCCGGAAGTGTCACCGCAGGCGTGGAGTGTGCTCTCTCGAGAAAAAGCGCCCCCTACACCCCTTCACCCAAGGCAACTCTCGCCTCCTCGAAGTGCCAAAGAGAGATTCGAGCTCTCGAATTGCATCCGGGTGCGTTCGATCTTTCGAGCTGCATTTTGCGTCTGAGAATGCATCTGTGCACCGCTACCGGCCCACGGACCACTCCGGAACTAAGCGGCGGCGGAAGCGGAGCCGGAAGCGGATGTCGATATTGACTGCTAGCGGCGCTCGAATGTGGACCGCCCGCGTTCTTGAGCGCGATTGTTACCTCCCGCACCATTTTCCTCTCACGTAACGAACGTGCCACGCTTTAAAGAGACTAGCTTCGCAGGTAGTTGTCACGTGGCATGTAGTTGGCACGTTGTTCAGCATGGCAGTTGTCATTTCGCGGTTTTAATCAGGAAAGCGCGAAAGGCAGCTGTGCGGCCAGACAGGATTATCTCGAGGATTATTCCGGGAGCTTTGGCCGCCGCCGCGCGGGTTACGGCTACTCACCACGTTCGCCACTGGGTACAGCTGTGGCTGCGCCATAAAATAGGCCATGCCAGTGTAGTTCATCCCGTACTTTCCTTGTACTTGTACGTTAAGCCTGGGTACGAACACCCGCAAAGCCGGCTGGTTACTGTAAACTTCCATGGCAATGTTGGTAGCGGAGCTACTAACCCTGCAGCAAAAAATCAATTAGCGAAACCGTGCGTGCAGGTAGCGATTTCGACTGCTGGCTAACCATCAAACTCGCCCCACCGCAGTAAGCCAGCTGCGGTGGGACAGCGTCCTTGCGATGGGTTCAGGCATGCCACAACAAACACGAGTCAAAGGCATTTTGAAATATTTCTTTCGCTTTTCCCAGTTTTGCAGATTGTGCTGCAGTAAGATTAAGCTGCAAGATTGCCCATCAGTGGGATAGAATCATCGGATAGATAAGCAGCCGACATTCAGGCCCGCTTTCGTGAGCAGAGTAATTAGTTTCCGACATTTTTTCACCACACCGACAAGTACAGCTCAGATTAAGAATACGGCTGACATCTAAACAGGCTCTTAACTTCACATTTTGGCTGTTAGGCTGAAAAATTGTTAGGATAAATAAAAGGCTGACTCAATTGTTATCGGAGCAGCTAACCTGCACGCAAACACTGGCACAAAGATCATAGACGCGAACATACAATTGGACGATCTTTGCTCGTCTCACGTATCCTTTGCAAACTCTTTACGTGCGTAGTTCTAATTCTTTTCGTGCGCAGTTCAATGAGGCCGTTAGCTCCGAGGCCACAGCTGTTTGAACTTGAAAACAGCCGTGACCCAGTCGTGCCGATCATTAAAATGAGATAGCCTTGAATTAATTCGTTTGCAAGCTAGGATAAATCCCGCTGAAACTGTGCCCTGCTTACTGGTTGAGCTGCGGCCAGCTTTCTTGAGTCGCCGATTTCAGATTCTCATGGTTGACATAAACTGACTGAAAACAGCTTGTCGCCGCATTTGAAATACGGATCTCAAGAGTCCAGAAGGCGTCACACACAACCTCTAAGAAGCAAGAACGTGTTACTCTCCCATGACATAAACTATTACGTACGACGTTTAGGTTTAAGACAAGGGCACGCTGCGTTTAAAGGCATCACTGGGCATCACTTCGATGCTCCATTGAGGCCATTGTGGTGCTGAGGCAATGATAATCCTACGATACTGTGTAGCTGTGCCGAAGCTAGTCGGCTCACCATCCACTTTAGAGCAGCATCATCATAATTTATCTTCCGCGTCCGGATCGTGCACTACCCTTTGCGGACGATGCACTACCCTTTGCGGACGATGCACTACCCTTTGCGGACGATGCACTACCCTTTGCGGACGATGCACTACCCTTTGCGGACGATGCACTACCCTTTGCGGACGATGCACTACCCTTTGCGGACGATGCACTACCCTTTGCGGACGATGCACTACCCTTTGCGGACGATGCACTACCCTTTGGGGACGATGCACTACCCTTTGCGGATGATGCACTACCCTTTGTGGACGATGCACTACCCTTTTCGCATTATGTAGCCGAGCTATTTACGGATACATCGGACAAATTGTGCTAGCTCAAACAGCTGCACTCTGTCAAACTAACTCTTTCTCTACTATAAGCCACTGCTTTGTATTTTTCCTGTCCAGCATTTGTAACGAGCCTAGAAAGAGATTTAGTTTACTCAATTTTATTGTTATTACTATCATTATTATGAGGTTTACACACACTTGCAAAAATCGATCATACTCATTGCTACCAAAATTAATGAGAGATTCCATAAATCAGTTCAAGTCATCGGCAACGACGCAGGTTTGCAATCACAACGAGCACGACAACAATACGAGGAGCATTACAGCGTTACAATCAGTATTGTATACAGAGCTAAAAGTAGCAACATTGCTCTGAAGCTTACGTACCTCGCAAGGAGAGCTTTCCCGGTTACATGTATTGCACTGAACGTATAATCGTACACGTTGATATAATTAATGACTTTTTGGATGTTATTAAAAATGTCTGTGGGCGTCTGGAACTGCAGGTCTGGAGATGGAGTCACTTCAGCTCCTGCGCGCAGAAGCATCAAGTAAGCAGCTCAATGGCAAAGTCAAGAGATGAACAGCGAAACACCGGCACAATGACACAATGACACAATGACAGCGGCGAGCAGCAGCACTGCTATTAGTCAGGGAGGAGACAGAGGCGAGCGGAGCCGGTGCTAGCAAAGATGGTGCCAGTCATGATGGAGGAGACATCGACGAGCAGCAGCATGCTATTAGTCATGACCGATTGAGAATAACGATCGGTCTGGCAGACGAGGCATTGGCATGGTTTAAATCATTTTTTATCCGATCGTGTTCAATCCGTGTCGCGTAGGGGTCAGGTCTCATCCACCAGACCAGTCACCCGTGGAGTCCCTCCAGACAGCTCACTACTTAAACTGCTCTCCTGGCTCAGTTATGCTTCTCACGTTGTCTTTGTTTCGTGAGATGAAGTCTGTTGGCTACTGAATGGGTACCGAAAGCCGCTTAGGCTGTGAGTGAGCTAAAGAGAACTCTCCTGCGTAACACACACATAGTCTTTGTGGCTTTGTAGGGTTACAGACGAAGATACAATAAACTACATTGCAAGCAGCGGGGGGGGGGGGGCAAAGACAGCTGCAAATATATCCACTGCTGGTAGTAGGGGAGGAGACAGAGGCGAGCAGAGACGGTGCTAGTAGTAGGGGAGGAGATAGCGGGCGAGCAGGGACGGTGCTAGTAGTGACACAGAAGGCACTTATGCAGCTTACCAGACTTATCGATGGCAGTCGTCGTGGTGAATAATTGCATCATATGCCCACTTATGTCAGCATTATTCTACAACGAAAGACCCATTTCTGAGATTTATTCTCGGGTGGTAGGTTTACCAATACAGCATCTCATTTACGCGAGCGCCCTCCAATTTATCATGCTGGGAAGTTGCTTGAACCAGAGACAGCCCCGTTAGTGCAAGCAGGCGCTTAGATAGAACATCCGGCCTCGACTTCAGAGCTGCCTCATTCTCATTGGGCTGGAAAAGAGCGGTTACTGACTTCGCGTTAGCAATTTCATTGCAGCGTTGCCTTGGGGGAGGGGTGGCCATCACGAAAAGGATTCACTGTCAGAATTCACTGTCAGAAAAGTTTGTGCCATTTGGATTTCCGCGATGGCCGCTACGAGGCTGTTGAGCTCAAACTTCCGATTGTCACTAAAAATATATCCAATACAAAGTGGCAATCACTGTGTAAGTTTGGACAACAAGTCCAACGGCATGTCGTACCTGGCACTCTTAAGTAACTCTTCCCGACATTAGTGGCTATCGTTTTAGATAGAACTCAAAGACTCAGCACTCAATCAGCACTCACTATGAACATCAACCTCAACCTCTGACCTGCTGACTCTTCTTGCCAGCCCAGCTGGCATAGCTCGGCTGCTCGGAAGATGTCGCCAAGGGTCTTCCACCCAATGCCTAGCTGTACGACTCGCTGCATCGGCCACCCCGGTCGCTCGATCATATTTCAGATCAAGCCCAGTTGTTTTTTTATTTTCCTATCGCTTTCTTGGTCTTCTTACTTTATAGATGCCATGCTAGCTGATTTATATTTTGGAGGAAACAATTTTTTGAAAACAGATTTACATTTGCATTGGCTACCATTAAATGATGTACCACTATCACTTTTTTTAGTCGGGCTTGACAGTTTATAAGGGCTTATTTCGGGGAGGTTGAATACGCTGTAGTCGTTGACCTCCAAGCTTCAAAGTGTATTATAAATACATCCAAAGCGCCAAGCCGGCCCACGGTTTCTTACAGCGAGGTCAAGTTTGCGTTCATCCATTCGTTTATTTGCATGGACGGGAAACTCAATCGGGAATTACCCTAAATTCAAGTGTTTAGTGCTATCCTCATATTTGAAAGGATTAGTTGAATTGGTCTTTGATAGTGTCACACTAATTATTGGTCAAGGGCTTTTTGCATACAAGATTGACAGAGATTAACAGATTTGATACACGATTTAAAACTCACGGGGTGAAAGAGGCAAGTAAAACGAAGTGAATAGATTTTTCTCCGCAAGATACTTTACGCGTGCATTTGTGACAGCGACCAGAGAAATCACCTAAGATCACGAATCACTTAATAATCCTCTAGTGACTTGACTGACATGCACGAATCGTGCTGGTCACATTGCCCGATACGTCTCACCACGTTTACGGTGAGGGAAGACAGATAGGGTCGCGTTTAAATAAATAATAAATAAATCCTAGCTGATTAAACAGCCTCTTTTTGTATAGCGACAGAAGAGCCTTTACGGCTATCACCACCGCTTGCAGTGGCGATAAAGAATCGCCCACTGCAGGAATCGAACCCACGACCTCGGGACCAAGGTCGTGAAAGCAACCGCCTTACCTAGTGTGCCATCACGGCAAGCCTGTGTATTTGCTACGGCATACTGAGTGTCATGAATTCAATTTAAGACCCCCATGTCCGATTAATTTTGCATGCACAAAAAGCGGTGCATGCAGCAACACTGGCCCACTGCAGACAGGAACAGATCGCACGTCAAACATATTAATGAATCCTTCGCAATACGTGGGTGCGAGCACTTACCGGTCCTCCGAGGTTAAAGGCCACAGAATTGCACATGTCCACCGGCGAGGCGGTGTCAGTTTCAAGTGTCATTGTTACGATCAGCTCGTTGGAGGCCGTCAATTCGTAGATAGCGTGCACCCACACCAGCCCGGGAATGCCGTCGGCACCCGACGAGCTATTGTACAGGAAATGGACGCGGTTTTGCCCGTCGACATGGCTGTTGAAATTTCTCTGCAAACATTCGCCGGATGGAAACTGGCCTTAGCTGAACGAAACTCTTTCGATTTAAATGGACATTGAATTACAAAATAACACTGAAGTTGCGCGAAGATTAAAAATAAGTGTACAAAATGCTCTACTGTATAGATACTCAATACTAAATTTAGTTCTCGACTTATGACTCAGTTCTTGCAATTGAAAGTGAAAATGTCTCTTAATTGTTATGGAATGCTGCACTTTATGAAAACGCAAAAACTCGAGATTCACAGAAATTGTAGATGATCAAACAACCTCACTTATATATAGCGGCATGAAAGCCTCGATGACTATCGCCGCTGCCCCTGCAGTGGGCAATAATGAACTGCCTGCAGCAGGATTCTAACCTCTGCAGGGTCTGCATGGTGAAGTTCGAGCATCTGGGCTAAGGTTAGGGGCTAAGGTTAAGGGTTAAGGGTTTAGGGTTAATTAAGCAGGCGTTGCATGCGGTGCTAAATCCACACTTTGAAACCGATCCGGTTCTCTTCGGGAAAACGATGTCGCTACAGGATTATGCATAATTTATCTAGCTGATGCTTAGCTACGTCTGCATAGAAACCCGGTACGAAAAAAGGGTTATTTAGCTAGCCTAATTTGACCCGATTCGAGTGAGTTTGTGCTGCATTTCATTCAATGAAGTCCAAACGTCGCTCAATTTGCCAGGCTCACCTGATTTTGAGTCTAATTAATTCGAAGCAAGCCATCCATGTTCTGATCACACCCGGTAGCAAATTCCCAACTTGTGTACTTAAGTGCAGACACACAGTTCACTTCTAATGTAGCTCACAGATCTTTCTAGAACACACAACGAGCGCAGCTTTTTAACCAGTTTAACTTTCCAGTACAGACTGTAGGGCCTTAGACAAACCTTATTTATAATGCATCAGAAATAAGTTGCATACATGCGACTAGAGTGCCTCGCGTGAGATCGCTGTGACCTCGCTGTGAGCAAAGCCTTCGGGCAAAACGACAAAGCGTGACACGCACGGCAATTAACTTCAAGCGAGGTCAGATGTGAACGTCCATCTTTGGAAAGCTCGGCTGGCCTATGCAGACATGTCAAGCAGCTCACAAATGAGAGCAACCAAGTCGTTGCTGCGGCTCTCTCTTCTGCTCTGACAGATTCGTCTATAAAGGGCGTCTGCTCTGCTCTGACAGATTCGTCTATAAAGGGCGTCTGCTCTGCTCTGATAGATTCGTCTATAAAAGGCTTCTGCTCTGCGCTGACAGATTCGTCTATAAAAGGCTTCTGCTCTGCACTGACAGATTCGTCTACAAAGAGTTTCTGCTCTGCGCTGACAGCCTTATCTACAAAGGGCTTCTATAGGTAAAGGACGGCTCACAATCCGGGCCGAACAAGAAGGAGCAGAAGAAGGCAGAGCCGTGAGAGCAGCAACGCGTTACGTGTCTGCTGTCTCTCTCTCTCTCTCTCTCTCTCTCTCTCTCTCTCTCTCTCTCTCTCTCTCTCTCTCTCTCTCTCTCTCTCTCTGCTCTCTCTCTCTCTCTGCTCTCTCTCTCTCTCTCTCTCTCTCTCTCTCTCTCTCTCTCTCTCTCTCTCTCTCTCTCTCTCTCTCTCTCTGCTGTCTCTCCCTGCTGTCTCTCTCTCTGCTGTCTCTCACTGCTGTCTCTCCATGCTGTCTCTCCCTCTGCTGTCTCTCCCTGCTGTCTCTCCCTGCTGTCTCTCCCTGCTGTCTCTCCCTGCTGTCTCTCCCTGCTGTCTCTCTCTGCTGTCTCTCTCTCTCTCTCTCTCTCTCTCTCTCTCTCTCTCTCTCTCTCTCTCTCTCTCTCTCTGCTGTCTTAAGGTAGTGGATTTTGAGCGCTGCTTCTCTGCAGTCGCATTTCTCCTCGCCGGGATGGCTCGTGGATGCAATGCTGGATGCTGCCCCCGAAAGTAGTGACTTAGGAAGTCCGCCATACTACCGCCATACCACTTCCGCTCCCTAAGCCAGCCAGAAGAATTCTGCAGTCTGCTGCTGCTGCTGGCTGGTACATTTTCGGTCACGGTTCACCTCCTTAAAAGGTTCAGCCCTCTTGGTGAATTCGGAGCTGCGTCTCGGGCAGTACCGCCGCCGCCGAAGACGGATGTGCAACGCCTTCGTAGCACACTAGCAGCTGCACAGGTCTCAGACTCGTCCCCGCCTTCTTCGCTGGCGGAGGACGACACCAAACTTACCGTGTAGAATCCATCGGTGCCACCATTAGTGTAGAATGGATCCGTGCTACTCTGCTTATTGAATTCAAACGTACTTCCACCATACGGCAATCTCCACGGAATCGCTGAGCAAACTCTGCCATTAACGGATCCAAGTTTACTCTGCTGAAAGTCTGAAACACGACAGCAATATTTATACGAACAGCCTTCGAGGAAAAAATACATTAAACATACACATACATCATAGTGTCGCCGAACAAAATTTGATGTGCTTATTTAAAGGTGGGACCTCATTAAAAACCTTATTCAAAAGTGGTACGTATTTATTACGTGGACTATAAAAACCGAAATGGTATCGGGTGAACCTTGCTGCCCCTCCCCCAGGCATCCCACGAAGCTGCTTGCTGCTCAAACACCCGGCCAACCAATAGGAAATACTTTACCCTCGCTGGGCTCGTCGAATCGTACCGCCCGCCGCTCTTCTCGCTCAAGTCGTGTCCACTATTTAATGCAAGTACAGGAGGGGTCGCAAGCACATTACCTTGCCGGCATGACTTTGGCCCTGAAGGCCAAGGATTTCAATCGTCTCAAATGCCTGGACCAACTCCAGAAATACAACTGACTGCCTATCTCATAGCATCGGCTTTTCTGCGGTCTCAACCCGAAGATTTTGTCTAGAAATTAATTTATGTGCAAGCTATCACTAACCAATTAACATGCTTTATTTCCAGGATACATAAAGTGCCTGGAAAATGTTGTATTTCTTTAAATATAATAGCAAAATATTGCATTATTATTACAGTATAACTTTCTATAGTATTTACTGCATCACCGAAAGCCGCGTAGGCTGTGAGTGCGCTATACACAACTCTCCAGCTTTACACCCACATGGTCTTTATGACTTTGTGGAGTTACAGACGGAGATACATTACATTACATCTGTACAGTGGACTTCGGCTTATGAGTGTCTCGGCATACGAGTGTTTCGAGATACGAGCTGTCTCTCGGCCGATGTTTTGCTTTGCCTTGCGAACTAAAATTCGGGCTAGTAGCCAGCTTCAGATACTCCACCGCTAGTTGCCGCAGAAAACATCACCCTGCGTGTGGTTTCTCCGGCCAAAGATGGTAGGGCAGCAAATCTTTATATATACATATATATATATATGTGTGTGTGTGTGTGTGTGTGTGTGTGTGTGTGTGTGTGTGTGTGTGTGTGTGTGTGTGTGTGTGTGTGTGTGTGTGTGTGTGTGTGTGTGTGTGTGTGTGTGTGTGTGTGTGTGTGTGTGTGTGTGTATATATATATATATATATATAACTTACCATTCGATCGTGTTTCCTTTTCTGCAAATGTAAAGTGCCTAGAAAGAGATTGAGCAGTCTGAGGGCACTCTCTTTCTAAGCACTTTACATTTGCTACAAAGGAAACACGATCGAATGGTGTGTGGTATCCTGCTTGATTAACAACAAGAATAACATGGTTAGTGGTGACATGCACAGTGTTGGCATGCAAGTACGGTTAGTGGTAGCATGCAGTGTCAGCAAGCATAAGCATATAAAGGACGAATCACAGGGACCCACTAAATGCTGTCCTAAATAGGTGCGTTTTGAAGTCTTTTTAAATATGGTCAAGTCAGAGGATGTCATGAAACTAGTCGAGAGTGAGTTCAAAGCTTTGGGAGAATACGAACTAAGGGCACGGTCTCCAAAGGATTTGAGCTTAGTGCGAGGTTTTGGCAAACAGTTTGCGAAAAGCGGGTGGTACGATGCTTAGCCTGGTGGGGGAGTAGATCTAATAGGTAGGCTGGAGCCAAATAATGAAGGGACCTAAAAGATTAGCAACAAAGCCGTGACATCGATCCGTGCTAGTGGAGGTCGGCGAGAAATGGTGTGATGTGGCAACTGCGACGCTCACAACAGACAAGCCTAGCTGCGGAGTTTTGCACCAGCTGTAATCGCCTGATTGCACATGCCGGTAGGCCAGCAAGCCGTGATTTACAAAAGTCGAGATGGGATGTCACAAATGCATGGACCAACTTAAATGTAGTATCCTTATCTAAACAATAAGAACTTTAGCAAGGTAGCCGAGGTACCAATATATATATATATATATATATGTATATATATATATATATGTATATATATATATATATTGGTACCTCGGCTTACGAGTGTCTCGACATGCGAGAGTTCTTCTACAAATTTGTATACCGGGTAGGAGTCATCTGAGTATTGAGCCCTACAATTTATTACGTCAGATAGGATTTTCTACCATTCCTTCTGCAGAAATTTGAACAATTCATTACAGTTTCGTGGAATGATGACCTGTTCGCGTATTTTACGCTCTAACTCCTGTCACAAATGTTCAATGCGGTTCAAATCTGGACTCGGATCCTCGGGCCCTTTCAAATCCGGAAGCGATTCCAAATCCGGAAGTGATCGAAGCCTTGACTCACGGGGTTGCCAAACAAGTCCTTCCCTTTGCCTGCGGTATGCTTCGGATCATTTTTCCTGTTGCCAAATAAAGTCAAAACCATGCATGCTGTGAGCTGACGGAGCACCAATATTCTTCCCAATGTCAAAGTAGCGTTCTGCATTCGTGATCCCCTGCACCAGGTGCAAGCTCTCTACACCCACACAACTAAAGCAACCCCACACCATTACCCCACCGATGTAGACATTTCACTGTCTTTTGAAGACAAACAACAGGATATGCTTCCCCTTTTTGACTCCATAGCCTGCTACGCATTGCCACCACCCTCATCTTCCGGTCCTCGAGTAGCCGCTCACTGTAGCTGCTCACTGCTTCTGTAATCCCCAATTTTCCTCGCCATCGCTCGATTAGATTAATCCTCATTTTTCCATGCAAGGTCACCCTTTTGGCACTCCGAGAGCTTGGAAAATCTGGCTATCTTCGGTTGAGCGCTGCTTATCGCTTAGAGCCTCTGAACCCAAAATGGCCTGGCCGCGTGGTACTCAGACAGCTTGCGATTGCATTCCTGTGCGATTCCCTGTAGCAGGCTGGTCTAGTAAACCTGAACGCGAAACCCTGTTTTTGGGGTAAGGAGATAAATATACTAGTCCCGGCGCTGGCGATTTTCCAACTTCACTCCTCTAAAACGTCGACGATACGGCAGAGGGTGAAGCTTACAAGCTCTATTGTATATCAGTTGATAGAGACAGATTTTTCTAGTATTCCATAATTGGTTAGTGCACTTAATGGAAACGCAGCCAGTGGAACTCGGAAAGTAATGGGGCGAGTGTTTGGTTCGAGCATTTTTGGCCCGACACTATGTCTACACGCACGCACGCACGCACGCACGCACGCACACACACACACACACACACACACACAAACGTACGCACGCACACGCACATACATACATATATGTGTGTGTGTGTGTGTGTATATATATATATATAAATATATATTCATGCACTCAAATGTAGATAGTGTGGGATATTAAAAATGCCTTCATGTATCTGTTTATTGAGAATATCCGTGAAGGTACACTGCATTTGTCACTAACTGTAAAACCGCAAGCTTTCTTTGACCTGTCTTTACGAATTTCGAGCCATAAACAGACTGAGCGGAATGATAGTACTCACTGGCTATGTTGCTGTCATTCGATCCAGCGACCACATCCACCAAGCCCGATGCTGCCGGGATTCGTAGGGCGTTGACTCGGGCTCCATAGCTGATTAACTCCGCTTGCATTCCCTGGCTATTTGTCAAGGTATACCTGCAATAGATTGATGAACCTTAGATTCTATGCATGCGTGTGGTAAAAAATTAGTAAGGAAAAACAGCCATTGTGTTCCAGGCAGCCGAAATCGGTTGCTCATGCAAGCATCAATGCGCGCCGGCACGCCCTAAAGTTATAAATCTAGAACGTGTTGTAGTCGTTGCAACAAAAAGCTCCATTGGCTCTTGCCTTATTCTGATTGGCTCTTGCCTTATTCTGATTGGCTCTTGCCTTATTCTGATTGGCTCTTGCCTTATTCTGATAGGAAATCCATGCAAATTGTGATTCACATATATATATAGAGAGAGAGAGAGAAAGAATATCTCCATTAGGGCCTCTCCGTATGCATACCCCTACATGCTTTTTCTATGCAAATGAAAAGCTCCAAAGCTGATTTTTCTTGAAGGTTATCGAGGTGGTCAAAGACAGTCAATCCAATATTACAAAGCAAATCACAAGTCGAATGAGATGGCAGTATTTGCAGAGTGACCTCTATGCTAAGATTAGGTAGGCGAATTTCAGATCAAAGATTTGTATACACTCAAAAAATATGGTATTCCGGTGGTCCATGCCTGAAACCCATGCCAAAGTGTGTTTTTGTATTTTTGGACCACTTAGCTTTGAGCTGTTCCATCTCTCACAAGACAGTAGTGATAACAATAATAAAATAACAATAAATGGCATGTTTATTGCACTTCAAGGGAACTAAATAAATCTCTTGCTTGGCCCTAAGTGGGTAGACTTTTTGTGCATGAATAAATGCAAGTAATTGCACACAAATAAATGAATTAAAATTATGTTGTTGTATGAGAAAAGTAAGACATCCTTTGAACATAAACCCTAATGCATCTTTCGAAGGAGAAATTGATACAAGACCCGGTCTTAGTTTTGGTGAAATGCGGTACCTAATTTAGCATTATGGGAAGCGACAGCAGATTTTCGGCTTTTCAGTGGCTCTACTCTGTTCAACATTTGCCGTCACGTCAAGTTGTAAATGGCCGACGAGACCACCGAGCTCCCACCAAACTCTGCTCGTGTGACCCGAAAGCTCGGGGAAGAAGGAAAAAGCCTACAACGATCTGGCACAGACGCTTCTGGCTAAGGTCAAGGTGTCGGCCAGTCATCAGCAGTGGGAGGTATGAGAGCCTAGTTTTTGCTCCGGTTCACCACCTATGCCGGGCCAGCAGGCTGACAAGGTGGACTTTGGACGGCCACTGCCCATCTGACACGAGAATGGGAGCGTGAAGCCGAGTCTCGCGAGCGTCCAACCAGCCACCAGCCAATTCGCGACCGAATGCTGAGACCAATCCCAATGCCGGCCAGGATAGCTGCCAAGCTAGTGCCTCGTCATTGCCTCGAACGCAAAGCCCAGGTCAAGGTCATGGCTGAGACTGATCAACCCGGGGGCAAGCAGCTCGAGAGTAGAGGCCACTAGTAGAGGTCACTGCACCAGTGTAGCTCAGCTAGCACAAAAACGTGGCTCGACTGCCGGCTGCCTCCTCAAATGTTTCAGTGTTTTACGAACTGCAAGCCAAAGCAATTCTACCAATAATAGGATAATTATAGGATTCGCCGAGACAACTCGTGTAGCAAATCGCGCATGCTACCACACCAACTTGGTTTTCTCACCAGATGCACAGAGACGAGAAATGTTTCCGCAGTACCTCGGGCTATCGCTACCTTCCTACATAGTCGCTATTTTTGAAGGACTTTTCAAGGTAAGCTGCAAGACAATCATCAATGAACTCAATAAACAAGGATTAATGACGAGCAAATTTCATGCTTGGAAAAAAATGCAAATGCACTTAAGAGCCTAGATAGGAGCCTGCAGAGGTCGTCATGTTGTTATCTCCCTTTTTAATCGTGGCTACACATACATCCTCTGCTGGTACCCATACAGAAATGATGTATCTCTCATGAAGTGGCGCAGCAGCAGCCATCATTCCAGCACTAACGTCAGGCTGTTTTCGCTCATATTCTAGTGCAGTCACGCACGTTTGCCGATCCCAGCAGCAGCAAACGGAGTAAATTCAAGGCCACTCACCTGCTAACAGTACTCAGGCCGTCCAGGGACGGTCCAAGATTGCTCATCTTCACCGACGTGCCAGTGACAAGTGAGGCAGTCTGTGGGATGGTCGTGGTTGTGGTTGTAGGTCCGGTATACTGTAATCAGCAAGATATGTGAGCTAATTTATAGCAGGCAACCTGCGGCTACCCAAAGCACACTCGGTGCCGGTACATGGACACACGATATGACATCAATAATAAAAATACACTTGATAAAGCGCCCTCAGAGAACTCAATCTCTTTCTGGTCGCTTTAAATTTGCTGCAGAGGAAACGCGATCGAATGGTGAGTGGATATCATATTTGATAAACAACATTAATAACATGGTTAGGAGTGGCATGCACAGGGTCAGCATGCAAGTGTGGTTTGTGGCAGCATGCACAGTGTCTTCAAGCATAAATACATAAAGTACGAATCACACAAGGACCCACTAAATTCTGTCCTAAATAGGTGTTTTTAAGTTCTTTTTAAATGTGGTCAAGTCAGGGGATGTTGCGACGCAAGTCGGGAGGGAGTTCCAGGCTTTGGGAGCATACGAACTAAAGGCACGGTCTCCAAAGGATTTGAGGTTTTTACGAAGTGTCAAACTGCCTGCTAGCACTTTGCTGGATCCAGGATCACCGGACCCGTCGAAAGATGCAACATGGCTACTGCAACTGCTGCAAGCCGTGGAAACACACAGGACGCTGGCCGAGTTTGCCACTTGGAGCCGAAAGAAAGAGCTTCTACTACTGCTCTCGCATCTGACATTTACTTTCCGCCTCATCGCCTTTCCTTCCTCTATTCATTCTCTTTCCTTACCCATCATTCACTTTCCTTCCTCTATTCATTCTCTTTCCTTACCCATCATTCACTTTCCTTCCTCTATTCATTCTCTTTCCTTACCCATCATTCACTTTCCTTCCTCTATTCATTCTCTTTCCTTACCCATCATTCACTTTCCTTCCTCTATTCATTCTCTTTCCTTACCCATCATTCACTTTCCTTCCTCTATTCATTCTCTTTCCTTACCCATCATTCACTTTCCTTCCTCTATTCATTCTCTTTCCTTACCCATCATTCACTTTCCTTCCTCTATTCATTCTCTTTCCTTACCCATCATTCACTTTCCTTCCTCTATTCATTATCCTGTCTGACCCATCATTCACTTTCCTTCCTCTATTCATTCTCTTTCCTTACCCATCATTCACTTTCCTTCCTCTATTCATTCTCTTTCCTTACCCATCATTCACTTTCCTCCCCTTTTTTCTTTCCTGCCTCTGCTGCTCCTCCTCCTGTCTGTCTTGCATTCATCAGTTTGGAGCAAACAGCAGATCATTGCTAGATCATTGCCATTTCGTTGTCTCTAGAATCCCGTCGTAGAATCAAAATGCCCTTGCGGCGCCAATGCCATCACAGACACAGAGACCGAAGCCAATCGGGTCTGCAATCCCCTCCCCCTTGTGTACCTTCTTAAAGCGGATAACCGAGTTCGGCACAAATGTAAGTCTGATGGCTATCTGATGGAAGTCTGATGGATAACTGGTATAAGTCTGATGGCTATCTGATGGAAGTCTAACGGAAGTCCCCATGCCTACCACGCGTGAATCGTAAGCCCCACAGGCTTCCAGTGTGGGTTGCAGAAAACTCTGCTCCATAATACACACTTAATCCTCGCGCCGTTACAGATGAAGATACTATAAGATATGACGAAGATAAAGTGCTGAGTTACAGACGAAGATACCAGCATACACGGCATACACCCTTGCAGCCTTCCCATGCAATGCATCTATCTCTGTCTGCAACTCTAAAAAGTCACAGAGGCAAAGTGATAGTATAACGCAGGAGATAATATTTGTGAGCGGCTTTCGGTAGGCACGCTGTAGCCAGTAGACTTTATCTTGCGAAACAAAGAGATTCAGAAGCATAGCTGAGTCATCAGAGAAGTGGAGGGAGTGAGTAACATGAAAGTAGCAGTTCGGGGAGGCTAGAAAAGATGTGCCCAGTCGGCATTAGGAAATAGACGTCGTTTCGTAAGAGTTGTGAAAGTTAAGTTCCACAGTATATGACCTACAGTGCTAAGACTTCTGTCGCCAATTGTCTTTAAGCATAGGAATTGAACAGTTAATTAATTCTCTATTGAGGACAGCAGGACACGAGGAAAGTGAATTTGGTGCAGCAGTTCAGCCAGGTCTGGGCTTGTTTGGCCTAGTGGTTAAGGCGCTCACCCCGACCGAAGTCAAGGTGAATGAATTTGATTTGGCCGAGGTCGTGGGCTCGAGCCCCGTAGCATATGTGAAGCGCCTGAATAGAGATCAAGTTCTCTTATGGCGCTACGCAAATGAATTATTTCATTGCTATATTAGGTCTGAATGAGCCAAGCCATGGCCTTGGCCTTGCTGCCTCCGGCACGGTCACGGTATGGCTCTCATTTCCTCGTCATAGGCGATGCCCTTAATTGCGAAGCTGAAGCAGTAAGCAAGTCATCAGACCTGCACTCAAGGCTGAAGAGTGAAATACGAGCCGCCGTAATACCCCTGCAGGACGCACCTCAGCACACACTACAGGACGCACTGCAGGACGCACCTCAGCACACACTGCAGGACGCACTGCAGGACGCACCGCGTGACGCACCGCACGATGCATTGCAGCATGCATTGCAAGATCCACTAATGGTGCACTATAACTAGCACTGCAAGCACACTGCAAGATGTACTGTAGCATGCAATGCCTGATGCACTATAGGATGCACGATTGATGCACTGATGCAGCTGCTCGAGTTAGCGAAGCTATGACGAGCGTGCACAAGGTAACTGCTGCTGGTGGTTGCTTGCAGGAACTCCTTAAAAAGGGCGTAAGCAGTGCCTACTATTTGCCCACGAGAGGCCCCGTTGGTACTCTCGTTGGCTGATTTGCCTGCAGACTGAATGAGCCATGGAGGCGAGGGCAGGGTCAAAGCATATCAAACTCGAAGAAACTCCAGCAAAAAACATCGGCAGTGAATTACTCGGGGCAGATGAAGACAGATAGAAGATAGAAGATAGTAAGTGTTTTATGCAAGACTACAGAGCTCGCGACTGCACGTTCACGACGCAGATTGGGCCGCTAGGGTCCAGATCTAGGGTTGAGATGCCACAGTAAACAAAAACCGGTGCCCAAGCCAGTATGCAAGCACCCTCTCCCTAATACTGTCAAGACTATTTGCTCTCTCTCTTCGGTGATACTAATAAAAGGAAGAAGAAATTTGCATTGCACCCAAAGAGAACTAATATTACTCTTTCTAGGCACTTCCCTTCAGTTGGAAAGGGGGCGTGTCAATTGCTTAGTGACGTCATGCACGGCTTCAACACACAACAGCACAGGAGGAGAGTTCTACTGACAGAGCTAATGCTGACAAAAAAAAGGTAGGCTTTACCTTGTTTTTAAATCTCGTCAATTTGAAATTTTTTAACTACCTGATTAAACATCTTCATTTGTAACAAGAGCCTTAACAGCTATAGACCTGCACGGCTTCCAGCGGGCAATAAAGGATAACTCACTGCATGACTCGAGTGTGTGCGTGTGTGAGTGCGTGTGTGAGTGCGTGTGTGTAAAAGGGAAACGCAAGGGGCTGCAGTGATGCCGCATAGGCTAACAATTACTTGTGTGTGTACACATGGAGCAGCGGCAGTTCAATCTGTGGTCAAACAAGGCAGCCACTGACAGTAACAAACGCTGCTATTTATGAAGCACACCGATCAATCGATATGCACGACAAGAAGAAGCCACCACTATGCAAGAGAGAGAGAGAGAGAGAGAGACAGAAACAGAGAGAGAGAGAGAGAACGGGGGAGAGAGAGGGAGGGAGAGAGACAGACAAAGCGAGAGAGGGGGAGAGAGCGAGAGAGAGCAAGAGAGAGACACGGACAGACAGAGCGAGAGAGAGGGGAGAGAGAGAGCAAGAGAGAGCGACAGAAAAAAGAGAGACAGACACAGAGACAAAGACAAGAGAGAGACAGAGACAGGAAGAGACAGAGACAGAGAGAGAGGCAGAATGTAATAAAAAATAATAATAATAGTGCACTTAAAAAAGCGCCCTCAGAGAGCTCAATCTCTTTCTAGGCGCTTTGCATTTGCTGCCAAGGGAAATGCAATTGAATGGTGAGTAATATCATGCTTGATAAAAAAAAAAACATGAATAAGATGATTAGGGGTGACATGCACAGGGTCAGCATGCAAATGTGGTTAGTGGCAGCATGCACAGTGTCAGCACGCGTAAGCACGTGAAGGACAAATCACAGGGACCCGCTAAATGCTGTCGAGAGAGAGGGAGGGGGAGGGGCAGCATGCAGAGGAGCATTTTTTGAGCAAATATCCATGTAGCCATGTAGACAATTGCAGACATGTATAAATCAAGACATCTAGACACGCCTTTCTAGCAAGACTGTTGCACTCCAAATGCTCGGCCAGGGACACTGGCAGCATGGCTGCTGCTCAGAATGTCGGGGTCCTTAAAAGCCAAGCTCGAGTGAGACAGGGCAGGGCGAACGAAAAATCGTTTACCCCAAACCAGCAGGCAGAGGCAGCCAATAGCAGCAGCAGCCCCAGCTGCACAGAAAGCAAGAGCTTCGAAGCACGTCACGTGGTACGTCTGTCTGTCTGTGCAGCCATTCGGAGGAGCCGACGCGAGCAAGAGCTGGGGGCGATACTAAGCTCAAGGAAACATTGGCGCCTCACTAAAGCTAGCGGCCATGTGCAACTGCCGCTGCATAGACGAGGCCCTATTACGTTGGCTCTATTACATCGGCTGCATGGACTCAGCTGCATGGACTCAGCTGCAGGCCTACACGGCTGCCAAATGCTCAGCATATTTGGGCTTGGATGGATCCTTCCCTGCACCCATATTGACTATATATTGACCTACATTGACCTATATCGACTGCTGCACTTGGCCACGGCGCGGCACGTAGCCGAGGCCCAGGCGAGCTCATTCATTCCACCGCCAATGCGGCTTCTCAAGCCCGGTCTTAGCACAATACCACGGTGTCCACGACGCTGCACTTACATCAGAGATCTTTTTCTGGTCATTGTGGGCTATGTGGCTGTTTGCTTATCTTATCGGCCATGTGGCCACGCTCTCGTTTTGACTTAACGGCAAGCTCCGAGATGCGGAGGACTGCATGAGCAAGCTCCCGGAGCTGCAGGATCGGGTGAGCAAGCTCCCGGATCTGCAGGACTGCGTAAGCAAGCTCCTGAATCTGCAGGATAATTAGACTAACTCCTTGATATGCAGGATTTTGAGAGCAAGGTCGTTGACCTGCTGGATTGAGTGAGCTAACTCAGCCATGAGCTCGGACTGAGCTCAGCTAAGACACTGGAACGGGTCGTGGCAGACCAGCTGAACTCGTATATCGAAACCTCACACCTTGCTAGTAAGTTCCAGTCTGGCTTTAGAGCTAATCACTCCACAGAGTCAGCATTGCTTCGGGTATACAACGACCTACTTAGGAATGCAGACATGGGTAGAGTGTCTCTTCTTGTTTTGCTCGATCTTTCGGCAGCTTTTGATACCATCGATCACAAAGTACTTCTAGAGCGCCTCTCATCTCGCCTGGGCATCACTGGCACTGCTCTGCAGTGGTTCAGGTCCTATCTCAGTGGGAGACTCCAGAGTGTTGACGTGAATGGACAAAGATCATCTGAAGTACCTCTAAAATATGGAGTACCTCAGGGCTCTGTGCTAGGTCCGGTCCTTTTCACCGTTTATACTCTCCCTCTCGCTGATGTGATTGCCAAGCACAATCTAGGCTTTCACTTCTATGCGGATGACACTCAGTTGTACCTTTGCTTTGATCCCTCCCAGCCTTCGAGCACCTCAAATTCTCTCAACTCACTTGCTGCATGCATTGATGACATCCGATCATGGATGGCAGCAAATTTTCTAAAACTAAAACGATGATAAAAACTAACTTACTAGTTATGGGCAAACCTAGTGTTATTCAGAAATTGGAAAGGCTGACTTTCAAAATTGGCTCTGCCAGCATATCTCCAGTTGCATCAGCTCGAAATCTAGGTGTCATATTCCAAAGCGACCTCTCGTTAGACGACCACATCAGCTCCACAGTCAAATCAGCCTATTTTCAGCTTCATAACATTGCTAAAATTAGGGCTTGTTTAGATAAGGATACCACGTCCAAGTTGGTCCATGCATTCGTGACATCTCGTCTCGACTTCTGCAACTCACTGCTGACTGGCCTACCAGCATGTACGATCAGGCGATTGCAGCTGGTGCAAAACTCTGCAGCTAGGCTTGTCTGTCGTGAGCGTCGCAGTTGCCACATTACTCCACTTCTCGCCGACCTGCACTGGTTACCAGTCAAGCAACGGATTGACTTCAAGGTTTTGTCGCTCACTTTTAGGTCTCTTCATTCTATGGCTCCAGCCTATCTTTCAGATACACTAACCCATCAGGCAAAGCATCGTACTACTCGCTTTTCGGAATCCAACAGTCTAGAAATACCTCGCACAAACCTTAAATCCTTTGGAGACCGTGCATTTAGCTCGTATGCTCCCACAGCCTGGAACTCCCTCCCGACCTGCATCAGAACATCCCCTGACCTGACCACATTTAAAAGAAACTTAAAAACATACCTATTTAGGACAGCATTTAGTGGGTCCTTGTGATTCGTCCTCGATGTGCTTATGCGTGCTGACACTGTTCATGCTGCCACTAACCACATTTGCATGCTGACCCAGTGCATGTAACCCCTAACCATGTTATTCATTTTGTTTGTTTTTCAAGCATGATTTTACTTACTATTCTATTGCGTATCACTTTGCAGCAAATGTAAAGCGCCTAGAAAGAGATTAAGTTCTCTGAGGGCGCTTTATCAAGTGCAATATTATTATTATTATTATTATTCAGGTTGAGCTCAGCCTTGACCTTGGATTGAGCTCAGCCTTGACCTCGGATTGAGCTCATGCTTGATGAGGCTGCAGGTAGCCATTGCAGTCGATCAATGACCTACATACAGCTCGTGCGCCCCACATTAAGCTGCTGCGGGCGTAGCAGCAGCAGCAGCTAGCCATGCACGGCTAGCTGCTGCGCCCGCAGCTTCCTCAGAAGCACCTGCGCTGGCCAGGGTGCCTGCCCTGCGACGCGCCCGCCGAGGAGCTGCTGCTGGATACGCGGTTGAGCTTCGATTACCAAAGCAACCGTGCCAAAGGAATGTCAGCCAGCAGGATCGTATTTCGCCATTGGCTTTCTTTTATCGAGGTCATTCACCTGCCGACCCGGGAAGGATCCGCTCAGGTAGGATCCACTCAGGTATGACCCCGCTCAGGTAGGATCCGCTCAGGTAGGATCCGCTCAGGTGGGATCCGCTCAGGTAGGATCCGCTCAGGTGGGATCCGCTCAGGTGGGATCCGCTCAGGTAGAGCCTGCTCCCTCGTCAGACCCGCAGGCGCAGGATTGCTCGCGTACATTCTAGAATTAATTGACTCGGCTACATCCAACATACGTTCGCAAAAATAAGACCTAACCGGAAATAAGACTCCTACAGTATAAGCACCAGCGAAAAGAGTAACACCAGCTCAGCCATCCGACGCAACGACCTGCCCTGCCGAAGACCTGGGGACTAGATGGCACGACTGCCGATAGGTTTGACTATAGGAAGCTGTCGGGAGGTGCCCTCGAGCCAGCAGGTGCCCCTCAAGCTATAGGCAAACCACAACGCATCTATCCATGCGAGTAATTACCGGCCCAACAGCGATAACAATAATAATAACACAATTGATAAAGCGCCTCAGAGAACTCAATCTCTTTCTAGGCGCTTTACATTTGCTGTGAAGGAAACACGATCGAACGGTTAGCGGTATCGTGCAAGATAAACAGCAAGAATGGACATCTGTGGCAGATCAGCTGCCACCGACGCGGATGCCCCGCCCACTACGCTGACATTCAGGCAGCGAAACGACGGCGGCCACGACCGGGGCCTCGAGTTTCCTCCGCCCTCGAAAGGCGCTGGCATCTCCTCGCGCGGGGCGACCGACGACTAGCAGTATCGGCCGTTCGGCCTTCGAGGGCGTACAAGGTCAAGCGAACTACCGCAGAGGTTCACCTAGCTACGGGCCGAAACCGATCGACTGGAAAATCCGAGATTTTCGAGGCGATTTTCCCTTCGACATTCTCAGTTTTCAAGATTCTCAAGATTCCCAGCAGCAGCAGCAGAGCGAGCAGCATGTCGGTCAGGGGCAAGTAGCATTATTATTATTATTATAGGTCAGGCTAGGTAGGTCAGGGTCTAGGTAGGTCAGGGGCAAGTGTTATAAAGTGCATTATTATTATTATTTTTAAAGCACTGGGTGGCAAGGCAGCCGGGAAGGCACCCACCACATGCCGGTCCGCAGCGCCCGAGACTCGGCTGGGCGCTGCAATGGCAGTGCTACGGGCGGTGGGTGCAGCCAGCACCGGGAAGAAGGCCGCCAAGAGACCAAAGCCCGTCGGGCGCTCGGCACTCGGCCTTGGACGACGAGGAGCGGCCGAATGAGTTCCGGCGCCTCGGCTTCGCGAGAGCTCGTCTCGCGAGAGCATCTCAACGCTGACGACGACGGCGACCGTCAGAGCGTCCAAGCGAGGGCAGCACTCAGGAACAGCAGCTGCTGCTGCTGCTGCTGCTGCTGCTGCTGCTGCTGCTGCTGCTGCTGCTGCTGCTGCTGCTGCTGCAGCTGGAGGAGCTGGAGGAGCTGGAGGAGCTGGAGGCGCCGAAGTACCCAGAAGACGCGGCGCGCCCACGCCGCCGCTATCGCCTGCCGCTCCGGTCCGCGATAGCGGCGGGCGATTCCGAATCCGGGGACGCGGAGAGCGAGCGACAGAGCTCAAGCGGCGGCACGCTTCTCCGGTCTCCATTAGTCATTTCCGGCGTGCGATCGCTAACACCAGCCGCCGCGGTCAGCGCTCGGGCGGAGGATGACGCCGCCAGGGCGCACTCTCTCTAGCCGCGAGCGCTCGCGTCGGAGAACTGGCGAATAAAGCACTCGCGGCTGCGGCGGAGCAACCCCGCCTCACGTAGCGGGCGAGGATTCTCCCCTCTCCCTCCCTCCCCGCCCCCACCATTCAGCGGGTCCATTTTAAAAGCACCCACCGGCGCTCGCCCTACTTTTTTTGTCGCGCGATGGCGCCGCGGGCGCCGCGAACGCGAGTGGCTGCGCGGCAGCCCGCGGCAGCGGCGGCCCAGGGTGGCGGCGGCGGCGGCGACAGTGGCGGCATTTCGTAGGCGCACCGACCGCGCTGCGAGACAGCGAACGCACGCCTGCCGCGCCAGAAACTCACGTCTCCCACTCGGCCGACGGCGGGTGCCGCGGTCGCCTTCAGGGCGCCCTGGTACGCGATTCCGTAGTTGATGGCGAGCGCCAGCAGAATGACGCAGAGCACTCCAAGGACGATGCACAGAACTATCAGCAAGAGCATACGGTGCTCGCCCATGAAGCTGCTACCGCCGCCATCTTTCTCGGCTCCGGGCTTCCTCGGGACGCCGACTTCGTCCGTCGCGACGCGGTAGCTGGGGTTGGACGCGTCCTCGGCGTCCGCCGGCGCCCGATACGTGGTCGTCGCCTGTCGGTAGCTGGGCACGGCGGTGCCGACGTTCAGCTGCTGCCCGCGGCTGCCGCGCCACGACGTGCCGTCGGAGGCTTCTTTATGGTACGTCGGGTTGTCGTTCACCGTTACGGACATGGCGCCGGCGTCGGTGCGTTCGCGCGGAGCGCGGTCTGCCTTCGGTCGCAGCGGTCGCGCGATTCAGCGCCGCTCGCTGTACTGGCCGTTCCGACAGAGCGAGCGCCGGCGGACGCGGTTGGTCGATCCGGCTAACGGACGCGGCGATAACAGCGGACGCGGTCGTCGCCCGTATTTGAATATTCACCGCCGGTCGGCTCAGTTGACATAAGCACTCCCGCGGCTACATAATTTATTGCCGTCTCCCATTAGCCTCTCTACAATGGCCCCATCCCGCGCGCGGCCGGTCGCATTGTCCCGTCCATGAATGCGAGCGCGCTTGCCTATGGCTTTGGACAAAGCGCGTACCTGCCACCGCTGCGCTGCCGTGGGCGGGCCTTTCCCCGCCGAGCGGCGGCTGCGCAGGAGTCCGCGCCCAACGCCGCCCTGCGCCGGACGTCGGCGTTACTCATCCGCCCTACCTACCTGCGTGCCTACCTACCTACCTACCTACCTACCTACCTACCTACCTACCTACCTACCTACCTACCTACCTACCTACCTACCTACCTACCTACCTACCTACCTACCTACCTACCTACCTACTGCTCCCTCCCTCCCCCTGCTCGTCCGCGGTGCACCGGCGGCGTCACGCTCGACCGCCGCAGCCGCCGCCCTGCGCCGGACAGTCACCCGCGTCTAGTGGACCTGCTGCAGGCAGCCAGCCCCCGCCCGCCCCGCCCCCGGCTCCACATCGGCCTCTGTATGCGTCATCGATGCGCCTTGGCCTTGACCTTGAGAGAAACCCGATTTCCAGTGAGAATCGACCGTCGAGCCCGGTCGCACGCGTCGATTACTGACGTCACAAACTGACTCCGCTTGCTCGTCGATTTGTCCGAGAGCGGCTGTTTCTATGACCACTTTCAGTCGCCCCGATCTTCGCTGGCAGCGTCCACTTCCGCTAGGAAAAATACGCATCCCCATCAACCGGATCTTCAGCGTCGTTGGACGAGCGAGGCGGTGGCCGGACCAAGTGGGCGCCCTACAAAGGTTCGGTGCATCTACGGCTACTGAACGCCGTGCGAAGCGCAGTCGATGACCGCGTCGACGCCGTGCGAAGCGCAGTCGAGGCGTCCGACTAAAATAGGGGCTCAACGGGCTCGCCCGCTTCGCCGGTAGCCGGAGCGTTCATGCTGCACTGGGCCGGCGCGACTGGGAAGATCTTCATCTCCGTTGCGATCCGTGGCATTTCGGGCGTTTCCAGAAAGTTACCATAGAAACGAGGCGACTGAGCGATCGGCGTTGCTGCCACGGCGCAGACGCGATGGTGCTTGCGGCAGAAACGCCTTGCAGCTACGCCTTAGGCCGGTCGAGAAACAGCGTCGCTGAGAGAGTCTTGCGAATTGCCCAAGTTTGTTTTTAAAGGCTTCCTTATTTTAAAGGCTACGAGAATCTTTCGCACTTAAGTTTGTTGAAGGCTTTCTTATATCGCGAGCGAAATATATCCAAACTGCGATATGTTTTAAAGCCGAGCTTTCAGGTGAGTGAGCCCATGTCGGAATGCAGTTTAATCTCAATTTTGAGAGCCGCTGGCCGCAAGTCTGGGCCGCGCCAACTTTTATGTTTCCCATGTGAAACCGCAAAACTCGGGAATCGTGCGAGCGCGCGAGTCAAAAGATTGAAAGCCCTGCTCGATTGGCCACGTGGGCCTGCGGTGGCCGTGGCAAATGGCAAATGTTGTAATCGCTGTAGTGGCCGTGGCGCATCGTTAACAACCTGCAAAGCCAAGAGCTGCTTGCACTACGTTTATTCGTGCTGATGCTGTGCATATTTCTTGGCAATTGACATGCTTTCTTTGCAGCATATTTTTTTGTTCTTAGAAAGAGATTATCCGGCGGCCTTAACCTTCACCAAAAGAAGCCTGGGCTGCGGCAGCGGCTTCTCATCCGCCGCTTCTTCCCACCGGAAGCCGCCGAAAGGCTGCGCGAGTGCGCTACGCTACGCAAGACTCTCCTGCGTAGCGCACTCGCGTGGTCTATATGGCTTTGTATAGTTACAGACGGAGATACGTTACATTACATTACATCTCCGAGGCTACTCACAGCGAACCGTCTTTACATAGTTTACCAAGGCGGTTGCTTTCACGACCTCGGTCCTAAGATCGTGGTTCGATTCCTGCAGTGGGCGATCCTTTATCGCCACTGCAAGCGGTGGTGATAGCCGTAAAGGCTCTTCTGTCGCTATACAAAAAGAGGCTGTTTAATCAGCTAGGATTTATTTATTTATTTAACTGCGTGCAGCTATAGGCCTCGACGACCCATTTGGCTGAGTTTATCGCTGCTGTACGCTGTATTCGTATCGCTCTGTATCGCTTCGCTCGATTCGTCGTTCAAGCCGTCGATCAGCGGCTGGCGGCACGGAGGAGGAGGAGGCGCCAGTGGGATCGGGGGAGACTACTCGCTCACTCTACTTGGAGGACGTGGCAGGAGCTGGTTTGGTCTAGCGGTTAAGGTGCTCGCCCTGACCAAGGTCTGACTGAGGTCGTGGGCTCGAGCCCCGAGGCATATGTGAAGCGCCTGAATAGAGATTAAGTTCTCTTGGGGCGCTATATAAATGAATTATATATATTTAAATATAAATGAATTATATATAGGAGTATGAGCGACGGCTACCACCCACCATTCTTGATGGACGACGCTCCAGTACCGCACCTTAAGCCCTATTTGCCGATGGATGGTGTGCATTACAATAGCTGCAATTTTCGAACGTGGTTCCTTACGCATAACTTTACTCCGGCACGCATTGCCTCTGTCAGCGAACAATGTCTCTGTCAGCATGCAGTGTCTCTATCTCTATGTCTATCTCATATATCTATATCTCTCATATATCATAATATCTATCTCTATGTAAGTATCGTTCTCAAGATTCCGTCACTCACTTTCAGGTCCCTCCATTCTCTTGCTCCAGCCTGCTCCTATCTGAATTACTTCCTAAATCAGGCCTCCACCTCGCCCCGCCCTGCCTCGCCCCACCCCGCACCTCACCGCCCGCTCTCCGGCCTATTACTATTAATATTTTGGCTGTATCCCTAACGAACTTCGAATCCCTCATAGATGATTTAAGATTTCCAGCTATTGAAGCTACTGAATCGGTGGCAAAAGGAAACTTGTCACCGGTTCCTGCCGACGGCAAAAGGAGAGTTAACGCTCTTGCCAAGTTTTCACAGTCCTGCCACAGCCCCGTTAGTCGCTGAAAGACCGCGCACCCGTAGCCTGTGACCCTGCCAGTGGCGGGGTCAAAGGCCAAGCTCCGCCGAGCGCGGCAGTCAATTCGCTGTAGATCGACCGTCAGGCCCTTTCTGCTGCGGCTGCGGCACTCTCCTCCGTCGCGTCGCCAGATGAGGCGGAGGCGTCGTACTATTTCAAAGCAGAGAGGTGTGCCGAGAGAGAGAGAGAGAGAGAGAGAGAGAGAGAGAGAGAGAGAGGGGATGGAGAGAGAGGGATGGAGGGATAGAGGGAGAGAAAGCGCCGGCTACGGCAAGCTCGGCACACTTGGAGAGCGTCCGGCTTCGATCTATCGCCCTCCAATAGGAAGCACCAGCGTCGGCCGCGCACTTTCCGCATTCAAGTTGGCACAGAGTCGTCCGGTCTGAGAGAAGTCGATCATCGCCGTCTTACCAAGTCAGCTTCGACCTCTGGCGATGCGTCGCCTGGTACCGCAATCGCCGTCAGCGTGAGAAATTGAGGCTTTACTCCGATGGCCCAAGATCGGCATCGCGAGAGACGATTAGACGCCGGCGGCGAGCGAGGAGCGAGCGTCCGAAGAGCGGGCGCGGAGCGATTCGCTGCGCGATCCGCCAGCGTCTCGGACGAACGGGCGACGTACGCCGCGTCGATCCGTTGCAGTTGTCCGTCATTCGCCGGATTCGCTGGATTCGCCGCCGAAACGAGTCGGCTATAAAAAAGACGCGGATTCAATTCAAATCAAGCGACGGGTGGCGGCAGCAGAACGAGCGCTGCGCCGCCGCTGCCGCCTAGTTGAGCGGCGAAATGACGTCGCCTGGCTTGAGTTCGGAGAGCGATTTAAAGCGGACGGCCTTGCATGCGCTCACGCGCCAGAGCCCTGCCTTCAGCGGTTGACTCGGCGTCGGAGCGGACCGGAGCGTTCAGCGGGCGGCAGTAGTCGTCGCCTCAGAGAACCTCGCGTGCGCGCTCGGCGTGCGCGTCGGAGACGCGGCAGGAGACGCGGCAGGAGACGCGGCAGGAGACGCGGCAGGAGACGCGGCAGGAGACGCGGCAGGAGACGCGGCAGGAGACGCGGCAGGAGACGCGGCAGGAGACGCGGCAGGAGACGCGGCAGGAGACGCGGCAGGAGACGCGGCAGGAGACGCGGCAGGAGACGCGGCAGGAGACGCGGCAGGAGACGCGGCAGGAGACGCGGCAGGAGACGCGGCAGGAGACGCGGCAGGAGACGCGGCAGGAGACGCGGCAGGAGACGCGGCAGGAGACGCGGCAGGAGACGCGGCAGGAGACGCGGCAGGAGACGCAGCAGAAGGCTGGTCGTTGCTCGGACGGGCACCCGCCGGCCCGCCCGCTGGCGAATGCGAACCCCGCGCTGCGGCAGCTCGCGGTCGCAGCCAGAGGGCGTCGCAGTCGCGTACCGACTGCCGATAGTCCCGGATATCGAACGGAGCGCCCAGAGCATCAAAGCCGCGACAGCGCCACGAGTCCGGAGGCGGCGGCGGGCGGGCGGGGGCCGATACGGCGCGCTGCGGCTGACGTCCGTTCGCCGCCGGAGCCTCATCGGAGGGAAACAGAGACCGAGGGAGAGAGACCGAGGGAGAGAGAGAGAGAGAGAGAGAGAGAGAGAGAGAGAGAGACAGGCACAGACACGCCGCATACACAGACACGACACAGACACGACACAGACACAGAAACGACACAGACACGACGCAGATATGACACAGACACGATACAGACACGACACAGAAACGACACAGACACGACGCAGACACGACGCAGAAACGACACAGACAGACTCAGACACAGAGAGAGGGACTGAGAGAGAGAGAGAGAGAGAGAGAGAGAGAGAGAGAGAGAGAGAGAGAGAGAGAGAGAGAGAGAGAGAGAGAGAGAAAGAGAGAGAGAGAGAGAGAGAGAGAGAGAGAGAGAGAGAGATATATATATATATATATATATAGAGAGAGAGAGAAGGACTCGTTCGGAAAAGCCAAGTTCGCAGCTCACGCTGGGGCGAGAGGGCGCTCGTGCAAGTTGCCTTTTTGTACTACGGCTAGGTGTCCCTTCGCGAACGCGGGTTCGGCGTCGCCGAAGTTTCTGCAGCCGCCACCGCTGTCGCAGACGTCGGTGCCGCTCGCCGCGGCGCCTCTTTCTAGCGGCCGACTCGCGGGCGATGGGTGCGGCGCGGCGCACGCCTGGGCGACCTTGGCCTTGATCAGCGGCAATGCGCGGCAGCCGAGAAAGACGAGCGCGGTGCCGGGGTCGGGGAGACGGAGGGATAGGAGGAAGATGGGAGGCACCCGGGGGCGGGGGGGGGTAGATTCTGAATGGATGCCCGTCCGCAGCACCAACCCGTGTAG
Organism: Cristatella mucedo; assembly: GCA_009760855.2. Classification (NCBI taxonomy): domain Eukaryota; kingdom Metazoa; phylum Bryozoa; class Phylactolaemata; family Cristatellidae; genus Cristatella; species Cristatella mucedo. Next base: position 140,825 of record WPIO01000059.1, read on the forward strand.
CACCAACAGCTGCGGCCGGCGACCGTGGAAGTGTTGTTGGCTTGCCGGGGGTCTCATGACCGCGAGAATGACAGCCGGGGAAAATGTCGCGCCGATACGGCGGCGAGCCTCGATCAGCCAGATTGTGATTGATAAGCATTATTCGCGGCTCCTGGATTGTAATGGCTAAGAACTGATATTATATGCTCTAAACCACAAAGACAGTGAGCAGGGGAAACAGTGAGGCGAGACTGGACGAGCAAAAGAGAGCTAGAGCAAGAAAGAGACGGAGAGACAAGAGAGAGAGAGTGAGAGAGAGAGAGAGAGAGAGAGAGAGAGAGAGAGAGAGAGAGAGAGAGAGAGAGAGAGAGAGAGAGAGAGAGAGAGAGAGAGAGAGAGCAAAAATGCTGCAGACCCTGTATGGCTTCCAGTGGACGCTGTGTGCTGCTAGTGGCGCGGCTTCACGACACTGTGACGGATGGAATGAAGGAAGGAAGGAAGGGACCACACCCCTTACCTGCTTGCTCAGGATGTCAATCCAGCCAATCTTTGGGATAGCTCGGGGATATACGGTCTCTCAGCAACCGCGATGGCATAGAAAATGCACGCCAACCGCCGTTGTTAGCGATTTGTTTTTTCCAATTTTCCTATGCGCCAGCGGTGGACTAGCGTCGGTGACCACAACAACTCACTGCGACCGAGTGCTGCTAAAGCGGAAGCGGAAGTGGCCGGGCGGGCGCCGAATGCAAGCCATCTTGCTCTGGGTAGTCGGCGCGAGCGCGGTGCAAACGGGTCGCGCCGCGACTGAGTTGCTCAGATTTGCCACCGCCGACTCGCTGCCGAGCTCGGGTCTGCCCTAGACGCCTCGCTGAGTCAGTCGTCCATCCCGTCTGCCGCCATGGCGCTGCCGCACCGATGAGAGCGAGCGCCCGCGGAGGAAGCTCGCGAAGCGTCGTCAGCGCAGCCGCACCACGACGTGTGAGCACCGGAAGCTACGGACGGAAGCGTCAGCTGCGCCCCGCGAGCGCGCGCGCGCGCTGTCGTAAAGCGCGGCGACGCCAACGTTAAGTCTCGCTCGCGCTTCTGGCGCAAGGTCAAGTTCCGCAGCTCTAACTGACTTCCGGTATCGCTGCTATATATATATATATATATTTATTTATTTATTTATTTATATTTATATTTATATTTATATTTATATTTATATTTATATATTTATATATATATTTATTTATGTATTTATTTATATTGTATACATACATATATATATACAAATATATATATAATTTGTATAGCGCCCTAAGAGGAATTAATCTCTATTCAGGCGCTTCACGCCAGCGCTGGTTTGGTCACTGGTTAAGGTGCTCGCCCCGACCGAGGCCTGGCCGAGGTCACGTGGGCTCGAGCCCCGCGGCACATGGGAAGCGCCTGAACGTAGATTAAGTTCTCCGAGGACGCTATACAAACGAATTATTTTTTCACATATGCTACGGGGTTCGAACTGTCGGGCAGTGTGAGAGATGAACGCTTATCCACGTGTGGTTTCGCTTTGCTACTGACGGAGCGGCAGACGGCGAGGGCTGACGCTGCACCCGCGCCGCGGGCTCTATTCTTGCACGCAGCCAGCTGTGCGTTGAGCGATGGATGTGGCATGCGAAGGCTTTTGGGCTCGTTAAGCCGGGCTAGAACTCGGTTAAAGCCTTGCTAGACGGGAAGTCTTGCTTCCTACCTGCTCGAATCTTCGGTGTATACGTCACCAATACGGCGGGCGCGGTCCTAAGACTGGACGAAGACTCAGCAGCCAAGACTCCGAGGCTCCGATTCTTCAGCCAAGACTCCGGCAAGACTTAGCGAGTGACCACTCGTAGGCGCCGTTCAGGCCACGCCTACTGCATCGCTCGGTAAGGAATGGCGGACGACTTGGCTTGAGAAATCATCGGTGCGTTCCCCCCTTCCCCCCCCCCGTACCTGTTTATGGGACGCTCTCTAAGCTCACAGTTCAAAGGTCAGACGTGAAGGCGGCGATAGCGACCACGGCGGACAGGTTTCATTCTACCGGCAATTGCGTTAGCGAAGCGTGGCCGTAGAGAAACGCTATAGCCACCCCGAGAATGCTCAGTGGGCGGAGCGAGTCGGAAGCTTCGAGACTTGGAGCGAAGCTGCCGTATAGACACCTCCGACAAACAAGGAAGACCGAAGTACGAATAGGCACGAAGCAGGTAGAAAGCAAGACTCGCCGTCTAAACCAGGCTGAAGCCTTCTACTAAAATTAGGACCGAAGTAATGCTCGAGTAGGCAGGAAGCAGGTAGGACCCATCGTCGAAGCCAGACCTGAACGGTTCTACTTTGAGGACCGAGAGGAGCAACGGGATCTAGTCGCTGGGCGCCTGTGCCCATGCACCGTTCGAGTTCCGTGAGAACGCACAAGGTGTCTTCCGTCGCGAACGCAGCATGTTAATCAGCATGAACAAACTCAGTCGACTCGATGCTCAGGCGTGAGGGCTGAGAGCATCGCGCCTCCTCTACTCCTTCGAGTCGGGCTCGCCTCGCGCTGAGCGAGCTCCGGCCCTAGGCCTCATCCTCCTCTGCTTAGTCACGCGTGGCAGCGAGGCGGCGGCTACTTTTCTGCCGCCGCCGCCGCCTCGTCGTGCGAGGTATGTCAGCCGATTGCGCACCGAAAGTGACTGGGTATGGTCGGTGCGCGTCGACAGCTCCGTGGCCATCAAACTAGCGATTCCACAATTCAGTCCTCGTGGCTTTACGGGGCGGTTTCGAGCTCCGCTGTATACACTGAGCGAGAGAATGGCGGCCGTCGAAAAACGGCCGAAGCCTGAGCTAAGGCGTCTAAGCATCGAGGCAACCTTAATTCGCTCTGCTGGCAAACACAACGTTAAACACTAGAGGGGGCAAGGCCCTCCACCAAAGGACCGTGCATTTCAGAGAGAGACAGCAGAGAGAGAGAGACACGTAACACTAGCAGAGAGGGGGCAAGGCAGGTGCAGGGAGATGGAGAGGCAGGTGCAGACAGAGAGAGAGAGAGAGAGAGAGAGAGAGAGACAGAGAGACAGAGAGACAGAGAGACAGAGAGAGAGGAAGACGCCGGGTAGAGAGAGCTGCGTCGTCGCCAGGCTAAGGTAACCACGCACTCTCTATTCGCCTGCGAGTAAACCCTTAAATAACTTGAGTTGATTTTTCCATTCTCACCTCCCGACGTAGAGCTATACAAATGACATGTTTTTTATATCCTTTTTTATTGCACACTATGTGAGGCTGTTGCTTTTCACGACCTCGTTCCCGAAGTCTCGGATTCGACACCTTCGTTGGGTGTTCCTTGATTGCCGCTGCAAGTTGCGGTGATAGCCGTAAAGGCTCTTTTGTGGCTACGAAAGAGGATCAGCTAGTTTTAGCTGAATCAGCTAGTTTATTTGGTGATGTCCCGGGTGGCTCTGTAAATTCGTGAACGCTGCCCTAGCATTTCGAGCGGTATTCACGCTAGTAACTCCACTCAGTAACGACAATAGTGTTTCATTAATAGTGCTTCAAATAAATAAATCTACGTATTGCTTCGACTGCGCCTCCGGCAGCCAGTCTCCACATTGCCAATTGCCAAGGTCTTGCAGCGAACTTGAAGGAGGGGCAGGCATCTCGCTCTATCTCTCTCAGTCTCTCTCTCTCTCTCTCTCTCTCTCTCTCTCTCTCTCTCTCTCTCTCTCTCTCTCTCTCTCTCTCTCTCTCTCTCTCTCTCTCTCTCTCTCTCTCTCTCTCTCTCTCTCTCTCTCTCTCTCTCCCTCCCTCCCTCTCTCTCTGTCACTCTCGCACGCTCGTCAACGGACGCTGCCGCCGCTTCGGCTAAGTTTTTTTCCAGCGAGTTCCTCCGAAAGTTCCGCGCCTACTTTGCGCCTACTCGCGTGCCTGCGCAGCATGCCATGCTCCCGCCAACGGTTGCGGGCGAAGCGGAAGTGCGTCCGCACTAAGAAGTGCATCCTCTTCGGGGAGCGGCCATACGGCGGCGGTCGGTTTCCTGCGGTTTCACCTTTTTCTTTTAGGCCGCTCGCTCAATACTTCGCTCGCCTTGTTACTGCCGATCAGCGATAAGCGACTGGCTGCGCCGTCGGCTCGGGCGGAGGCCGCGTGCGGTGGAGGCCACTGCAGAGTGAATTGATTGCCTCGACCGACGCACGGCAACGCGTAAAAGGACACCCGTCGACATAGCGAAGCGTCTTAGCAACCATTCTTAGCAACCATTCGCAGCTCGCGAGCCGAGGGCGCATCTCGGCTCACGCTATTACGCGGAGACTTGAAGGCGGCCGCGGGAGGGTCGATAGTAAGCGCTGCATCGATTTTCACATCGGCCGGCGTCGGCAAAGTGTCACAAAGGGCCGGTCGCAGTAAGTCAACATGCCGTGACGCTAATTAGGCATGCACCGCATTCGTACGTGCCGCGAATACCTGTAGATTGCCTTTATGAGAGGGTAAAAATGGACGACGCCACGTACGCTGTACCGCAGTGAGCTGATCTCCTCAGCGACCAGGTCAGCCGATCACTGGGGGCAGCCATCATCATCGGAGGAGCAGGCATGCGGCTCACTGCAGCAGAAACAAAGCAGAGCGAGCACCTGCTGGCGCTGCTGCTCCGATCTCTGCTCTCGCTCCGCTCCAGCTCCATCTGTAGCTCCCGCTTCAGCTCTCGTTCCGCTCCATCTTCTGCTCCAGATCCAGCTTCTGCTCTAGCTCCGATTTCAGCTCTCGCTCCGCTCCAGCTTCAGAGCCAGATCACACTCCGCTCGATCTCCCACTCCGATTCCCGCTCCAGCGCCAACATCCTTCTCGCGCTGCAGCTCTTCAGCGCCAGCTTCTGCTCCCGCTCCAGTTCCCGCTCCCATGCCAGCGTACGATTCGTCTTCCGCTCCAGCTTCTGCTCCACTTTCGCTCTCGCTCTCCAGCTTCTGCTCCGTCTCGCGCTCCACGTCACGTGCTCGACGCTACTCGCGCTACTCGCTTTTTAACTGGACTCGCTCTCCCCTCAGCCTCAATCAGCTTAATCATCGCCCCGTAGCTCCTCGTGCATCCTTCGTAGAGCACTGCGCTGGTGCTCTTGTAGCTGGCGCTTTATTATCAATCTCTCCTCTCCTTCCTGTTCGTTCTCGATGCTCCTCCGGCACCATTCCAGCAGGTCCATAAGTCCAGTACGCCTTGGCATCACCCCTTGGCAGCACCCATCGGCTCCCCTCTGGAATTCAACCTTACACATGTACTTGCTAAAAGGGCTGTCTATTCACTCTCTCGACACTGAATGCGCGAGACGCCGGCCTCGACAATACGCGACTGCCGTGTTCATTGTTCGCATGCCCTAAATGAAAGGCTGCTTTTAAGTGACGCTCTTAGATTCCACACGGCCTTTTATAACTTGTCTTTCCCTTTGACTTGCAGGACTGACAAGAAAGCGACGTAAAAAGGCGGCTCAAAAAGAAAACACGGCATCTCAAAGTTAGCATTGCATTTCGCAGCCAGGCATTCAGCTGCACAAGACTCGTCTGCAGCCACTCGCTACGCTCTGCTCGCACGCCGCCGCCGCTGCCGCAGCCGCTGCCGCCCGCCCGTCCGCCCGCCCGCCCGCCCGCTCGCCCGCAGCGTCCTCCTCTTCTGCTCGCGAAGCTCTTTTGCGCGCTGCACCCGGGTCTGAGTCTGCAGCCTCGGCAGCAGCAGCAGCAGCAGCTGCTGCTGCTTGAAAGCGAAGCGCCAGCTTCGTTTGGCGTTCGTTATGCGCTCGGAGCACGTGACAGCAGCACTGGCGTCGGAGGACGACCTGACCGGCTCGTCGTCCACCTTTATCTCCGTTCGGCGCGGTCCGTAAGCTCGATTGCTTCTATTGTGACGTCGTGCAAGGTTTCGACAGTATTGCGCCAGCCGTGCTCACGTGACGCCAACGATCCCAATACGGCGCGAGCTGCCCTACGAGTAAGGCGTTACGCTAGCATCGTTCAAGCACAGCTAGTAGGCCGCCATACTGGGATAGCCGCCATATTGGGATCTCGCTGAGGCGATTCTTGTAACACACACCAGTATTACAGACCTGCTGGTGTTGTGAATCTAGCATGACGCCCGAGCGACACGACGGCTCGCTTCCTGAATGAAGTGCGTCATTCAAATGCTGCTATCTATGTGGCGCTGTACGTCTCGAAACGGTACGCAGTAGCAGACCAAGAGGGCGGGTATCAGCATTATTTTTATGAGCGGAACGCCAAAGTGAACTTCGGCAGGGCATTTCGAGGTCGGATCGAGTGCTCTGACCTCGAAATGACTGACCGCGTCGAGCGGTGTCGGGTAGCCGGTGCTACGGCGAAGCAGCTCGACTAAATAAATGACCCTGGCGCCTACCAAAGTTGGAATGTGCTAGAACGAGCTAGAATGCACCACGGCGGCAGATCGCGCATATCCCGATGAGTTGATGGACCTGGAAGTAGGTAAGCTGGCCAGTCAAAACGGCCGTCGCAGAACGGGAGCTTACTTGAGATTTTACTCTCCCCATCGAGTCAAAGAGCGACTTTTACATGGAGGAGTAATAGGATTGCGCTCTCTCTCTCTCTCTCTCTCTCTCTCTCTCTCTCTCTCTCTCTCTCTCTCTCTCTCTCTCTCTTTCTCCTTTCTCTCTCTCTCTCTCTCTCTCTCTCTCTCTCTCTCTCTTTTCTTCCTCTCCTTCGCTCTCTCTCTTTCTCTCTTTCTTTCTCTCTCCCTTTCTCTCTCTCTCTTTCTCTCTCTCTCTCTCTCGCTCTCTCTTTCTCTCTCTCTCTCTCTCTCTCTCTCTCTCTCTCTCTCTCTTCTCTCTCTCTCTCCCTCTCTCTCTCTCTCTCTCTCTCTCTCTCTCTCTCTCTCTCTCTCTCTCTCTCTCTCTCTCTCTCTCTGTCTCTCTCTCTCGCTCTCTCTCTCTCTCTCTCTCTCTCTCTCTCTCTCTCTCTCTCTCTCTCTCTCTCTCTCTCTCTCTCTCTCTCTCTCTCTCTCTCTCTCTCTCTCTCTCTCTCTCTCTCTCTCTCTCTCTCTCTCTCTCTCTCTCTCTCTCTTCCTCTTTCTTTCTCTCTCCCTCTTTCTTTCTCTCTCTCTCTCTCTCTCTCTCTCTCTCTCTCTCTCTCTCTCTCTCTGTCTCTCTCTGTCTCTCTCTCTCTCTCTCTCTCTCTCTCTCTCTCTCTCTCTCTGTCGCTCTCTCTCTCTCTGTCTCTCTCTCTCTCTCTCTCTCTCTCTCTCTCTCTCTCTCTCTCTCTCTCTTTCTTTCTCTCTCTCTCTCTCTCTCTCTCTCTCTCTCTCTCTCTCTCTCTCTCTCTCTCTCTCTCTCTCTCTCTCTCTCTCTCTCTCGCACATTCTTCAGCGTCAGCCCTACAGCAATTTACACGAACAATCAACGGTTCGTTCGTTTAGTATTACTCACGATCAACATTTGTAGTGTCACGTATCGCCGTCTGTAGCTCCACAAAGCCGCAAGGACCACGCGGGTCTTACGCTGAAGCTCTCTGTAGCGAACGCCACAGCGGCCTGGACGGCCATCAGGTGCGTAGCATGCGGTAGCCAGCAGACTTCGTCTCAAGCAAATTGCTGCTACCAGTCAGGAATACTTTTATGAAAAAGCGCACGACCGGACCACGCTTTAGGCTCCTACTTCCACACGCGGCGATCAAAGCGACGCCGCCGCCGCCGCCGCGTACAGCTGAGCGGTGCTGAGCTGTGAAAAGCGGCAATTTATGGCGCAGCATGCGCTACAGCCGACAGAGGGCAGCTATTTGGCAGCAGCTGGCGACCTCTGGTGCTGAGGATCGCGAAGCGTCACTTCGCTACAACTGAGCTCACATTTATTCTTATTATTCCGCCCTACCCTTCTTGTCCTGTACACGTGCCAATACTCTCCTATCATCCGCTAAGCGATCTTGCTCAGCGTCGCGGACGTCTGCTGTTGAGGCGAAGTCGGACCTGCTGTGTGTGTTCGTGTGGTTCGTTGTGTTACGTGTTTATATGTTCAATAACTATCACCTCATCTGTACGATGTGCATCAGCACTTGTCCGCAGATTACACCTCTGGGTCCGCAGATTACGCAGTCGGGCATTCCTAGAAGGAGCGGAGTGGCCCAAAAATCGTCTTGCAGGATGGCACGAGTCTCAAGTCATTTGGAAGGCACATTGCATAGGCTGCTCATGTCCTCCTTCGCAGAGACAAAAAACTCCAGATCTCCAGTATGACTGACTGCTGAGCTTGGGCAATCGCGGATCGATCATTAGTTGGGGCGACACCAGATCCGACGTACATGAGCTATAATCGATAGCAGCCGGATATGCCTTAACCTATGGCTTAGACCTTGTAATAAGGCATTCTGAAGCTTCGATTAATCAGTCGATCCAAGTGATCCTCGTCGATTTTTTCGTTGACACTCTGAAGCTGTAAGCACCGGTTTTCTTATGTGTCCGCGCGCGATACCGTAAATGCGTGCTCGGACAAAGCAGCACTCGGCGACTGACCTTTGGCCTCGCCTAACTTTCTCCGTACGTTAGTAATACGTTAACTGAACGAGTATTGCCACTAGATTTTTTTATAGAATATTTTCAATTCGAAGGCTCCCTATTTTTTGAGCACAGCTGGCAGGGCAGCGGGCTTCGGCGAACGTGCTCACTTCGAGTTCAGCCTCGCTTCCGTTGCGGTGACAATTGCTCGTCTCGGCCAAACGGGTCCAGACGCACCGGAGCACAGGAGAGAAACAACTGTGCCTATGCGTGCTGACACTGTGCATGCTGCCACTAACCACATTCGCATGCTGACCCTGTGCATGTCACCCCTAACCATGTTATTTATTCATTTTATTTGTTTTTCAAGCATGATTTTACTTACCATTCAATTGCATTTCACTTTGCAGCAAATGTAAAGCACCTAGAAAGAGATTGAGTTCTCTGAGGGCGCTTTATCAAGTGCATTATTATATTGTTATTATTAAACAAGAAAGAAAGAAGAAAGCTAGAGGAATCGTCACAGATCCAAGGTCACGGGTTCAAGGTCGCTGGATGTATGAATTGTTTCGCTGCTTTGACTCTGTAGATCCGGGCTCCGCGCCGTCATCGATTTCTGGCCATTCAGCGGCGGGATCCGCATTCAGCTCAATTTGGAGGTTACTCTTTTCGAGAGCTAATTCTACCCTCCGGCAGATGTGGCTGTCTCTAAGGCGCGCGATTGGGGTCACAGTCAATAATATTTCCGTGAAATCTGAAATCTTCAGAAGTCCCTAGTGGTCTAGTGGCTAGGATCCGGCGCTCTCACCGCCGTGGCCGGGGTTCGATTCCCCGCTAGGGAATTTCTTTTAATCATGAGTTTCTAGCTCAAATGTTCTTACATTCTAACCCATAAGGTGCTGTAAATTCATCCGAATAATGAATTACTGCACTTAATTGATTTGGAATTATTTCATGTGTCAATTTAAAGTTCAGTCGGATTTAGAAAGTAAGTGGAGAAATCAATCAAATGATTCAGCGAATTTTGACTTTTGCCCACCAATAATAACGCGATTGAGAGAAACTAGAAAATTACATGACACGTAAAATAAATAAAATTCATTTGTATAGCGCCACAAGAGAGCTTATTATCTATTCAGGTGCTTCACATACGACACGGTACTCCAGCCTTCGACCTCGGTCGTCTAATATATTCACCTTGACATTGATTCGAGGCTAGCGCCTGAACCAATGGGCCAAACCAGCGCGGCGCAAGATAAATCGGAGAATTTTTTCACTTAAGTAGTTTTAAATAAGTTAAATCAGCTTCCCACAACGGAACTACTAATCCGCTGGAGCGGGAGGATGCTCTCAAGCAGCGAAGTCTCCTTAACTAAGATGGCGTCGTCGAGCAATTTTCTGCAAAGCCGGCCGCAGTTATTCTGAGCGCTTGAGCAATGGTTGTGAAAAATATGCTTCCTTAAAGCTCTCGATGTAAGTTCTTGCGTCTATCTGCAGCTTATAACTCAACCTTGCAACTTTCTTTTCTTCTTCGTCAGCGACGTTGGGCGGCCATGAATGTCGATCGAATTTAACTCCCAGTCGTCAAGCCCAAAACAGAAGCGACCTTGGGGCCACTGCAAAAACCTGAGCTTGTTTAAGCGAGCATTAAAATATTAATAATAATAATTCACTTGATAAGGCTCCCTCACATAACTCAATCTCTTTCTAGGCGCTTCACATTTGCTGCTAAGGGAAGCGCGATTGAATGGTGAGTAATTTCATGCTTGATAATCAACATGAATAACATGGTTAGTGGTGACATGCACAGGGTCAGCATGCGAATGTGGTTAGTGGCAGCATGCACAGTGTCAGCACGCATAAGCACATCAAGGACGAATCACAGGGACCCACTAAATGCTGTCCTTAATATGTGAGTTTTAAAGTTCTTTTTAAATGTGGTCATGTAAGGAGATGTCGTGACGCAAGTCGGGAGTGAGTTCCAGGCTTTGGGAGCATACGAACTAAATGCATGGTCTCCAAAGGATTTGAGGTTTGTACGAGGTAATAGTAGACTGTTGAATTCCGAAAAGCGGGTGGTACGATGCTTGGCCTGGTGGTGGAGTGGATCTGAGAGATAGGCTGGAGCCATAGAATTAAGGGACCTAAAAGTGAGCGACAAAACCTTGAAGTCAATCCGTTGCTTGACTGGTAGCCAGTGCAGGTCGGCGAGAAGTGGAGTAATGTGGCAACTGCGACGCTCACGACAGACAAGCCTAGCTGCAGAGTTTTGAACCAGCTGCAATCGCCTGATCGCACATGCTGGTAGGCCAGTAAGCAGTGAGTTGCAGAAGTCGAGACGGGATGTCACGAATGCATGGACCAACGTGGACGTGGTAACCTTATCTAAACAAGCCCGAATTTTAGCAGTGTTATGAAGCTGAAAATAGGCGGATTTGACTGTGGAGCTGATATGGTCGTCTAACGAGAGGTCGCTTTGGAATATGACACCTAGATTTCGAGCTGATTCAACTGGAGATATGCTGGCAGAGCCAATTTTGAGAGTCAGCCTTTCCAATCTCTGAATCACACTGGGTTTGCCCATAACTAGTAAGTTAGTTTTGTCATCGTTTAGTTTTAGAAAATTTGCTGCCATCCATGTGCAAATGTCATCAATGCATGCAGCAAGTGAGTTGAGAGAATTTGAGGTGCTCGAAGGCTGGGATGGATCAAAGCAAAGGTACAACTGAGTGTCATCCGCATAGAAGTGAAAGCCTAGATTGTGCTTGGCAATCACATCAGCATGAGGGAGAGTATAAACCGTGAAAAGAACCAGACCTAGCACGGAGCCCTGAGTTACTCCATATTTTAGAGGTACTTCAGATGATCTTTGTCCATTCACGTCAATACTCTGGAGTCTCCCACTGAGATAGGACCTGAACCACTGCAGAGCAGTGCCAGTGATGCCCAGGCGAGATGAGAGGCGCTCTAGAAGAACTTTGTGATCGATGGTATCAAAAGCTGCCGAAAGATCGAGCCAAACAAGCAGAGACACTCTAACCATGTCTGCATTCCTAAGTAGGTCGTTGTATACCCGAAGCAATGCTGACTCTGTGGAGTGATTAGCTCTCAAGCCGGACTGGAACTTACTAGCAAGGTGTGAGGTTTCGATATACGAGTTCAGCTGGTCTCCCACGACCCGTTCGAGTGTCTTTGATAGGAATGGTAGAAGGGAGACTGGGCGGTAGTTGCTCAAGTTCTCTTGGTCAAGTGTAGCTTTCTTGAGGAGTGGCCTGACTACAGATTTTTTGAAAGGTGCTGGGACATGACTGAGGTTAATGACATATTAATGATGTTAGTTATGCATGGCAGCAGCAGATCAATGCAACGTAGGAGCAGGACAGTGGGAATAGGGTCCAGAGGACTTGTTGTCTTCTTTGATTGGGATACGAACTTCAGGACGAGATCACTAGTGACCTGCTTAAGTGCAGACATTGAGGTGCAGCCAAGAATTGGGGAACAGCATTCTAGTGGGGATGTGGTCATCGCAGGGACTGTCTCCCTGATCTTGTCTATCTTCTGCACAAAGAATCGAGAGAAGTGATCGGCTAGATCATCACAAGGATCATCAGGTAAGGAGCTAATCTGGGAGCGGTTGAGATGGTTCATTCTGGGCATCAGCATTTTCGGATTGTGCATCTGTGATTCGACAATTTTTTATGGAAGCTAGACTTGGCCTTTGCTAGGATCGATTGGTATGACCCAAAGTAGTCTTTACATGCCTCTCGATGGACAGTCAGTCCTGAAAATAACTTAATATCTTGGCTGCAGCTTTCTGATGGCGACTTATTTTTGTTCACGGTCCTCTATTTATTTTTTTTTACTTTTGTTTCGCGTATGGCTGCAAAGACGAAGGACGGAAACCGGTAGTGGTCACTCGAGACAGCAGTGCGAGAATTTGAATTTCTCTTCGCGAACTTGAACGAGTGCGAGGCAAGTCCTTGGCACCTTTCGCTGTGGTTGTGAAAACGGAAGAAGCCTTAATCGAAGCAATGACCCCGTGAAGGTCTCCGGAACCTTATGCTGCGAAACTGGCTCCCTCGAGAGTGCCTTGAGGTGACGTGCAATCAATCTCGCAGTCACTCGGAGCTGTACATTGGCGGGAGGTTCGGGGTATCTTATGGCTCAGCAGCTATATATATATATATATATATATATATATATATGTATGTATATATATATATATATATATATATTTGCGATTCAAAAGCCTCGTTTTTATAGCGGCAGAAGAGCCTTAATGGCTATCCCCACCGCTTGCAGTATGCAATAAAAGACCCCCCACTGCAGGACTCGAACCTTCAACTCGGGTCGTGAAGAGCGAGCACACACACGCACACAGAATTATATATATATAATTATATATAATTGTTGAATATTTGAATTGTTGACATATACATATAATTATATGTGCGTGTTTTTTTGCGCGTGTTTTTTCGTGCGTTCGTGAATTCGCGCACTCGTGTGCGTCTATCTATAAATACCGTGCATATATTCTAGCCGTAGTTAAGGTGTCACCTTAAGCGACGGACGTTAAAGTGAATTTTTAATAGCAATTTCAGGGTCTGGCTTTTTTACCTATTCGATTAGTTCAGCACATGGCAGACGGCCAGTTCTTCTCTGGTAGTTCCGAACCTCAGCTTCCACTGGTCAGCACTTAATTCAACAGACGGATGCATAATGTGAGTGCGGAGGAGGTGGCAGCTCGGTAGCGGATAGTTGGGCGGCCTACTCAAACTTTCCGATGACTGCAACATAGCGTAATTTAAGGGGAAATGTTGACAATCGGCACAACTTGAGACCTAGCTGGTCCATTAGCATGCGTCTTGTGTGCCTCGGCCGTACAGGGTAATGCCTGTTATAAATATAGGTCAATTACTGGCCGCAGTCGAGTGCGTGGCATCGGCGATTGCACGACAAATACTAAATCAATAAAAACATCAATACTAAAATACCTAATACCTAAATCAATATGGTCTAGTGGCTAGGATCCGTCGCTCTCACCGCCGTGGCCGGGGTTCGATTCTCCGCTAGGGAATTTCTTTTACTAATTAAAGTCAAAGCATCTCGGTGTTAATATGCAGTGACCACAGAAACTCTAATCTGATTATGTTTTGCTTAATTTTTCGGTGGCATTTGATACTTTAGATCACCACGTCCTTTTCGAGCGCCTTTCATCACACCTGGGTATCATGGGCATATGCACTGCAATGGTTCAGATCCTGTCTCAGTAGGAGACTCCAGAGCATTGATGTGAACGCACAAAGGTCATCCGAGGAACCATTGAAGTATAATAATAGCATTGCTGCATTGGCTCCAAGGTTCAAGGTTCTACCACTTGCACTTTAAGGTCGTGTGTTCTTATGGTGTCGCCACGAGTTGATGGTTTTATCAGGCTATGGCTTGTTAAGATTACTGGTTTTTTTAGTTTGAGGTATGAGGTTATGGTGTTATGAGTTTATATTTTGATTTATTCTATTTTGTATTTCTTTCATTGTTTCGTGAGCGAGTTACGGCCTGGCGAGAAGGGGCGGGAAGGACGCGCGAGGTACAGGAGGAGAACGCTGCGAGCCCAAATGCACATTTGTTCTTGTACATTCGGTGTTTCCGTAACGTCGCGTGCTTGTTGTCAGAGCGTCAAACTAAAGGTCCCTCCACTCTATGGCTCCAGCCTACCTATCAGAACAACTTCCCAACCAGGATAGGTATCGTACTGCGAGCTTTTCTGACTCAGATCGTTAAGTTACGCCTCTTACCAACGTCAAATCTTTTGGAGATCACGCCTTAATTCGCATGCTCCCAAACCATAGAACTCACTCTCGACTGACGTCGCAATATCCCCTGACTTGACGTTTAAAAAGGAGTTTAAAACGTACTGTTTATCCCAGCATTTAGTGGGTTCTTATGAACTTTGTTCGTGCATGCATGCGTTATGAAACTGCGCATGTTACGACTAACCATACTTTACATGTTGACACTACGCATGTTACGACTAACCATGCTATGCTTGTTGAAATTTTGCATGTTGCCTCAAATCATCAGGTCATGCTTCCTTGACAATCCATTTTAAATTTCCTAGAAAGAGATGAAGTCCAATGAGGGCGATGCAAATTCATTATTAGTATTAGTATTATTACTGCCCGGATGACCATCCGTTTACCCTCCTCGTCTACAAGAGTGAGTGGTGCTAGAGCACATTCAAATTCCCGTATGATGTCCAGCGTGCAATGTGTGGATTCCTGTGCAGAATGATAAAAATAAATAGTGCGAGCATCGTAGAAGTGACCTTGGCCTTGGTGTGCACGGGCAGGTGTTACTTTTAATCCACACGTCCTTCCCCCGTCTGCATTACAGCGGTACATTCATGCGCTGCGGTCTAGCAGATGCGTAGTGAATGTACTAATTCTAACCTCTTGCCTGCCGCTTCTCTGCTCAGCATGGCACGCTAGCGCCTCGCGCGGCCACTTCTAACCTCTTCACTTCGCTTCTAACCTTCTGACCTCTAACCTGCCGCTCCTAACCTATAACCTGCCGCCGGCCGCGAGGGCAGCGCTTGCTTGCGTGCGATGAGTGGCAATGCGTCAGTTCAGAAGGAACTCGGATCATTAGGACTGACATGAGCTGACGTCAGCACTCTTTCAATTAAAGCGACGTCAGTACTCTGGGCAACTGACGTCACTGTAATTACAGGAGCACCTATTAGGGGGCTGGTCTGAAGATTGGTTCACTTTATATAGAGTGCACAAATGTCTCGCGCGAAGCCGCTGCAGCTGAATCGCAGCCACCTCCTCCTGCCTGACCCGATGGACGTCGGGGCCTTTCCTGGGTCAAGACCTCGTCATCTCGCGATCGCTTGCCCCCGCTTTTCTCGATAAAGTCCAAAACTACCAGCAACTACTCAAAAACCGCCAGAAGGGTGAACCCCCAAAGGTGCCCGCGCGGGGGCTTCCTGCGTAAGAGCGGAACAGTTTCCCCTCGAGCCGACTACAGCAGCTGGCTCCGGACGGTTGCGGCTTCCCAGACTCTCCAGCAGCAGCGTCGAGAGTCTCTCTCTCTCTCTCTCTCTCTCTGTCTGTCTGTCTGTCTCTGTCTGTCTGTCTGTCTGTCTGTCTGTCTGTCTGTCTGTCTGTCTGTCTGTCTGTCTGTCTGCCTGCCTCTCTCTCTCTCTCTCTCTCTCTCTCTCTCTCTCTCTCTCTCTCTCTCTCTCTCTCTCTCTCTCTCTCTCTCTCTCTCTCTCTCTCTCTCTCTCAATCGAAGCTCCCCTGAGAGCCTTCTAACTGACCGCCGCCTATGCTCTCCCGCGCGCGCCCGCCGAGTCCAGTTGTGCGAGCGCCTGGATGCACGCACTCGCATTCAATACCTACCGCAATTTAGGCGGGCTCAAAGCCGCGACTGAAGTGCCTACGCAGTGGTCGACCGCCGGACAGCGACCAGACTGCAGACTGCAGGGGGTATTTGCGCAGGCTCCGACAGGTCGAAAAAGTTCCCAGAGACTGTCCGCTGCCGCTGCTGGTGAATCGGTCAGTCGTTAATGACTGGACGCGAGTACGGCCTTTGCAGCTGTTTCGGCTGCCGGCGGTGCTGTAGCTTTGAAATGCAAAGCGTCGCGTCGGCATCCACCGCACGCGGTTGTGACTGCTGTCTGTTAGCTTGGTGAAGTTTAGCTGCCAGAAAGATTCGACGAATCGGACCACATCGACCCACTAAATGCTGTGATAAATAGATGCGTCTGTAGCTTCTTTAAAATATTGTCAAGTCAGGGTGTCGTAATACCAGTC
This sequence comes from Cristatella mucedo, assembly GCA_009760855.2. Lineage (NCBI taxonomy): Eukaryota > Metazoa > Bryozoa > Phylactolaemata > Cristatellidae > Cristatella > Cristatella mucedo. The sequence goes on from WPIO01000059.1 coordinate 157,099, forward strand.
GGAAGTGAATTCCGGGCTTCGAGAGAATACGAACTAAAGGTATGGTCTCCAAAAGATTTGAAATTCGTACAAGGTATAGGTAGACGATAAGATTCCGAAAAGCGACTGGTACTATGCTTAGCATGGTGATGGAGTAGATCTGATAGGTGGGCTGGACCCCTAAGAATGAAGGGATCTAAAAGTGAGTGCCCTTGAAGTTGATGCGTTGCTTCACTGGAAGCCAATGCAGGTCAGCAAAAAGTGGTGAAATATGGCAACTACGACGCTCACGACAGACGAGCATAGCTGCAGAGTTTTGCATCGGCTGTAAGCCCCTGGATGCACAGGCCGGCAGACCAGCAAGCAGTGAGTAATAGAAGTCAAGACGGGATGTCACAAATGCATGGATCAATTTAGATGTGTTGCCCTGTCTAAACAAGTCCAAATTTTAGCATTGTTATGTAGCTGAAAGTAGGCAGACTTTACTGTAGAGCTGATGTGGTAGTCTAATGAAGGATCACTTTGGACACAACTGTCTAGCGTCGCCAAATAGTGAACTTTTTATTAACGTTACGCCTTATAGCCTTAGTTTACCAGTCCATCTACCATCATGAAAATATATATTAAACAGTTTGCAATTTATTCATGGTGATGCGAAATATATAAGTAAAGGATCCAATACTGAATTTCCTTGAAATGACAGGATATGACGAGGCTCGTTAGACTTGGTTATGAAAGCTTCAGGGGTGTTTGCTTTAAACTATAAACCATAAATAAATAAAAATAACTACAAAGTCGAAAAGCTTGAGCGCCAGATAAATTGGCGGCGTGGCTTCTGGGCACATTCGACTCCCGTCGCAACTTCACCGCTTCTCATTTCGCTTGAACGAGCAAAGTTGAACAAAGTGATCCCGTCGGTATACGATCAATTGACGAAAAACACGGATGCCTTAAAACTAGCGACAATAATAGAGTCCTTAGGCATGGTCAGAAAAACTAGGGATGTGTGTGTTAATTAACCCAATAAAGTAGTTCTGCAATAATTCCATGCTACTACTGTCAACGTTTACTCGCTCCTGGCGGAATCGGGAACCAGAAAAATGTCCTGCATCGAACTGAATGTCGGGAGTCGGAAAATGACCACGCAATTAAATAGTGACGTCCCAGCAGTTTCAGGATGACTCTTTTGCGCTTTTTTTTGAGCGTTTTTCCCCCACGAGGCATCGCACACTCACGTCCTACATTGGCCAATTATTTTCATATAATTATTTATATTAATGTTATTATTATTATTATATTAATAATATTATTAATAGTTAGTCGTGATAATTGAATAATTATTATTCGTCCTTCAATGGCGAATAATATCAACGAGAAAGCGCTCGGAAAATTCTCTGGCTCATTGTTTTAGGCAAGCTATCGCTGAACTTGTCCTAAGCAAGGAGCTCGTCTCACATTCACGTACAAGTCAGCCAAAGGCGCGCGCAGGCAGGATGCGCGAGTCGGCTGAAACGCGCAAAGCTTCGGGGTCCGAGTGAAAACTTCGCGCGCTAGCTGAGCTCGAGCGCTCCGCAGCGCTACTGGCGCCCTCTCGCGGATTTCCCTTACAGCGCCCAGGGCCCACGCTCGCCGCATTCTATTGCAGCGTAGCGCCGCCGCCGCCGCCGCCGCCGCCGCCGCCGCCGCCGCCGCCGCCGCCGCCGCCGCTGTTGCTCTCTCTCGCCGCCGCCGCCGCTGCTCTCGTCGTTTCCAGAAGGTTCTGTAACGGCCTTCTCGCGGCTCTCTTCCTTACGGCTCCACTGGCGCCCTCTGGCGACTCTTTCGTACAGCGCTACTCGGCTACTGACTGGCTGCATCAGACAGCTCTCTGTCCTGTAGCGCCAGCGGCACCCGGTGTAGGCTTTAGCTGCCGTCTGTTTTCTGTCTGAGGAGAGCGAGCCGAACGAGAGCGAGACAAAGTACCAAAGCCCGGTCGACTTGTCGACACGAAGCAGCTCGTTCGTGCGAGCGCCCCGAAAAGGCGCCATTGGGAGCGCGCATGCGAAAAAGCGTCTTTGCGCAGCGAAAGCGCATGCGAAAAAGCGTGCGCAGCAGCGTGCGTAGTCGTCGAGTCGGACTCGCGGTCACGGCCGCTTCACTAACTAGTGAATAACTGTGAAAATAAATTTCACCTCCGTCGGACCTGGCCGCGGCTTCCTCCAAGCACTGTGTCGGAGTGTTCGACATAAACTCCGAGAGATTTAGCTCTCCGAGGCTGGAGAGCGCTGTGCGAGTTACTTATTAGATATTCAAATTAGCGTGCTGCTGCCCTTGAGACCGCCAACCGACCTCCATGCGCCTGCAGGGCAGGTAACAACGTAAAGTTTTAACAAGTAAAGTGTTAACAACGTAAAGTTTTAACAAGTTTCTCACCAGTGACAATGCTCTAATACACGTCTGGCAGAAAGGATTAGAGGACTATTAATTATTTCTACTGTATTAGAGGACTCTAGCAGAAGAATTCCCATTTTGAGAGGCATTTAGAGATGCAAGTTGAGAGACATGCTGTTTTTTTGAATACATGGCTGAGTAAATAAATAAACACTAGCTGATTTGACAGCCTCGTTTGTACATCGGCAGAAGGGTCTTTGAGGTTATCACTACCGTTTGCAGTTGGCAATAAAGGGTATTGAGCGAGCACCTTACCCCTAGGGCATCACGGCCTCTTAGAATTAAGGCCTTCGCAGTTAGCTCTCCAACTATTAAGCACTTCCGTGCGTTTTAATTGTGATTATTCTAAACAATCACGCTTCTCATCATATGCCGCTCAGCTTTAAGATATTCCATAAGTACTTTTCTAACACCGAACGCCTTACATTGAGAATAGGCCTCGTTTCTGGGACTGCTCAGCTGACGCGTCAGCGTCGTACAAAGCAAGCCCGAGGGTGGGAGCGCGTTAAGCTTTCTTGTATTTACACTCACGCGCCGCCACCGACAGGCAAATCATTCCAAGCGCAATCGACCTCTCGCAATCTCTCGCTCTCGAATCATTGATAATTGAATCTCGACGAATCGCCATAATGTTTTCTTGCCAGAGCCATCAGCAACGGCCAACGACGCTGCGACTCAGTAGCCGACCGGCCATCTCGTCGGCGGTGTGGTGAACCAGCCAGGAGACGCGAAACCTCCCTGAATAAACGAAGGAGTGGTGATGGGCGGCGTAGTGTACTGCGGGATTGATCTGCATCCGAAACACGTGACAGTCGGTAAAGTTGAGCGAGGAACGGTGAAGGTCAGTCTTTTCATGCGATCTAAAAAAAAATGCTTTTGAAAACATGGTGCCAGCTCACGGGCTGAAGACGGCAAAAACTAGGGATCAATTGTGTGGCAAAACAATCCTTTCACTCGGGGAAAACTGTTGAATTACGAAACCTGTGCTTGTTTGTAAGAGAGTATCAGCTGATTTAGCAGCCTCATATATACAGCGACAGAAGAGCCTAACGGCTATCACCGCCGCCTGGCAGTTAGAAATATAGGATAATAATAATAATAATAATAATAATAATTCACTTGATAAAGCGCCCTCAGAGAACTTAATCTCTCTCTAGGCGCTTTACATTTGCTGTAAAGTGAAATGCAATTAAATGGTAAGTAAAATCATGCTTGAAAAACAAACGAAATGAATAATATGAATATGAATAATATGGTTAGGGGTGACAAGGATCGCCCACTGTAGGATTCGAACTTAAGACCTCCGGGTCATGAAGAGCGAGCACCTTACCTCCTCGGCTAACACGGCCTCGGCACCCGTAAGGTGCTGTACTCTTCGGAAGGGCGTTTCAAATGCGATAGCTTAACAACAGTACTTGAGCGTGTGATATACGTACATACATTCTTTCATTTTAAAGGTCGGATAACGTATTAATCCGAGAGAGGAAATCGCTTCCTTCTGAGCGGCGTCGACTTTGAACTCGGGAGAACCTTTGACCTTTGAGGCTCGGGGACATAGTGCTGCGCCTGGAGCTAGAGTACGTGTGCCTTCGGAAGCAACGGGCTCATCACAGCGATTACCTGACCGGTGTGATGCGAACGCTTGGCCGGCGAAGTCTGCGCTTTCAAAGTCAGCCCTGCAACTTGCACACTTCAATGAGCGAGGTGAGATAGCCTAGCGCGATAGGCTCGCTCGCCGAGAGATGAAGCCTGGCGCGATAGCTACGCTGACCTTTCGTTGCCCTCTGGGCGCTCGTCCAAGACTTAATCTTAACCTATGTTCTAATTAGAATCGACTAGTAATAATACATTTGTTATTGCACCCTCACATGACTCAATCTCTTTCTTGGCACTTCGACTATCTGCGAAGCTCCCAGTGACGTGAGGTTTTACGCCATAACTAGAGCCAGCAGGGAGAGGCCTTAGAGATGACATTATTTCATATTAAAATGGACGACAGAGCCCTTGCTAGCTTGCCATTGCAACGCGACCCGTCAAATCTTGGTTCGCTGGGACAAATACCAGCACTTATAAGAGTCCGATAAGCATTGCAGCATTACCGCCGATCTCTAATCACGTGCCCAATAGCGATTCTGAACCTCCTGTCTAGCATTGACTAATGTGGATTCCACTGCTTGTACTACATCATCGCTTGCACAATGTTCGGCAGCCTCCCACATTCCATTGAGCTTCCCTGTATACGTGCGCTCTCTGTCGGTCATATTTTCACATCAGCCAAGTCTTTGCATGCCTTTGGCTCCTGTTTCACTTACGTCCTACATCCTTGGAATACTGATGCACAGACAGGGAATCTAATAGTCTACAAGGTTGTCTCCGCCGATATCAGTGCCATATAGAGTATAGCTCGATAGCTGCCTAGTAAAATCGGATACCTCTAAAGACAAACAATGTAGCCAGATCAGAGATTGAAGCTGAAGGAACGTTTCAACCGTCGTTCGCAATTCCATTTGAATCTACGTGCCAACGGTATCTATTTAAATTGCATACCCTATGGAACATTTGAAGACCCGCATCAAGCACGCGGAATGCACATTTTCCACTCAATTGTGCATTATTTTATTAAAGCTTGACAAGTTATATGAAGCTTGAAAGCAAACTAAATCTCGGGAAACTGTAAGGAAGCTGTGTCTCGGAAGAATTTGAAAGCAAGCTGTGCCTCAGAGAAAGTGGGAAAGCAAGCTACTCCACGGAGAAATTCAATAGCTTGCTGCGTCTCGGTGGACTTTAAATGCACACTACATCGAGAGTATTTCTTATGACATATTAAGGTATTGTGATTGGATGGCGATCATGAGCCTACCACCCTAGCGGAATGGACACTGGTGTGGCTGCTTTCCAGAAGCTAGCCACGCATGCTTTCAGATGCTTCAACTTGTACGGTAAAACGTACTCAACGACGGCTTTGACGTGGTTCCAGCTCCGAAGGCGTTCGTCACTGAGTCGATGATGTCCTGCAGGGCGCTGTGCACGTTGCTGATGGTGCTCTGGAACTTATCGTGAACTTCCGGTACCAGCTGCTTCACCTCGTTGAACACTGAGGTCGCCTTGCCCAGAGCTTCGATGGCCTTGAGCGCCGTGCCCAGCTTGGTGCCGTCCGTGAGCGAGTCAAGGATGCCTCGTTCTGGAAGAGAAATTAAAATTAGGCGGGTCGGGATTTGACGAACGTTCCTACCAGGTCTGGCATGAGGGACAGGCTGGTCTATCGTGATGTCAATGATGACTTACGGTATCAGATGCCAGGCTAACAGACAGATCTATGGGGAAACGTTTTCTTTGACATTCTATACCGATCTCTCTCTTTCTCTCTCTCTCTTTCTCTCTCTCTCTCTCTCTCTCTCTCTCTCTCTCTCTCTCTCTCTCTCTCTCTCTCTCTCTCTCTCTCTCTCTCTCTTGCTCGCTGTGCAGCATATCTCAAGTGCCGAGAAGTCAAACTAGCTCTCTTAGTGTCCTATATAAGTGCATTATTATTGCTGCTACATTTATTATATCACTCTGTATCCCACTTGTCTCAATCGCAATATATTTTTCTCTAGGATGGGACAGCTTGTCGTCATCGAGTTAATTGGGCGAATCTGTATGATTAAAATGTGTGAAAAGCATAGTTTGGCATATTCAGGTGCCTCGTTTATTTAGCTACAGAACAGCCTTTTTGACTATCAACCCGACTTTTGGAAGGTAAAAATTAATTGCTTGCAGTAGGACATGAAACCACGACCTCAGTCGTGAAGTTATAGCACTTTACCGCTGATCTAACACCGTTCAGCGACTGCATAGCACGACACTTTATTAACGATGAGGCTCCTAATTGTCTACTAGCACAGAAGAGCGGGTCGAATACCTCGCACAAAATCGATGCTTGGCTAGGCCAGACGACCATCAAAATTTAAAAATTGTTAAGCACCCTATGACATGAGCTTTTACACCTGAGCTGGAGGCAAGAGGAAAAGGATGTGGGTGCTACAGAATTTCTTTGTTAAAATGGAAGACACAGCCGACACAGCGAGTGGTTTGTGGTTGTATTTGCTTGTCATCGGAACAAAACCCGTCCAATATCTGTTCGCTGTGAGGAATCTAAGTACTTTGCAAGAGTTCGGCAATCATTGCAGCATTACCACTGACTTCTGATCTCTTACCCAAAATAAAAATACTAACAATAATACACTTGATAAAGCGCCCTCGGAGAACTTAATCTCTCTCTAGGCGCTTTACATTTGCTGCGAAGGAAACGCGATTGAATGGTTAGTGGGTGGTCATGCTTGATAAACAACAAGAATAGCATGGTTAGGGGTGATATGCACAGGGTCAGCATTCAAGTATGGTTAGTGGCGGCATGCACAGTGTCAGCACGCATGCGCACATAAAGGTCGAATCAAAGGGACCCAGGAAATGCCATGATAAATAGGTCGGCTTTTATATTCTTTTTAAATATCGTAAAGTCAGGGGATGTTGTGACGCAAGTCGAAGTGCGTTCCAGGCTTTGGGAGCATGCCAACTAATAGCACGGTCTCCAAAGAATTTGAGGTTTTTACGAGGTATAGGCAAACAATAAGATTACGAAAAGCAAGTGATTCGAGGCTTAGCCTGGTGGGGCAGTATATCTGATACGTAGGCTGGAGCCAAGAATCAACGGACCTAAAAGGGAGTGACAAAACCTTGAAGTCAACGCAGTGCTTGACTGGTAGCCAGTGCAGGTCGGCGAGAAGTGTTGTAATGTGGCAACTGCGACGTTCACGACTGACAAGCCTAGCTGCACAGTTTTGCACCAGCTGTAAGCCCCTGGTTGCACTGGCAGGTAGACCAGCAAGCGGTGAGTTAGCAACATAGTCAGATCAGAGATTTAAGCTAGAGGGACGTTAGCAATGTACTTTAAATGTTTGTGCCAATTATAGCTATTTCGAGTGAATTAGTTGTGGAACTTTCGAAGACCAGCATCTAGTGCATGGCACGCGCATGGTCCACTCAATTGTGCATTATATTCTTATAGCTTTACAAGTCAGATTATGCTTGAAAGCTTCGGGGAACTTTGAATGCCTACTGCATTGAAGGACGTTCTCGTGACAGATTAAGGCAATAGGATCGGATGACGATCATGCTTCTAACACTATGGCAGCGTGGACACTGTTGTGGCAGCGTTGCAGATGCTAGCCACGCTCACGTTCAGATGCTTTCACTTGTGCGGCAAAACGTACTCAACGACGGCTTTGACGTGGGTCCAGCTCCGAAGACGTTCGTCACCGAGTCGATGATGTCCTGCAGGGCGCTGTGCACGTCGCTGATGCTGCTCTGGAACTTGTCGTGGACTTCCGGTACCAGCTGCTTCACCTCGTTGAACACTGAGGTCGCCTTGCCCAGAGCTTCGATGGCCTTGAGCGCCGTGCCCAGCTTGGTGCCGTCCGTGAGCGAGTCAAGGATGCCTCGTTCTGGAGGAGAAATTGAAATTAGACGTGTCTGGCTTGGACGGACGGTCCCACTACGCTCAGCCAGACTTATCCAGCTGATCTGCCGTGGTGTCAATGACGACGACTGATATCAGATCCTTGGCTAAGAGACATATTTATAGAGAGGTGGTTCTCTTAAGCCACTCTCTTATTTTCCCTTTTCCTCTTACTGCCTTTACAGCATATTTATTTAAAGTGCCTACGAAGTAATTCACTTCTCTTAAGGCATTGTATAAATGTCTTGGCATTATCATTACATTTATAATACCTCTCTCTAATCCACTTTTTATTCATTCTGAGTAAGAAACAGCCCCTGGTTTTCGTGTCAAATGAAGAAATCTGTATGAACAAAGTGCAACGTGAGTCAATCGGGCGAATCTGTGCGATTTAAGTTTGGAAAGCAAAGCTTGGCTGATTGAAGAGCCTCATTTATTTAGCGACATCGCTGCCTTCTTGATTTTCGTCACGATTGACGACGGCAACAAAAACTTGCTTATTACCTGGAATTCAAACCACAACCTCGGTGGTGTTATGCTAGCACCTTACCCCTGGGCTAAGACCCATCGGTGACTGCATAGACTGACACTGTTTTCATGGCGAGGCTCCTAATTGATTATGATGCACGGAAGAGTGAATAGAGTGCCTCGCACCAATTTACGTCGAATCCATGTGCCAACGGTATCTATTTTAATTGCATACCCTGCGGAACATTAGAAGACCCGCATCCAGCACATGGAATGTACCAAGTCCACTTAATTGTGCATTATATTATTAAAGCGACAAGTTAGAGGCTCGACAGCAAACTGCGCCTCGGGGAAAGTTTGAAAGGGAGCTGTCTCTCGGAGAGATTTAAAACCAAGCTGAGTCTCGAGGAACTTAAATGTGCACTGCATTGAGAGAACTTCTCATGACAGATTAAGACATTAGGATTGGATGACGACCGTGAGTCTAGCACCGTGGCAGAATGAACACTGCTGCGGCTGCGTTGCAGAAGCTAGCCACACGTGCTTTCAGATGCTTCAACTCGTCCGGTCAAACGTACTCAACGACGGCTTTGACGTGGTTCCAGCTCCAAAAACGTTCGTCACCGAGTCAATGATGTCCTGCAGAGCGTTGTGCACGTCGCTGATGCTGCTCTGGAACTTGTCGTGAACTTCCGGTACCAGCTGCTTCACCTCGTTGAACACTGAGGTCGCCTTGCCCAGAGCTTCGATGGCCTTGAGCGCCGTGCCCAGCTTGGTGCCGTCCGTGAGCGAGTCAAGGATGCCTCGTTCTGGAAGAGAAATTAAAATTAGGCGCGTCGGGATTTGACGAACGGTCCTACAAGGTCCGGCATGAGGCACAGGACGGTCTATCGTTGTGTCAATGATGACTTACGGTATCAGATGCCAGGCTAACAGACGGTTCTAGCGGGAAACGTTTTCATAGACACTCTATGCCAATCTCTCTCTCTCTCTCTCTCTCTCTCTCTCTCTCTCTCTCTCTCTCTCTCTCTCTCTCTCTCTCTCTCTCTCTCTCTCTCTCTCTCTCTCTCTCTCTCTCTCTCTCTCTCTCTCTCTCTCTCTCTCTCTCTCTCTCTCTCTCTCTCTCTCTCTCTCTCTCTCTCTCTCTCTCTGTCTGTCTGTCTGTCTGTCTGTCTGTCTGTCTGTCTCTCTCTGTCTCTCTCTCTCTCTCTCTCTCTCTCTCTCTCTCTCTCTCTCTCTCTCTCTCTCTCTCTCTCTCTCTCTGTCTCTCTGTCTCTCTCTCTCTCTCTCTCTCTCTCTCTCTCTCTCTCTCTCTCTCTCTCTCTCTCTCTCTCTCTCTCTCTCTCTCTCTCTCTCTCTCCTGCTTGCTGTGCAGCATATGTCAAGGGCCGAGAATTTGATCTAGCTCTCTTAGTGTCCTATATAAGTGCATTAATATTGTTACTACATCTCTCTATACAATTTTTCTCCATCACAATATATTTCTCTCTATGATGGGACAGCCTGTTGTCATCGAGTTAATTGGGTGAATCTGTGCGATGAAAGTGTGAAAAGCAAAGTTTGGCAGATTCAAGTGCCTCATTCATTTAGCTACAGAACAGCCTTCGTGACTATCAACCCGACTTGCGGATGGTATCAACGAATTGCTGGCTGCAGGACGCGAAACCACGACCTCGGTCGGGAAGTGATAGCGTCTTGCCCCTGGGCTCAGACCCTCGGCGACTTCGTAGCACGACACTTTATTAACGAAGAGGCTCCTAATTGCCTAGAGTTGTAGAGAAGAACGGCTCAAATACTTCGCACAAAATCAATGCTTGACTATGGCAGACGACCGTCGAAATTTAAATTATCTAAGCTCCCTGTGACATGAGCTTCTACGCCACTGCTGGAGCGAGCAGGAAAAGGCTCTGGGTGGACACTGTGTACTTTTCCGAGGAAAATTGATGACAAAGCTAGTGCGAGTGGTTTACTGTTTCATTTGCTTGTCATCGGAACGAAACCTTCCCAATCTATGTTCGCTGTGAGGAATACGAATACTCTGTAAAAGTTTGGCAAGCTTTGCAGCATTACCACTGACCTTTACTCTCTTGCCGTGATGGCACATTAGGTAAGGCAGTTGCTTTCACGACCTCAGTCCCGAGGTCGTGGGTTCGATTCCTGCGGTGGGCGATTCCATATCGCCACTGCAAGCGGTAGTGATAGCCGTAAAGGCTCTTCTGTCGCTATACAAAAAGAGGCTGTTTAATCAGCTTGGATTTTTTTTACCTAAATCTGACCCATAACCCATCGGCTAGCATTTACTAATAAAAGGCCTCGTGGATGCCAACGCTTATATACGACGTTCCTTGGCCGTTCTCATTCACAGAACTTCTTTGTGTTCGTAGATTATTCGCGCCGATAATTTTTCCCCTTCTGCCGTGTGTTTTCATGCGCTGGGCTCTTGCTACTCTTAATTCGGTCATCCTTAGAATATTGGTGTACGCAAAAGGGAGCTCATGATCTGCGAGGTCAGCTCCTGTGAGTACAGCTTGATTTCTACATAATGAAACCGGATATCTATGATAACTAACAACATAGCCAGATCAGAGATTAAGGCGAACATTGGCAATACACTTTAAATCCCTGTGCCAATGATATCTATTTTGAGTGCATTCCTTGTATAACTTCTGAAGACCAGCATTCAGCACAGGGCACACTCGTATTTCCCATTCAATAGTGCATTGTATTGCTAAAGTTTAACTAGTACGATTAAGCTTGAAAGCACACTGCGTCACGGGGAAATTTGAAAGCAAGCTGCGTCTCGGGGAACTTTGAATGCTTACTGCATTGAAGGACGTTCTCGTGACAGATTAAGGCAATAGGATCGGATGACGATCATGCTTCTAACACTATGGCAGCGTGGACACTGTTGTGGCAGCGTTGCAGATGCTAGCCACGCTCACGTTCAGATGCTTTCACTTGTGCGGCGAAACGTACTCAACGACGGCTTTGACGTGGGTCCAGCTCCGAAGACGTTCGTCACTGAGTCGATGATGTCCTGCAGGGCGCTGTGCACGTCGCTGATGCTGCTCTGGAACTTGTCGTGGACTTCCGGTACCAGCTGCTTCACCTCGTTGAACACTGAGGTCGCCTTGCCCAGAGCTTCGATGGCCTTGAGCGCCGTGCCCAGCTTGGTGCCGTCCGTGAGCGAGTCAAGGATGCCTCGTTCTGGAATGCAAATATCGTGAAGTTCTCTGCTCAGCTAGTGCCAGAATAATGAGGACTACTTACTTGTACCTTTGCTTTGATCCTTCCCAGCCTTCGAGCACCTCAAATTCTCTAAACTCACTTGCTGCATGCATTGATGACATCCACACATGGATGGCAGCAAATTTTCTAAAACTTAATGATGATAAAACTAACTTACTAGTTATGGGCAAACCCAGTGTGATCCAGAGATTGGAAAGGCTGACTCTCAAAATTGGCTCTGCCAGCATATCTCCAGTTGAATCAGCTCGAAATCTAGGTGTCATATTCCAAAGCGACCTCTCGTTAGACGACCATATCAGCTCCACAGTCAAATCCGCCTATTTTCAGCTTCATAACATTGCTAAAATTCGGCTTGTTTAGATAACGATACCACGTCCAAGTTGGTCCATGCATTCGTGACATCCCGTCTCGACTTCTGCAACTCACTGCTTACTGGCCTACCAGCATGTGCGATCAGGCGATTGCAGCTGGTGCAAAACTCGGCAGCTAGACTTGTTTGCCGTGAGCGTCGCAGTTGCCACATTACTCCACTTCTCGCCAACCTGCACTGGCTACCAGTCAAGCAACGGATTGACTTCAAGGTTTTGTCGCTCACTTTTAGGTCCCTTCATTCTTTGGCTCCAGCCTATCTGTCAGATATACTACCCCATCAGGCCAAGCTCCGTACCACCCGCTTTTCGGAATCCATCAGTCTAGAAATACCTCATACAAACCTTAAATCCTTTGGAGACCGTGCATTTAGTTCATATGCTCCCAAAGCCTGGAACTCCCTCCCGACCTGCGTCAGAACATCCCCTGACCTGACCACATTTAAAAGGAACCTAAAAACACACCTATTTAGGACAGCATTTAGTGGGTCCCTGTGATTTGTTCTTGATGTGCTTATGCGTGCTGACACTGTGCATGCTGCCACTAACCACATTTGCATGCTGACCCTGTGCATGTCACCCCTAACCATATTATTCATTTCGTTTGTTTTTCAAGCATGATTTTACTTACCATTCAATTGCATTTCACTTTACAGCAAATGTAAAGCGCCTAGAGAGAGATTGAGTTCTCTGAGGGCGCTTTATCAAGTGAATTATTATTATTATTATTATTATTATTATTATTATTATTACTTACAGCCATTGCACTATGGGCCTCGTTGAAGAGCATGGGATCTGTCGATTAACCGACAGTTGTCAGACAATGGTGAGTAAGGACCAAGCATTATACCTCCCGCTTTTTGGAATCTAGCTGTTTACCAATACCTCACATAAATCTCAAATCCATTGGAGATCGCGCCTTTGTTCGTACTCTTCCAAAGCCTGGAACTCACTCCCGACTTGCGTCACGACATCGTCCTGACGCGTCCACATTTAAGAGAAAACATAAAAACGCATCCATTTATCGCAGCTTTTAGTTGTCCCCTGTGATTCATCCTTTATGTGCTCATGTGTGCTGATACTGCATGCTGCCGTTAACCATATTTATATGTTGACGCTGTGCATGCCACCCCTAATCTTGTTGATCTTGTTGTTTATTGAGCATGCTTCCACTAACCGTTCGATTGTGCTTTCTTTGCAGAAAATGCAAAGTGCCTAGAAAGAGATTGAGTTCTCTGGAGGCGCTACATCGCCTATTTTTTACTATAATTATAATTAATATTATTAAAGTAGCATAAGTACTTCCGGATAGTTCGAGCAAACTGAGATTTGTCTTTAAACCTAATGTCTCGGACTTGAACAGTTTTCAAGATTCGTGCATGCTATGCCAAGAACATTTAGTTCCTGACATTGTTCAGGAATAAACTTACGCTGGCATGAAATTTTGTATAGTATAGTAGTCAAAACTATCCAGCTGCTGCTCGTGCAGTTCGGAGCTCTTACAGGTTGGCGAATGTCGAATAATTGATCGTAGGATTTGAACCCTGGTCCTCAGACGCCAATCGTAGGTGTTCAACCAACCTCTGAATTCTGAATTTCTGAGTGAAAATTTGGCCGATACTAGAATATCTCACGAATGATGAGAAAAATAGAATGGGGGAAACATCGATAACCCAAGCCTCTTACATCGTCAGCGACTGATCGCAAATGCCAGATCAATAGCTGATGATGAGCAGAGTACTCGCCATCATCTCACAAAAGACGATTCTATTTATTGCGTAGCTATAAGTGCCGTTCTCTTTGAGCTTGGCACCCGATTAAACATGCACCTACGAAATTACGTTGTGGCTAGCACGATGACGTGGGAACCAGCAGCAGTCTCAAGGAGGCGCTTGAACGTCTAAGACCTACTCTTAGGCTGTGATGCTGGCGTCGTGGTTGGGGTGAAGGCATTCGTCACCGAGTCAATGATGTCCTGCAGAGCGTTGTGCACGTCGCTGATGCTGCTCTGAAACTTGTCGTGGACTTCCGGTACCAGCTGCTTCACCTCGTTGAACACTGAGGTCGCCTTGCCCAGAGCTTCGATGGCCTTGAGTGCCGTGCCCAGCTTTGTGCCATCAGTGAGCGAGTCAAGGATGCCTCGTTCTGGAGGAAATATTAAAATTAGACATGCCTGGCTTGGACGAACGGTCCCAATACGAACGGGGAGCGACACTCGGTGGATCTATCGTGGTGTCATTGCCGACGACTGATATCAGATCCTTGGCTAAGAGGCAGATGTAGAGAGAGATGGTTCTCTTAAGACACTCTCTTAGTATGCCTCTCCCTCTTACTGCCTTTACAGCATATTTACAGTGCCTGCGAAGTATGATTCACTTCTCTTAAGGTCCTATATAAATGTCTCGGTATTATTATGATATCTATAATACCTCTCTCTAATTCACTCTAAGTACAAATCAGCCCCTGGTTCTCCTGTCAAATGATAGAATATGTATGAACAAAGTGCAACGTGAGTCAATCGGGCGAATCTGTGCGATTTAAGTTTGGAAAGCAAAGCTTGGCTGATTGAAGAGCCTCATTTATTTAGCGACAGATCTGCCTTCTTGATTATCACCATGCTTGAAGATGGCAAGAAAAACTTGCTGATTACCTGGAATTCGAACCACGACCTCGTTAGTGTTATGCTAGGAACCGTACACCTCGGCTAAGACCCATTGGTGACTGCATAGAATGACATTTTATTGCCCACCGAGGTTCCAATTGCCTATTAGCACAAAAGAGCAGATCAAGCACGTCTCACCAAATCGAGACCTGGTGGCTGCAGACGACCATTGAAAGTAGAAATTTGTGAAGCTCTCGGCGAAACAAGTTTTTACGCCACAGATGAAGCAAGCAGTGAAAATCTTGGGCTTCTTCAGACTTTCTACGAAAACGGTCGACAAAGACCTCGCGAGCGGTTTTTCTGGCTTGTCATTCCTCGCTTGTCATTGAAGCGGGAACCATCAAATCTCTGTTCTTTGGTACGCATCCGAGCATTTATAAGAGTCCGATAAGCATTGCAGCATTACTGCCGACCTCTTGCCGCATTCTTAATATTGATCCCAGCGCATGTCTGGCATTGACTAATGTGAATACATCCGCGTGTGCAACGTTCTGTGGCCTCTCTCTCGTTCAACTGAGCCTCCTTGTCTCCGTTCGCTATCTCTCGGTCATGTTTTCACATCAGCCTAGTCTTTGCATGCGTTTGGCTCGTGCTTCACTTACGTCGGCCATCCTTCGAACATTGACGCACAGAAAAAGGAACTGACAGTCCACGAGGTTGGATCCTCCGATATCCCTGCCAATTATAATACAGCTCGATAGCTGCACAGTAAAAAACCGGATGCCTCTGAAGACTAGCAACTGAAGCAGAAGCGACGTTTCTACCGTCGTTCGCAATGCCATTTGAATCTAGATGCTAACGGTATCTATTTTAGTTGCATACCCTATGGAACATTTGAAGACTCGCATCCAGCACACGGAATGCACATTGTCCACTCAATTGCTCACTATATTATTAAAGCTTGACAGTTTAGATGAAACTTGAAAGCAAACTGTGTCTCAGGGAAATTTGAAACCAAGCTGCGTCTCGGGAAATTTTAGATGCTTACTGCATTGAGGGAGGTTCTCGTGACAGATTAAGGCAATAGGATCGGATGACGATCATGCTTCTAACACTACGGCAGCGTGGACACTGTTGTGGCAGCGTTGCAGATGCTAGCCACGCTCACGTTCAGATGCTTTAACTTGTGCGGCGAAACGTACTCAACGACGGCTTTGACGTGGGTCCCGCTCCAAAAACGTTCGTCACCGAGTCAATAATGTCCTGCAGGGCGTTGTGCACGTCGCTGATGCTGCTCTGGAACTTGTCGTGAACTTCCGGTACCAGCTGCTTCACCTCGTTGAACACTGAGGTCGCCTTGCCCAGAGCTTCGATGGCCTTGAGCGCCGTGCCCAGCTTGGTGCCGTCCGTGAGCGAGTCCAGGATGCCTCGTTCTGGAAGAGAAATTAAAATCAGATGCGCCTGGCTTGGACAAACGGTCTCACTATGCTCAGCCGTGGGCATCGAGCTGATCTACCACGGTGTCAATGACGACTACTGGTATCAGATCCCCTTGGCTAAGAGACTGATCCCGGGAGAAATGGTTCTCTTTAGACACTCTCTTAGTATCCCTCTCCCTCGTACTGCCTTTACAGCATATTTATAGTACCTACAAAGAGATTCAGCTATCTTGTGTGCAACACGTGAGTCAATCGGGCGAATCTGTGCGATTTAAGTTTGGAAAGCAAAGCTTGGCTGATTCAAGAGCCCCATTTATTTTGCGACATAATGGCCTTGTCGATTTTCATCTGGCTGCCAGAAGGCAGCAGAGAACTGCTTAGTGCTGGACTTAAAACCGAAGCCTCGGCCGTGAAGTGCAAGCACCTAACCCCTGGGCTAAACTCGGGGGCGACTGCGTAGCGACGGCACTTCCTTTCTGACGGAGCTTCTAATTGCCTACTAGCTCAGGCGAGCAGCTCACCTACCTTTCGCACCAAATCAATACTTGACTACGGAAGACGACTATCGAAATTGGAAATTCGTTAAGGTCCCAGAGACATGAGTTTGTACGCCAGAGCAAAGGCCAGCAGGGAAAGAGTTTGGAGCTCGGGTATTTTCCTGCGAAAACGGACGACAAAGACCCCGCGAGCGGTTTTCTGGCTTCCTTCCTGGCAGCCATTGAAATGAGACCCGTCCTACCTCGGTTCGCTGGAGCGAATCCAATCGCTTTACAAGAGTCCGCTACGCTTCGAAACCTTACCGCTGATCTCTAATCGCGAGCCTAATGTTCGTCCCCAACCTATTGTCCAGCATTGACCAAGGCAAGAGCCAGGCGGACGCTGCCGCTCGTACAACGCTCCAGCCCTCCTTCATTCGCTGAGCTCCCTTGTCTCCATACGCTGACCTCGATGTCGTATGGAGACCCTTGTCTCCATACGCTGACCGTCGATCATTTTTTTCACATTTGCAAAGTCGTTGCTCGTGCGTTGGGCTCTCGCCATTACTCGTAAGTCGGTCATCCTTCCAATATTGATGCACAAGAAAGGAAGCTAGTAGTCAACGAGGTCGGCTTCTCTTATATTCCTGCCAGTTATCGTATAGCTCAATAGCTACATAATGATACCAGACATCTCGAAAGAATAACAGCACAGCCAGGTCAGGAATTAAGGCTGATGGGACGTTTTTACCGTCGTTGTCAATGCACATTAAATCTCGGTGCCAGAGCTATCTATTTTGAGTGCATTCCTTGTGAAACTTTTGAAGACCAGCATCCAGCACACGACATGGTCATTGTCCACTCAATCGAGCATTCTATCATCGAAATCTTGACGGTTTAGATGCAGTTTGCTTTCAAACTGTACATCGGGGAAAATTGAAAGCCAGCTGCGTCTCATGGAAATTTGAATGCTAGCTGCTTCGAGGGAAGCTCTTATCACAGATTAAGGCAGTAAGACCAGATGAAGATCATTGAAGCCTAGCACCATGGCAGCACGGACACAGCTGTGGCTGCATTGCACACGCTAGCTACATGGGCGTTCAGTTGGTTCAACTTGTGTGGTGAAACGTACTCAACGACGGCTTTGACGTGGGTCCAGCTCCGAAGACGTTCGTCACCGAGTCGATGATGTCCTGCAGAGCGTTGTGCACGTCGCTGATGCTGCTCTGGAACTTGTCGTGGACTTCCGGTACCAGCTGCTTCACCTCGTTGAACACTGAGGTCGCCTTGCCCAGAGCTTCGATGGCCTTGAGCGCCGTGCCCAGCTTGGTGCCGTCCGTGAGCGAGTCAAGGATGCCTCGTTCTGGAAGAGAAATGTTAAAATTATTGTTCACTTCTGCCAAGCTTTTTTATGCATTGGGCTCTTGCTACTCTTTAGCCGGTCATCCTTTGAATATTGATGCACTAAAAAGGGAGCCAATAGTCCACGAGGTCGGCTCCTGAGAGTACAGCTTAAAAGCTACATAATTAAACCAGATATCTATGATAACTATCAACAGCAAAAGCAGAGGTTGAAGCTGGAGGGACGTTGGCAATGCAACTTTCAATGTATGTGCCAATTATATCTATTTTGAGTGCATTCCTTGTGAAACTTTTGAAGACTAGCATCCAGCACATGGCATGAGCATTGTCCAGTCAATTGTGCATTACATCATTAAAGGTTCACAAGAAAGATGAAACTTGAAAGCACACCGCGTCTCGGGAAAGTTTGAAAGCAAGCTGCATCGAGGGGAAAGTTAAATGCATCGAGGAAGGCTCCTACGACAGATTAAGGCAGTGGGATCGGATGACGATCGTAAGACTAGCACCATGGCAGCACGGACACAGCTGTGGCTGCATTGCACACGCTAGCTACACGCACATTCAGTTGGTTCAACTTGTGTGGTGTAACGTACTCAACGACGGCTTTGACGTGGTTCCAGCTCCGAAGACGTTCGTCACCGAGTCGATGATGTCCTGCAGGGCGTTGTGCACGTCGCTGATGCTGCTCTGGAACTTGTCGTGAACTTCCGGTACCAGCTGCTTCACCTCGTTGAACACTGAGGTCGCCTTGCCCAGAGCTTCGATGGCCTTGAGTGCCGTGCCCAGCTTGGTGCCGTCCGTGAGCGAGTCAAGGATGCCTCGTTCTGGAAGAGAAATTAAAATCAGGCGCGTCGGGATTGGACGAACGGTCCCACTACGAGCGGGGACAAAGCTTGGCTGATTGAAGAGCCTCATTTATTTAGCGACATCGCTGCCTTCTTGATTTTCGTCACGATTGACGACGGCCTTCGCGTCGACTTCGTGAGTCGAGCCCCTCCCCTCCCCCTACCCTGCATGCATCTGGATTTATAATAATAATAATAATAATTCACTTGATAAAGCGCCCTCAGAGAACTTAATCTCTCTCTAGGCACTTTACATTTGCTGTAAAGTGAAATGCAATTGAATGGTAAGTAAAATCATGCTTGAAAAAAACAAACGAAATGAATAATATGGTTAGGGGTGACATGCACAGGGTCAGCATGCAAATGTGGTTAGTGGCAGCATACACAGTGTCAGCACGCATAAGCACATCAAGGACGAATCACAGGGACCCACTAAATTCTGTCCTAAATAGGCGTGTTTTTAGGTTCCTTTTAAATGTGGTCAGGTCAGGGGATGTTCTGACGCAGGTCGGGAGGGAGTTCCAGGCTTTGGGAGCATATGAACTAAGTGCACGGTCTCCAAAGGATTTAAGGTTTGTATGAGGTATTTCTAGACTGTTGGATTCCGAAAAGCGGGTGGTACGATGCTTGGCCTGATGGGGTAGTATATCTGACAGATAGGCTGGAGCCAAAGAATGAAGGGACCTAAAAGTGAGCGACAAAACCTTGAAGTCAATCCGTTGCTTGACTGGTAGCCAGTGCAGGTCGGCGAGAAGTGGAGTAAAGTGGCAACTGCGACGCTCACGACAGATAAGTCTAGCTGCCGAGTTTTGCACCAGCTGCAATCGCCTGATCGCATATTACAATCTCTGGATCACACTGGGTTTGCCCATAACTAGTAAGTTAGTTTTATCATCATTAAGTTTTAGAAAATTTGCTGCCATCCATGTGCGGATGTCATCAATGCATGCAGCTAGTGAGTTTAGAGAATTTGAGGTGCTCGAAGGCTGGGAGGGATCAAAGCAAAGCCTCCTGTCAACACTTGTATCGGCCTCGGGATGTTAGGCCACCTGCCGGCCTCGAAAGTCAGACCATTTTGACGGCCTCAGAAGTTAGGCAACGGCAGCCAACACATGCCTCTAAAAGAATAAAACACCAACAAGTTGCAGCTTTTGATCATCGTGCAACCGCTACGCGGCGGCTTCATCGTGAAGGCAGATGTGTGGTCACGTGACCTCCTTAAATACGCCGGCTTGGTAGACTGGCAGTCACAAAGCTTGAGGGCTGCATGGGTTTTTATGAGACCACACAACTGGCCTTCTTCGTACCTTGTACAGGCGCTGATGACACTGAAGCCAGTAGCATGGCTACTGCGAGCAGCCATTTGGATATCATTCTGCCTCGACGGATGGAGTATCTCGAAGCCCTAGAAGCAGAACGTGTACATTTCAGAGCTAAAGACCAAAGTCTAATAAAAGCGACTGCTACACCAGGCGCTCGCCTAATGCTCTCGCCTACTGCTCGCTCTCCACTTGTTGCTCCACTTGTTGCTCGCCATGTGTCCAGGCACTCGAGCTTGGACTGCAATGCGGTCGGGTAAAAATAAACGGTCTTAAATGGCACAAAGCGGTATACACTTTCAAACGCACGTGACGTTAGGACTTTCGAGTTTCATTGCACTTTCCATTGAAAACAAGTAAGGACCTGTGTCGCATCCTGTGTTTCTCTCGAGTCGAACTCCAACGCAACTTCGAGTCACTCTCTCCAGTATGGACCTCGCTTTCGCTTTGACTTCCGCCGGTGCTGCATGCCAGTGAACCCGACAACGTTGTGACGAGCCTCCTTCAGCCGCTTCTACCAGCGGATGCTGATTTCAGGTATGCGTAAGCTGCGTTAGCAGTATTATAACAATGATAATAACAATAATACATTCGCATAGTGCCCTCGGAGAATTGAATCTCTTCCTAGGTACTTTAAAGATGCTGCATAGAAAGCAGTGCCCCATGATTTATGGTAAGAACAGCAAGCAGTAAGCGAAAGTATGCTGCAAATCTGGTTCGCGGTTTACTCGCTCTTAATACAATTGCTTGTAATATGCCAGCCTTACTTGCTCGTAATATATTTGCTTTCCGTTTGGATATCTTGCTATATGGCTAGCGGGCAACAGTTCCACCAGTTCTTCCTTTAAGATAATTTATTTTCCTCGTACCTTTGACAGCTTTCCTGCTTAAATCACGTGCTTTGTGTGAAAAGACTCTTTTTCCCCTGTGCATGTTTTTGCTATTTTTTAGCAATGTATAAGAGCGCAGGATTCCTGAAGCGTCGATTGCAATCGACAGAGTTCTTTTGACACGATCCCAGTCACAGCTCTAGATTAGCATCGGAGGCGAACTAGCATTTTACGCGACCTTGACGGCGGCATTATGACCGCTACAGTCCAATCCTGACGACGTCTTAGCCTCAAAAGTCCATGAGCTACTGAAAAGTGACTTCACATTCGCACCTGAGGTGTCATCGCTGGCACAATAGACAGCGAGCAGTTTTAGCAACACGAGCTCGGGATGGGAACAAGGAGCTGGACTTGCCCAGACAGACATAGAAATAGCCATCAATGCGACGGATTTAAAGACGGGCGGATCGAAGCAAAGCGCAGCCTTGTCTCGACGGACTTCGAAGCTTCCGCAGGTCTGCGCACTGCCGCTGAAGCCTCGAGAGATTGGTCCAAGTTGGCACTTTGCCGGCAACAACGACGCAATTAGAAGAGGGAAAGCCGGATGGCACTTATAATGAGTGATTCAGACGCTGAAGGGCGTCATTTTTGGCGCCAAACGACGGGTCGGTGCCCCGTTGTTCGTTCGGCGGCGTCGGTCGACGCCCATTGTTGACATTGACTCAAAATAACTCGAGTCTCGCTTGTCGCTGCTGTTGAACTATGCCAGCTCAATTGAAGGCCAGCTGGCAACTGTGCAAAGCGAGCGAGCACAATTTGAAACAGGACCGCTTGTTAGCTCTGGCTGCCAAACGACTGCTCTTGTTCGGCTAACAATGGCCTGTGCCCAATAAAACATGGCACAGTGCGCTTGTGTCACGATTGGGCATCTCGCTGTCATTGTCCAAAGGTGTGCGCCGCGCACCTTGATTGCATGCGAAGGTCTCGGGAAGCGGCGAGCGGCGGACGTCAAACCATTCGAGTCAAACCATTGTCTCTGGGCTTCGATAACTGCGTCTGAGAGGACAGTTGGGCATGGCTCACCAGCTCAGCACAATCCGCCGCGCCGCCGCCGCCGCAGCCGCCGCCGCAGCCGCCGGCGGCGGCGGCGGATTGTGCGCAGCCACTCGGCCTCGCTGTCACAGCTCGACGACGGACCAGGGGGCAAGGGGGCGGCGCGGGGGAGCTAGGAGCCCCGAGCCCCGAGCTGGCGCCGCTGAGTCCGCGACGCGAAAAGCGAGATGACCTGCTAAACTCCTCCTCCCCCCCACCGAATCCGGCCACGGGTGCACGGTTTTAACTAGGGCTAGGGCTTTGATTAGGTTGCGAGTTTCGCGAACGCTTACTTTGCTCACTCCGAACGTTCGCTCGGACCATTAAACTGTCTGCTTTCCTTCATTGCCTTCATTTCAAACAAAAGCAGCGGCTGATGGCGGCCATCTGAGCCCAAGCACACAGGGCCAGTGCATTTCGAAAGATTCTCTCTCTCTCTCTCTCTCTCTCTCTCTCTCTCTCTCTCTCTCTCTCTCTCTCTCTCTCTCTCTCTCTCTCTCTCTCTCTCTCTCTCTCTCTCTCTCTCTCTCTCTCTCTCTCTCTAGCTCTCTCTCTCTCTCTCTCTCTCTCTCCATCTCTCTCTCCCTCTCTCTCTCTCTCTCCCTCTCTCTCTCACACACACACTTACACGCACACACACACACACACACACCTTTATTACCTGTAACTTAGCCCTTGGTCGTTAGAACTGCGGCTGGCCTGCGAGTCGATGAGGTCTAGCTCGGTCGAACGGGCTAGGACGAGCCAGTCAATTTGAGGTTAGGCTTTATAAGCCCGTGAGATAAGATCCCATCCGGTTCGGCATGTGGCAGCAGTCCCATAATTACTGACGTTCTTTAGCTACCGTCAAGGCAGCCTTGTTCTATTTTTGTACCGAAGCATCACCGCTGCAACGTCGAGCGGCAGATAAGAAGCACGGAGCAAGTTCGCTTGTGTAAGCACGTAACTT
>WPIO01000059.1:182500-185000 GCA_009760855.2 Cristatella mucedo
CAGTGCTGAACTCGCTTTCACGATTGTTTCGCGATATCGGCAATCCTGCTTCGGCAACCCGGCATTTCCGCTCCCACAATTCTCTTTTGCTGCTTCTTATAGCCACCAAGTCTAGCTGCTTCTGATGGTATTCAAAGTTTCGCTCCCGGAGTGACAATCGCTGGCCAGATGATTTCACATCAAAAACCCCAGCGGCCCAAAGCCGTATCGCATAAGGATATGAAAATAACGCGAAAACATACATAATAACTACCAATCGTAATAGCCACAAAGATTTCCCAATAAGCTGTTCAGGTTAAAATACGCTGCTTTTTTGTTTTTTGTGGCACTCATATATAAGAAGTGTTTGATGGTGCTGCTTTATACTTTACTCTTTAATATGTAAGAATTGTTCGACGATTTCCGAGCTTAGATATATCAACCAGATCTTCTGAGAAGTTCATCGGCTGGTTTTCATGGACTTGTTTAGGTATCGGAAGGTTGCCTCGAAACTGCTTTCAGAGGAGCTTGAGTTCTTATCGATTAAGCAATGCTGAAAGCGCCAGAATGATTGTCCCTCAGTATCTCTAGAATATTTGCAACAGTGGAAGAGTGACGCTGACCTATGGCCGAATGGCCGAATGGCCTTTGCACCAATGGAAGACTGACGCATGCACTAATGATTAACGAAATCCAGTCAGAAGCGTCAGTCATCCAGATTTACCAGATTCGATCATGATTCCTTCGCAGAAAATGTAAAGTTCCTAGTAAGAGATTGAGTTCTTTGATGGTTGTAACAAAAAGATTATTATTATTGTTATCATTACGTGGTGCAATTGCGTCCACGTCGTGAGACATCGCACCTATAGAGAGGGAAGAATGATGCACTTTGTGCTCCTTGGAAGTTGAACCTAGGAGCGACACCAGAGGACATGGTGCCGTCGACTACCCAACCGTCGCTAGCACGCGAGGCCACTTCCCCTACGGTCGCGATCGAGGCTGCCGGTGGGCTTTCCGGTACGCGAGCCGCAGACGGCGGCGCGGTTTCCTTCTCATCTACGTTGGCACAAAGATCGAGCGCTTTCGAAAGGCGCACAATGGCGCCCAATCAAGAGCTCGCGTAGCTTCCTACTCTGCATCAGAGCGTCCAACCATGCACCAGGGCGTCTGGCTGTGCATCAGAGCGTCTGGCTTTGCACCAGAGCATCCGACTCTGCATTAAAGAGTCTGACTCTACACCAGGGCGTCTGACTCTGCGCCAGATGATCTGACTCTGCACCAGGGCGTCTGACTCTGCGCCAGAGGATCTGACTCTGCATCAGAGAGTCTGAATCGGACAGGTGTATGGCAGTCCTATTCTGCCAGCTACGAGGGCCACGGTGAATGCCGTGGTGGCACACTAGGTAAGGCGGTTGCTTTCACGACCTCGGTCCCGAGATCGTGGGTTCGAATACTGCAGTGGGCGATTCTTTATCGCCACTGCAAGCGGTGGTGATAGCCGTAAAGGCTCTTCTGTCGCTATACAAAAAGAGGCTGTTTAATCAGCTAGGATTTATTTTATTTAATGAAAGAAAGAGCTGTACCGCCCCTCAGACAGCTAGAAAGTGCACTGAGCAGTGTGACCGGCTTCTAAGAATCGCTGTAATAAAAGTAAACAATCGCAGTCATAGTAAGAGCGGTCATCGCAGTAAACGAAGCAGCAGAAGAGCAGCGATATTTTCGTAGAGGAAATCGAGTCACTCAGGCACGCCCCCCTGCTGCTGCTGCTGCTGGCTGCTGCTGCTGCTGCTGCTGCTGCTGCTTATGTTGCTGCTGCTGGCTGCTGCTGGCTGCTGCTGCTGCTTCTTATGTTGCTGCTGCTGGCTGCTGCTGGCTGCTGCTGCTGGTGCTTATGCTGCTGCTGCTTATGTTGCTGCTGCTGGCTGCTGCTGGCTGCTGCTGCTGCTGCTGCTTATGCTGCTGCTGCTGCTTCTGCTGCTGCTGCTGGCTGCTGCTGCTGCTGCTTATGCTGCTGCTGCTTATGTTGCTGCTGCTGGCTGCTGCTGGCTGCTGCTGCTGCTTATGCTGCTGCTGCTGCTGCTTCTGCTGCTGCTGCTGCTTATGTTGCTGCTGCTGCTGCTGCTGCTGCTTATGCTGCTGCTGCTTATGTTGCTGCTGCTGGATGCTGCTGCTGGCTGCTGCTGCTGCTGCTTATGCTGCTGCTGCTGCTTATGCTGCTGCTGCTGCTGCTGCTTATGCTGCTGCTGCTACTGCTGCTGCTTCTGCTGCTGCTGCTGCTGCTGCTGCTGCTTATGTTGCTGCTGTTGCTGCTGCTGCTGCTTATGCTGCTGCTGCTTATGTTGCTGCTGCTGGATGCTGCTGCTGGCTGCTGCTGCTGCTGATGCTGGCTGCTGCTGCTGCTGGCTGCTGCTTATGTTGCTGCTGCTGGCTGCTGGCTGCTGGCTGCTGGCTGCTGGCTGCTGGCTGCTGCTATTAATACAGCGTGTAGAGTGCCCTGTCCTAGCCAACTTGTTGCTACTTG
>WPIO01000059.1:190000-257500 GCA_009760855.2 Cristatella mucedo
TATGGAACCAACCAAACGTATGACCGAACACACGAGATGCTCACCTCTGCTGGTTTCCTTTGTCTGCCAACGCTTTTCGAGGGAATCGCGCGAGCCGACGAAGCTCCGCTTTCGACAGTTCGACAGTTTCGACTACGAAACTTTCGACAGTTTCGACTACGAAACTGTCGTGGCAAAAAATATAAAGGACCTTTTCCCCGACTGGCCTGCTTTTGGCTCATTTGTTCATCTGTCCATTCATCCGGTCTGCCTGTTCTGGTCCATCTCTTTCTTTTTTCTGTCTCAATCTGATCTGTCAATCTGTCTGACTGTCTGTCTGTCTGTCTCTCTCTCTCTCTCTCTCTCTCTCTCTCTCTCTCTCTCTCTCTCTCTCTCTCTCTCTCAATCTGTGTGTGTCTGTGTGTCTGTCTCTGTGTCTGTATTTGTGTATCTGTGTGCGCGTCCGTCTGTCTGCATGCCTGCCTGTCTGTCTGTGTGTCTCTGTCTGTCTGCATGCCTATCTGTCTGTCTGTGTGCGTATGTTTCGGTCTGTACGTCTGTATGTCTGTTTGTCTGTCTGCCTGTACCGGCTCGCAGCGGCTCTCAAGGTCCTCGGTCACGTGACCAGTGCGAGACGGTCGGCGGCGACGGGCAGGCATCACGCGGGCGTCGAGGAAGACCCAAGCGCTGGCGAAAATATAAAAACGTCTCTTCTAATTAAGGCGAGAAAGTCCGTCCTCCCGTCCGTTACGCGGCAAGGCGGCGCAGCGTTGTCTTCCGTAGCGGAACTACTATGACTCAGCGAAGCGAGTCCACGGGCAGTGAGCTGCTCTTATAAATATATATATATATATATATATATATATATATATATATATAATATATATATATATATATATATATATACACATATATATATATATATATATATATATATATATATATATATATATTTATATATATATATATATGTAGTTCATCTTTACAGCACCATGAGAGAGAGCTTAATCTCAGTTCACGCGCTTCACATAAGCCACGAGGTTCGAGCCCGCGACCCCGGCCATTAGATACATTCGGTCGTTAAAGGCGACCTCGGTCGTTAAAGGCGAGCACTGCGACCGCTGGGCCAAACCAGCGCCGCAGCGGGCAACGCGATGGGCTCTCGACCAATCGATTGCCGATTGGGGATGCGCATCCTACGAATCGATTGCCTATTGCTAACGAGCAAACGCCCACCGCAGCGGGCGGCCCGTCGGGCTGAGCCTACGCTCGAGGCAACCTGCAACCGACGCCCTAGCGGGCCGCTCCGCAACGTGGTCGATGGGAAAATCATTTGGATCATTGGCGACATGAGCACGAGCGATACAGCGTCGGCTCGAGCCCCGAGACCGCCGACGCGTGCTCTAACGAACGGGTCGGGCAATGGCCGCCGCGTTTCGCCGGTTTCGTTTCGCTATAGGTGGCCGCCTCGCTGCCCACAGACCGCCTCGCTCGCGCGCCAGCTCGCCCATAAAGCAATAAATAATGATATAATAAACCAAGGTAATAATAATAGTAAACCAATAAAGCAACGCTGATTGCCTTCGCTCAATAGTCTTGCGCTGATCTCTTAAATATTGGGCAAACAGGGGCGGCGGCGCAGCCGACAGATAGCTCACCATCATTCTCAGCCAATCAGAGCTAATGGCCAATGTCCAGCCGATCGGAGCGCAGGCACTGCGCAGGCAGCGGCAACGCGCGCCGCCGCCACAGCCGCCGCACGCCTTCAGTGCGGACGCCGGAACCGGCGCCATTGGCCGCCGGGGGGGGCGGAGGTCGCAGCGTGAAAACGCGTACGGGACGCGACGGTTACCACTCTGCCACCCACGTGCGGTTACGAGGGGTCGCGCGGCGCCCGCGCCCGTGCATCGAATCGCCGACGGACTGCCCGGAAAGTGGGGGCGGGGCGGGGCGAGTTACGCTCGAGACGACCGCGGGCGGCTTTGCAGTCCGCGCGACCGGCCCGCAGAGCGGCGAGACCTGCTCGTCGCGCGCGCGCGACACGAGGCGGAAGTGACGACTTGACGTCACGGACACTTCGCTGAGCGACGACTTGGAGAAACGGCGGCGGCGGCGTGCAGTGGGCGGCCAGACGACGACTTTCGAAGTAGTCAAAGATTCCAAAAAATATAAATTGTAAATAGAAATAGAGTCTCGCAGTTTTCTGAACTACAATAACCAGGCCGCATAGAGAAGTTGCCTCGAGCCGTGCGAGACAGCAGCTGCTGCTGCTGCTGCTGCTGCTGCTGTGCGTACTGCCGATGTTGCGAATTTCCGCTCCGATTATGAGTAAGTTGTTGCACTACTAGAATAATGATTAAAGTGAAAATGCATTCGTATGGCGCTCTCAGAACACTTAATCCCTCTCTAGGCACTTTACATATGCTGTAAAGGAAGCATGACAGCCAACATAGTTAGTCCATGAACAATGTCAAGCAAAATCATGCAAATTCCGTGAGGAAAAGGTGTACGCTTAGCTTCAGTTTAAAGTCGTCAAGTCATGGAACGTCGTGAGATCAGTCGGAAGTGAGTTCCAGGCTTTGGGAGCATACGAACTAAAGACAGCTAAGCAGCTACAGTCAGCCGAGCGAGTGTTACAATGCCTAGCTGCCTGGCTGGGCTCTAGTTCCGGTAGAGGGGCTGAAGCAAAAGAATAAAGAATGATGCTATAACTTAGTGACACAACCTTGAACTCGATCCGCTGCTTGATCGAGAGCCAGTGAAGGTCAGTGAGAAGCGATGTAATGTGGCAAACGTGAGGATTCCGACAGGCAAACATGGTAGCAGAATTGTGCACCAACTTTGAGGGCCTTATTGCACAGGTCGGAATGACTACAACTAGCGCATTACTGCCGTCGAGCAGGGGTAATAATAATAGTAATAATAATATATTTGTATTGCTCCTTCAAAGAACTCAACTTCTTTCGAAGCACTTTGCATTTGCTGAAAAGGAAGAATCATCGAATGGTTAGCAGTAGCATGTAACTAATGCATGGATCAAATCAAATTGCATGTGTTATCCCAACCAAATAGGCCCAAATTCCTGGGAATATACATATATATATATATATATATATCCGAATAATATAGATATATAATAAATATATATATCTCTCCGAATTATATAGATATATAATAAATATATAATATATCCGACTAATATCCCGGAATATTTGAATTATATTGCTGAAAGTAGACAGACTTGACTGAGGTGCTAATGGTCGTCTAATGAAAGGTCACTTTGGAACAGGACGCCCTGACTTCGTGCATATAATAATAATAATGATAATGCACTTGATAAAGCGCCCTCAGAGAACTCAATCTCTTTCTAGGCGCTTTACATTTGCTGCAAAGTGAAATGTAATGGAATGGTGAGTAAAATCATGCTTGAAAAACAAACAAAATGAATAACATGGTTAGGGGTGACATGCACAGGGTCAGCATGCAAATGTGGTTAGTGGCAGTATGCACAGTGTCAGCACGCATAAGCACATCAAGGACAAATCACAGGGACCCACTAAATGCTGTCCTAAATAGGTGTTTTTTTAAGTTCCTTTTAAATGTGGTCAGGTCAGGGGATGTTCTGACGCAGGTCGGGAGGGAGTTCCAGGCTTTGGGAGCATACGAACTAAAAGCATAGTCTCCAAAGGATTTAAGGTTTGTATGAGGTATTTCTAGACTGTTGGACTCCGAAAAGCGGGTGGTACGATGCTTGGCCTGATGGGGTAGTATATTTGAGAGATAAGCTGGAGCCATAGAATTAAGGGACCTAAAAGTGAGCGACAAAACCTTGAAGTCAATCCGTTGCTTGACTGGTAGCCAGTGCAGGTCGGCGAGAAGTGGAGTAATGTGGCAACTGCGACGCTCACGACAGACAAGCCTAGCTGCAGAGTCTTGCACCAGCTGCAATCGCCTGATCGCACATGCTGGTAGGCCAGTAAGCAGTGAGTTGCAGAAGTCGAGACGGGATGTCACGAATGCATGGACCAACTTGGACGTGGTAACCTTATCTAAACAAGCCCGAATTTTAGCAGTGTTATGAAGCTGAAAATAGGCAGATTTGACTGTGGAGCTGATATGGTCGTCTAACGAGAGGTCGCTTTGGAAATTGACACCTAGATTTCGAGCTGATTCAACTGGAGATATGCTGGCAGAACCAATTTTGAGAGTCAGCCTTTCCAATCTCTGGATCACACTGGGTTTGCCCATAACTAGTAAGTTAGTTTTATCATCGCTTAGTTTTAGAAAATTTGCTGCCATCCATGTGCGGATGTCATCAATGCATGCAGCAAGTGAGCTGAGAGAATTTGAGGTGCTCGAAGGCTGGGATAGATGAAAGC
The DNA here is from genome assembly GCA_009760855.2 of Cristatella mucedo. Classification (NCBI taxonomy): domain Eukaryota; kingdom Metazoa; phylum Bryozoa; class Phylactolaemata; family Cristatellidae; genus Cristatella; species Cristatella mucedo. The sequence goes on from WPIO01000059.1 coordinate 194,359, forward strand.
AAAGGTACAACTTAGTGTAATCTGCATAGAAGTGAAAGCCTAGATTGTGCATGGCAATCACATCAGCATGAGGGAGAGTATAAACCGTGAAAAGAACCGGACCTAGCACGGAGCCCTGAGGTACTCCATATTTTAGAGGTACTTCAGATGATCTTTGTCCATTCACGTCAATACTCTGGAGTCTCCCACTGAGATAGGACCTGAACCACTGCAGAGCAGTGCCAGTGATGCCCAGGCGAGATGAGAGGCGCTCTAGAAGAACTTTGTGATCGATGGTATCAAAAGCTGCCGAAAGATCGAGCCAAACAAGCAGAGACACTCTACCCATGTCTGCACTCCTAAGTAGGTCGTTGTATACCCGAAGCAATGCTGACTCTGTGGAGTGATTAGCTCTAAAGCCAGACTGGAACTTACTAGCAAGGTGTGAGGTTTCGATATAGGAATTCAGCTGGTCTCCCACGACCCGTTCGAGTGTCTTTGATAGGAATGGTAGAAGGGAAACTGGGCGGTAGTTGCTCAAGTTCTCTTGGTCAAGTGTAGCTTTCTTGAGAAGTGGCTTGACTACAGCTTTTTTGAAAGGTGCTGGGACATGACCTGAGGCTAATGACATATTAATTATGTTAGTTATGCATGGCAGCAGCAGATCAATGCAACGTAGGAGCAGGACAGTGGGAATAGGGTCCAGAGGACTTGTTGTCTTCTTTGATTGAGATACGAACTTTAGGACTAGATCACTAGTGACCTGCTTAAATGCAGACATTGAGGTGCAGCCAGGAACCGAGGAACAGCATTCTAGTGGGAAGGTTGTCATCGCAGGGATGGATTCCCTGATTTTGTCTATCTTCTGCACAAAGAATCGAGAGAAGCGATCGGCTAGATTATCACAAGGATCATCAGGTAAGGAGCTAATCTGGGAACGGTTGAGGAGATGGTTTATTGTCGACATCGGCATTTTTGGATTGTGCATCTGTGATTCAACAATGTTTCTATAGAAGCTAGACTTGGCCTTTGCTAGGATCGAATGGTACGACCTACAGTAGTCTTCATATGCCTGTCGATGGACAGTTAGTCGGATCTCTTGTACGCTTTTTCAAGCTTTCGTTTAGTAGACTTGGCTAGTTTAATGTCTGTGGTAAACCATAGGCCGTCTGGGCGGAGGCGCACTGTGCGCTTTGTCAGAGGTGCAAACTCGTCGAGCGTGTGAGCTAGTGTCGTGTTGTAGCTATCTACCAATGATGACAGATCGGAGGGAGGACTGAGCAGCAGAGGTGAAGCAGATATTCTCGTACGGAAAGCATCGATGTCAAGGGTCTTGAGGTTTCGCGATTCACACTTTACTTTAGAGGAGGATGTGGGCACACACTGTAGATTGAATGAGATCTGCATGTGGTCAGACAAGCAGGATTTGGTAATAATTGGTGATGACAAAGTGCAGTTATATGAGAAAATCTGGTCATATGTTACAGGGGATATGCTGGCAGAGCCAATTGTAAGATTCTTCATTCAATTTTATTAAAGTTTGTTGAAAATCCTCGTAGTAATCAATGTTAGAGCCTAACGAGGTGGCGAAGCCGAAAGTTGACAGCTACCGTTGTGGGCTTCGCTAGACAATGCGGGCTTCGCTACCATTGTGGGCTGCTGCTCTAGAAACCCTTTGTTAATTCGATCGTGGTTTATTCGATCGCCTTAATGTTTAGGGGATCAGCAGTCTGCTATAGCAGCCAAATTATGTATTCCGAGATACTAATAATATTATTACTATTCTTACATTTCTATAGCACCCTCAGATAACTGAATCTACCGATTAACCACGTGCATCTGACCTTTAATCATATCATGCTTGATGACAGACACTATGCACGTTACCACAAATAACTTGATCATGCTTTTTTGCAGCATATGTAAAGTGCCTAGGAAGAGATTCAGTTCTCTGGGGCCCAATACAAACATATTTCTATTCATATTATTATTATAATCGCTTTCTATGCACATTACATATGCTATAAAGGAAGCACGATCGCATCATCACCGGTGACATGCACAGTGTCAGCAAGCATAACACGTTTAGCGGTAACATGCAGAGTGTCAGTACGCATAAGCACACAAAGGACAAGCCAATAGGACCCTGCAAATGCTGTGAGAAACAGGTGCGTTTTTAGCATTCTTATCAAATGTCGCCGTCCTATCAGGGCAACGTCGCGACAACTGTCGTGACGTGAGTTTCAGGATGTTATTCGCGGTTCCTGAATTACAAATTACAAAGAACTGCTTACTTTTAGCCTCCGCGGTTTAACCTCTGTACGGCTGGGCGGTGCGGAAGCCCCGAGTCACGTGACCGTCGGCCAGCGCCGCTCGCGAGCGTTGACCCGGCGCGCGCAGCGGGGCGATCGGCGTTCAGTGGCACGCGGCGGCGGCGGCTCTGAGAGCGCGCCGCCGCCGCCGCCGCCGCGCGCGAGTTTGCGAGACTTCTCCGCGAAGCGCGCCAGAATAAAGGCCTCGCTCGTTGTCGTGCGGGCGCTGGCGCATCGCAGCCGCCGCGTCCACTCGGTCCGCACTTGCGGCCGCCTGCTCTCGCGACGGCGTTGCGCCTGCGAGTCGCTCGCTCGCCGCGCGCTATCGGGCGCGCTCGCGGGCGTGGACGAGCGCCACTACGAGCGCACCTACGAGGACGCAAGAAGCGCTCGACGGCTCGATGACGCTCCACGTGTTTCTCCTCCTCCTCCTCCTCCTCCTCCTCCTCCTCCTCCTCCTCCTCCTCCTCCTCCTCCTCCTCCTCCTCCTCCTCCTCCTCCTCCTCCTCCTCCTCCTCCTCCTCCTCCTCCTCCTCCTCCTCCTCCTCCTCCTCCTCCTTCTCCTCCTCCTCCTCCTCCTCCTCCTCCTCCTCCTCCTCCTCCTCCTCCTCCTCCTCCTCCTCCTCCTCCTCCTCCTCCTCCTCCTCCTTCTCCTCCTCCTCCTCCTCCTCCTCCTCCTCTTCCTCCTACTCCTCCTCCTTTTCCTCCTCCTCCTCCTCCTTCTCCTCCTCCTCCTCCTTTTTCTCATCCGAGGAGGAGGTGGAGGCGGCGGAGTCACGCGGGGGGAGGGAGGTGCGCCGAGTCATGTGGAGATGACTCCGCTTTCAGCCGTCGCCGGCTCCTGAGTCAGATTCAGCGCTGCTCGCCTGCCTGCAAGTCATCTCCGAGAGCCGCGACTCCAGCACAGGCGCGCCAGCCGCTCGAAGCCGCGAGACGGCGGCGGAACCGGCTGTCGGCGGCGGCGGCAGTCCGACCGCGGAGCTTGACCTAATTGCGGTCGCACGCACGGCGGCAAACAGAGCCTCGCGGACGCCGCGAGGCCGACGCCGCGAGGAGCGGCTGCGGCGAGGCCGCGACGCCGGGCGATAACAGCGGACCGCTTCATCGGGACTGGAAATAAGAAAGAAAGAAAAAGTAGGTTAGCTGCGACACGGCCCGTAGAGCCATCGGCGAGTGATTAATGAGTTGGGTAAATAACGCGCTCCGCGGGCCGTCGTCTAGTCACTCACAAACCGCTACACCGCTCCATCGCCGCGCCCCGGCGGCAATCGCGCTCGCCTGCTTGCGCCGGCGTCGGCTCGAGCGAGCAACGCCGCCGCCGCCGCCGCCGCCGCCGCCGCCGCCGCCGCCGCCGCCGCCGCCGCCGCCGCCGCCGCCGCCGCCGCCGCCGCCGCCGCCGACACAAGCCCTGCCGAATGAGCGCATCTGGACAGCTCGCGATCTCACGACGCCATCGTTTCCGATTTTGGGACATTTCGAGCGGTGCGAACTCGCCGACGGTTCAACCGGCGCCGCGTCCTGCGCCAGCGCCGGCGCCGGACAGAATCGGCCAGCAGAGTCAGCAGAATCGGCCAGCCGACGTGGCGATCGAAGTTCGACGACGCGGCGGCCATAGCCCGACGCTCTCCTTGCCGTTTGAGACGCTCGACTTTCACGCTTGGCGGCGCGCCACCAAAATGGATGTCGGCGGAGAGAGCTTCCGTCGGGCGGGATCGGCCGAGCGCGCGCACGCGCGTGCGAGTATCGTCGTCGCCGCGACCCGAGCCGAACGCTCGCTCGCTCGCAGCTCGTGCCTATTTCGGGCCCGCGGCGGCTCGTTGCGGTCCGGCCGCCGTGTTTGCTCGAGTTCGCCGAGTCCACAGAGGGCGGCCGCTCGCAGCCCTTTGGCCGCGGCTGTTTGCGCTTCACTCGCGCCTTTGTTGCGCGCGCTCTCGCTCTCGCCCGCTAGCGCGCGCGAGAGCGAGCGAGCGCACTTTTTGTCGTCCGCGGTGGCTGCCGCCGCGGACGAGCTCTCCAGTCGCTGTCGACGCAGCCGCGCCTGCGCCGCCGCCCAGGCCGGACGCCGGGCGGTCGGAGCGACTTCGCGCCGAGCGGGCGCCGAGGCGAAGAGAGCGAGCTCTCGAAGCTGCCGGCCGCTCGGCGGCCTTCACCTTCTCGGCGGTCACCGGAGCTGACGTGTCGGACCAATTCGTGCTTCTCGCCGACTGCACCGCGGGCGCGTGCACCGCTCCGGCGAGAAGCACGTTACTGCGCGTGCACTGCTCCGCAGCCGCAGCCGCCGCCGCCGCCTGCACTGCGGTAGCGACCTCGCTCGCCGCTAGCACCGCTAGGCGGCACTGAGGTTGCCCTTCGAGAAAGGCTTTCTGCTGCTGCTGCTGCTGCTGCTGCTGCTGCTGCTGCTGCTGCTGCTGCTGCTGCTGCTGCTGCTGCTGCTGCTGCTGCTATAGAAACAAGGCTGTTGAGCCAGCGGTGGATGTTCTCTTCTTTATTCTGCATTCGGCTGGTCGCCCGTTATTTAGACGTCCTCTTGTTTTAACAATGCAGTCGGCTTCTTCAATTGAAATGCTCCATAGCCGATATTTTGCATCGGAAACGTCCCTGAAGTATGGATGAAATTCTTTACTGGAGCACGAGAGAGAGAGAGGGAGAGAGGGAGAGAGAGAGAGAGAGAGAGAAAGAGGGTCCTCTGCTGGAGGGATCCCTACCTTGACTGCTCTCCTGACTCTGCTATTCTTCCCACTTGCTCTTTGCTGCGTGAGGTGGAGTCTGCTGGCTACCGAATGCGTACCGAAAGCCGCGTAGGCTTCTTGAGTTCGCTATGAAAAACTCTCCTGTGTACAACCCGCGTGGTCCTCGTGGCTTTGTGGAGTTATAGACGGAGATGCCTTAAACTACATTACACTATTGGCGCTCTGCCCTTCGCCCTCTGCCCTTCGCCCTCCGCCCTTCGCCCCCTGCCCTTCGCCCTCCGCCCTTCGCCCCTGCGGCTCGAGCCTCGAGCATCTCAGTAAAGACGACAACCGAGGCTGGCTTCAAATTCAGTACGATGGCATTGCGCAATTCTACTGACTTAACGCACGAGCCGACCCTTGTGGAATTTCACTTACGCTATTTGCGAGATCGGCGTCCTCCGCAGAATCTCTCTGTTTGCAGACTTCAAGCCAGACATAGCAGCTTTGCTTATGCACGAAGCAGGGCCGACGTAAAGCGCCACGCTGCGGTCGCTGAGCGATTGGATAAGTCGCTCTGCGGGAAAATAAATACTGAGAGAGATCACTTCGATTGGCTCTCGCAAGCGGTTGCGGAAACGGCACCGTTGCTGTGTCAACGAGCCGAGTGTGCCATCAACTCAACCCAGCGATCGCCTCTGGGCTCGGTGACCTTTAGTCGACATGCGAGGCGAATGTCCACCTTCCACCTGGAGCGGACTCGGCGACGCTGCGCATATGCGACTCGCAATCGCGAGGCGCCGCAATCGCGAGGCGCCGCAATCGCGAGGCGCCGCAATCGCGAGGCGCCGCTTTGGCGATCGCAGCACGACCGTGGAGACGCGCGCGCGGCTCACACGCAACGCACGCCGACCGACTGCTGCCCGACGGCGGCCGAGGCCTAGGCAGAGCGCTCAGCAGGGAGTAGGCATAGACATACACGGCGTGCGTGCGGCTGCTCGCACAACGAGCCAAGGCCGGCGCGTCGCGCTAACCTACCTACCTAAACGTCGCGCTAACCTACGTCGCGCTAACCTATCTTCGCGCGTCGCGCTAACCTACCTACCTACCTAAACTGTGGCCGGACAGGGCGGGCTTGCCCTGCTACGAAGGAGACGAGCGTGCGGCCGCGGGGCGGTGATGCATCTTCGCCGGTCTCCCACCGCCGCCGCCGCCGCCGCCGCCGCCGCCGCCGGCGGCTGCAATAACAAACAGGTGTGAGAGCGCTAGCCATCCCCTCGATGTGAGAGTCTCTCTACTGCATGAGCGTGCGGGCTTAGGTTGCACGTACGTAAGCCTGAACGTTCAGCGTAGTCATTGCTCTAGTCATTGCTCTAGTCCTTGCTCTTCCCGTCAGCGCGCTGCACCAGCCATCTACGCTGTGGCACGGCGGCTCCGAGAAGGGGCGACGCTAAGGCCGGACGCGTGCGGTATGGACGGCCCGCCCCGCTCCGCCCCGCCCGCTCCCTCCAGAGCAGCAGAGGAAGGAGGCCGCGACGACGCGAACGCTCGCAGCATCCGGATAAGTTGCGACGGGCGATTGATGGATTCGTACATTCCTGGCGGCTACGACAGGGGCGCGCACAGTCCGCTAGAAGAGGGAGCGGCCGCACGGCGGACGCTCCCTCCGGAAGCTCCGCGAGCGGCCGCGCGCCTCCGCCGCTCGCCGCTGTCCGCAGCGCCGCGCGGCCGAGATATGATAGACCCACTCACCCGCAGTCGTCCAATCGGCGCGAACGCTCCGCCTCGAGAGGGCGAGAGACGGAGCGCCGCGCGCCGGCCGCTTCCGCCACGCATCGCGGCGTCTGACTCATGCGCCGGAGCGGGTCTCCGCCGCCGGGCGACACTTGGCGGATTAGCCTGCGCGGCTCGTGTCAGCTGCTCGCTCGCTCGGCTTTGCGACTGCGGTTCATAAATCTCGCAGCTCCACTTCGCTGCTGGAAATCTCCAGCAGTCGCGCCTGGAGAGGGGCTCGCACACCAAAACCGACAGCGAGCGAGCTTTGATTATTGCACGAGCCTGTTGATAATAGTAATAATAATAATAATAATAACGGAGTTGTATAGCCCCCTCAGAGAACTGAATCTCTTTCTTAGCACCTTCCGTATGCTGCAAAGGGCCGCGTAGCGTAGCCGTCGCTCTGACCGGCCGGCGGCCATGCACTACGACCATGGCGGTAACTATTGGTCAGACCGCAGAAAATAAATGAAAAAAAAATAAATAGATATATATATATAATATACAACATGTATAATTTGTAGCGCCCTAAGAGAACTAAATCGCCATTCAGGCGCTTCGAATGCGTCACGGGGCTCGAGCCCACGGCCACAAGAGGACAGCTGCCTAGGTCCCCAAGTTACACTCGGCCGCAAGTCACCACGCTACATTAACCTTGACCTTAGTCGAAGCGAGCACCTTGACCGCTGGGCTAAACCAGCGCTGTGCGAGCATAGTAGCCACCCGGGTCTCCAACTTCACGCCTCCTGCGTATTTGCGCTGCCTTATTTGAAGAAGGCGAGCGGATTTCGGAACATCGAGTGGCGCGGTCATTTAGTTTGCACTCCAACTATTTCGCGATTATTCTTACACATTTCCTAAATACTTCGCACTCTACCTGTCTGGATTGTAAGTTAACCGCGGCCTCCTAATAAGCACCATTCCAGCGGCTCTCCGCTCTGCTCTCCGCTCTGCTCCCGAACTCCGCCTCACTGATGATAAACATTGCTCGTTCGTTCGCGTCCGGCACTGCGAGCGGTTGCAGGCGCAAGATTCTGCCTACAACGTTCGGCCTACGGAGCAGCAATGACTTAGCGGCACAGCATGACCTTTAGTGGGTGAGCCTCACTCATTGCGGCCGAGCGACGGAACCGCCTCCCCAGAACTCCCAGAACTCCCCGAACTCCCAGAACTCCCGGGCGCCGCGCCCGCCGAATTCGAAGTCCCCTGCAAACGGGTCTGCCAGCTAAGTGCGCTCGCCAGCTTGGACCAGCTGACCAGGTCAGATGACCAGGTCGGCGCGATCGTTTTTCCAGCCGACCGGGTGGCGATTGAGAGAACTCGTTGCCCTGGGAGTTTTCAGCTAGAGCAATACTCAGCTGCGATTGCTTGAGCAAATAGCGCCCGCAGTTCGGACGCACATCAACCCCGTAATTCAGTCTCGACTAGCCATCGGCCCCCCGTACGACAGTTCTAGCGCGACGCCAGCAGCCGGATGTTGATTCGTCTGCCATTCGTCGTTCGCCAGCGCGTCCGCCGCGCAGACGGCGCCCATCCATCCACCGGCGACCCTCGCCCTCGCCATGTTGGACGAGGCTCGGCCATGATGACAGGAGATCGGAAGATTTGGGTTTTCGGCCAGGTTTAACGAGGTTTTCGCGAGGATTTCGGTGCTTAATACTCAGTCTCTAGGCAATGCCCGGTAGTCAGGCCGTTTAGCTGATGACAGGCAGCGATGGCTTGATTTATTTTGCACGGATTAGCTCGAAACCAAATGTGACTGGAGTCCAACGCCGAATCGTGCGGTTGCTGTGCATTCGTCCTTAGTAAATATAATTCATTTATATAGCGCCCCAAGAAAACTTAATCTCTATTCAGGCGATTCACATATGCCTCGGGGGCTTAACTGCGGTAGACTCACTACGCAATGAAGGATATATATATATATATATATATATATATATATATATATATATATATATATATATATATATATATATATATATATTATATATATATATATATATATATATATATATATATATATATATATATATATATATATATATATATATATATATATAGTGTACGCATGTTTGAAAGATCCAAATTATTTAGGTTGGCTTTTGATGAGCTAGCGTTTAAAGTTATGTCCATCTTGAACAGGAGAGGGGGTAATACAGTAAGTAGCCCTCGGTTGTAACTCGATGTCGGCGGTTGCATCTGGCCCCGCCCACTTTTATGGGCGGAGCGTCTGCGATAACTCAACACGTGCAGTTGCTAGGAGCCTGCATCGCATTACGGTGACAGGAGCTGCAATGCCCCGGGCTAATGACACGATGTCAGAAGTTATCCCTTTCCGGCTTCCATGTGGCAATTGATACCCCTCGCATGCCACTGCCACCCAAACCGCGGTACAAGTTTTGAATTCGATCGAACCTCGCTGTATTTCAAAGATCAAGTGGAAAAGACGGTCGTGACACCGAGGCAACTCAGCATCTCGGTCTCCGCGGATTAGGCTTGATAGGAAATGGCGGCCTCTATGCGATGTAACTAAAGCGGTAGGCATCTGCTACGCTGCGGTAATTTTCAACATCGCAGCTGACAGTGCGGACAGCTGCAGTCGGCTCGATATGAAATGGCTGCCTCCTGGCGACCAAGGCGAAAGGGCTCCGTTGGAATGACATCGTACGATCTGTGTAACCAGCTTGCCGAACAACGAACATGCCTTGTCGAGCGGCTGTCTGAATTTGGCAATGTATCAACATCACATAGAAGCGCTAATGTTCAGCTATTGTAACGGGTACCTTCTACAGCACTAGACTTAGCACAGCATTGCTGTGTAAGCCATCTTAGCAAATACCTTAGGGATGTGGACGTCATCGAGCAAAGCTAGCGGTGGAGGCAGTGGTAAATAACTCCACAAGCTAAACTGCTCCCATCTTAGGTATTAACAGGTCTTTGCTAAACTGCCGACATTGAGATTGGCTGATCTCCTTGAAAATATCATAATAATTATTACCTAGCATGTGCACAGCCCTCTAAGAGGTGCTTTGCATATGCTATATACCAAAGCGTGTCAAATAGCTTGTGATGACGTGCACAATTTCATCCCGCATAGGAACACAGAGGACGATTCAAACGGACGGAGCAAATGCCTGGAGAACAGGAGCATGTACTTCTTACTTTCAAATGCCGCCAAGCCAGGGAATGTCATGACGTCAGTCGGTAGCGAGTTGGAGGCTTTGGGAACGTACGCACGGAAGGCGCTGTCTCAAAGGCGCTTTCTCGAGCATGGACCTCGCTTCTTCTAGAAGCTTCTACTACTCTAACCGGACGTCGCCGAGCTGAAGGGCTGAAGGGCCGTGGCGATGCAAGCAGTCGTTCCACTCGGTCTTAGCCCAGCGGCTCGCAAGTCGCGAACTCGATTAATCGGGTCGCGGGCTCGAGTGCGAGAGAGGGGGTGACCTTCGTTTATTTATTGCCGGCTGGAAGGAAAGCCGCTTCCGGCTCCTCTGCTTCCTTATAAATAACGGTCGCGACGCTTGCTTTCTGGGCGCACCTGAAATGCAGCGACCTTCGCGCGCCGGCGCGTCAAGCGAGTCGTCCTCGAGCGATCGCGACCCAAGGAGTCAGAGCCAGCATGTTTGTCCGGAGTTATACGGAGGGCAAGAGTTATCCGGAAGGCAAGAGTTATCCGGAGGGCAGGAGTTATCCGGAGGGCAGGATCCGCAAGCTGTTTATGTGGGGCTGGCCAGACTTGCGAAAGATTTCCACGCTGCGGGAAAGACTGGCGAGCGATGAAAGATTAAAGAATACGTAAATATAAATAAAGAAATATAAATAATAAATAAATAAATACGATGTAAAGTCGTAGCGTTTATTTGACGCGAACTCGCCGCTCGTTGAGTGCGACCAGGAGACGACTCTTGCCTTTTGCCGCGCTTTAGAGCTGGACGTAGGAATGGCGGCGGCGGCGGCTCAGGTCTATGCCCCACCCCCCCCCACCGCTGTAGGGGCAGCAGCGCTGGCGGGCGGGGGGGGGGCACACATAACTTAACTGCTCGCACTGCGTTTCGTAAGTCTACCGGTCGATACGTGCCCGCCAAGCACGCCTCGAGTTCTGCTGGACGCCACCTATCGCGCGCGCTCCGCCCCCTCCTCCTCATCCTCCCCAGCGGCTGTCTGACTGAACGCTAAGCTACGGCAGACATTCGGCTCGGTCGGCGCGACGATGACAAATACTAGGAGCCTGATTAGTAATACCCCGTCGAAATCGCTTGTGCAACGGTGGAAGAATGTTTGCTACTCGGTAGGTGGGTCGGACGCGATCATCGCGCGGTCTTGATTCGACATCTCCGCTTCGGCTGTCTATGGAGACTGACGGAGGCTGATGCTTGAGGCAGTCGCTGCCTCCACTTAGGGGGAAGTGCTGGTCACGTGAACACTAGGGCAGCCGCTCGCTCGCAAGACGCACTAAACCTATCGATGCATCGGTGCTGCGACTGCTGCTGGCGCTGAGAATTAAGACAACACACACACGCACACACACACACGCACACACACTCACACACACACGCACGCACGCACACACTCCAGTGAAGGAGTTGTCATAAAATCTTCTGTCTAAATGGCTAGTGGAGCGTGGCAATATGGCGATGCCCGAAAACTAATAGCATCGCAGCGCGCGGACGGTGCCCTTGGGTTTCTTCAATTAGCCAACGACGACAGTCACGGTGCAGACGCTCATGTCTGTACTGCTGCCGCCGTCTTCTGCTTGATCCGCATAGCGCATCGGTGCAGCAGCCACGACTCGCTATCCTTGCTTCGAGACCGCAGCTCCACCAGCATTGGTCGGGCATCTGCAAAGACTAGCACCTCTCACATTCGCTGCGGTTACTGGAACGTGCTTCAGTTCAGAAACCACTACAGCGCGGTTGCAACACTTTGCAATTCAGCGTCCCTTCGAGCGAAGTTGGCTAATTTGCTTTTCGAAAACCAAACTTAATTCGAAAGCTTACGATGATAATAGAGTCCGAATTATATATATATATATATATATATATATAATAATATATATAGTAATTATATATATATAAAGTAAACTGTATACATGTGTTTATTTATTTAATATATATATACTAGAACTATATATATATATATATATATATGTATATGTATATGTATATATACACGAACCTTTCCTCTCCACTTCAGAAGTCCCATTCCGCTTTCTCATCTTCAATGTCCCGGTGGTTGGCAGAGTGAGTAAGGCTGACGCAACATGGCGGTCCTACGACGCCAGCGCGACGGTTGAAGAGGTGGTGCAGGCTACTGAGACACTCAAGCATACCTCGTGTCGTTGTTACCGGCGGCGGCATCGGCGCTGCCGCCGCCGACAGCGGAGGAACCTTCTTGCCGCGAAGCTTCGTGGAAGGACGGCTTGCTAGGAGGGGAATGGAGCCGAAGGCCCGGACGGTAGCGCCAGCTGCGGTAGCGCGCATCCCAGAGCCGCCTCGCCCCGGCGAGGCGGCTCGAGCCCCCGCCCCCCCCCCCCCCCTGATGGGGCAACCCACCGCCATCTCAAGCCTCCGGCGGCCTGCCACGAACGGATGCTCGATCGGAGCCACCACGCCCCTTGTATTTTGTAGAGTCGAGAACGCATAGATCAAGATGTTGCGACGGCGGAGGCGGGACGGCTTTTCTCATTTCGAGCGACTCTACCGTCAATCTGCAATGGCGACCCTGCCTTTCTCGCATCATTCTTTCAGTACGATTGCCTTCGGGTTCATCGAAGGATAAGATTGACGGATGGCAGGAATAATAATAATAATAATAATTCACTTGATAAAACGCCCTCAGAGAACTTAATCTCTCTCTCTCTAGGCGCTTTACATTTGCTGCAAAGTGAAATGCAATCGAATGGTAAGTAAAATCATGCTTGAAGCGAGGAGTAATGGTAAGTAAAATCATGCTTGAAGCGAGGAGTAATGGTAAGTAAAATCATGCTTGAAGGAGCGGGAGCAGGAAGGATTAGGCGCCTCTGAAGACATAAGCTCCGCCCCCGAACGCGACGCCGGTGCTCCGCCGCCGATGCGTGGACGCTCACGACGCCCGGCAGCCGCCGCGGCGCGGCGCGGCGCGGTGAGCGCATGTCACACGCTCGGTCGGTATTTAGAATCCGCACTTGCAGCAGCAATCTTAAGGTGAAAGGATGAAAAGGAAATGAATGAAGTGAGGAGAACAAGGTGAATGTATCAGTGTATAATGCAGGCACTGCAGGACACGATCTGGATCAGAAAGCAAGGCGCACCCATCGCTGGTCGAACCCGGAAGCGAAGCGGCACAGACAAGGTCGAACGATTAGTGCGCACGAAGTGAGACCGGAGCAGACAAGGTCAAGGTTGCGTACGAGGTCAGACTGGAGCAGACTGAGCGCTGGCTGCTAGGGCGGCAAGCCAAGCCCCGCGCTCTCCCTCCACACCCACAGCATCCCAGGGTGGGAGTGTAACAGGGTCAAGGCTGTTCGCGTGGCTAGACCTGAGCAGATCGAGCTGCGCTACGCTATGGTACGCAAGCTGAGCTGCACGTCCAGTCTCCAAGTTTCGAGAAAGAAGAGTCACCCATCTCGAGGCGACGTCCCCAGGGTAGGCGCGCCGTGCGCGACCTCGCGCGCGGCAATCGTGATGAGGGTAAAATCCCCTCTGCCACTGGGAACGCGAGAGAGAGAGAGAGAGAGAGAGAGGGGTAGAGTGCCCGAGCTTACCCGAGTAAACGTCTGCTGATTGCTAATGCTGATCAAATTCCCCGAGCCCAGATCCGACTTCCTCGCAATGCGCACGCTGCTGACTAGGACTGTTTATCAAAGGGGCTGATTGCGCCTGCCAGTCGCCGCCGCAGTTCTCCTGCGACATGCGCCAGCGTTCTGAAAAGACCCGGCTCCTCCCAGCAGCGCTACCGAGTGCGATACCGCGGTTCGGTAGCGCATCAAAGTGTGCTGCCATCCCCCATGGAATCATTCCGTCCGATCACTCGCAAGTATAGAGACAGTCTCTCCTCTGTCCCTCTCTCTCTCTCTCTTCCTAATATAATATGGCAATACAATTCGTTCGTATAGCGCCCTACGAGAACTCGATCTCCGTTCAGATGCTTCACAAATGCCGCGGGGCTCGAGCCCATGACCTCGGCCTCAAATACATTAACCTTGACATTGGTTGAGGCGAACACCTTAACCATTGGCCTACCTCTTTCTCCCCCTCATCTCCTCATTCTCTCTCTCTCTCTCTCTCTCTCTCTCTCTCTCTCTCTCTCTCTCTCTCTCTCTCTCTCTCTCTCTCTCTCTCTCTCTCTCTCTCTCTCTCTCTCTCTCTCTATCCACGGCGGGATTCGGTCATTCTGATTGTCAAATTAAAATTGTGCACGGGCACATAAGCACGTGCCTATTTATTTATCCAAAATCTGTCTTGCGGCATTTGTTCATTTGATTTTTAATACGGCACGTGCAACCGGCGCTAGATGCCGAGCCTAATTTCAGCTAGTCGCAGCAGGCTAAAAATGGCACAGCGGTGGACCTGTTGATTGTTCTTCACTTCAGTCTTCACCACCACCGCAAATGTTTTGCAACTCACACGCTCTCGGACTGCCGATCGTAGTAAGCAAAACGGTTGCAGCTCGGCATCTGAAATTCGCAACTAAAATACGCATTAATAAATCCCCATAGCATATACACGCATTAATAAATACGTATGTAGTATATATATATATATATAATGTATATATATATATAATGTATATATATATATGTGTGTGTGTGTGTGTGTGTGTGTGTGTGTGTGTGTGTGTGTGTGTGTGTGTGTGTGTGTGTGTGCGTGTGTGTGTGTGTGCATTAATAAATAGTTTATACGCATTAATAAATACGCGTGAACTCGCCGCGATTCGCTCTAGCATTTAGGAGGAAATATTTAAGCCGAAGTTGTAAGCCTTGCAATGCGCAGATTGTATCTTATCAAGTGTAACAATTTTTCGCTGGCGCGCAGCGGCGGCTACACTCCTCCGTGCAGCTCGCGCCCGGCGGCGGGCGCGCGGAGCGCGTCGTGCTGATTGTGAGGGGGCAATCGCGCACCGCCGCCGGCACGTGCACTCGCATGACGCGACGGCGTAAGGGCGAAACTTTTCGAGTCGCCAGGTTTCCGTTGCTCTGTCGTTCCCGCTTTGCAATGCGTCTCGCGCGCGCTCGCGGCTGCGAGAACTTTGCGTTTCTTGCGAACTCGCTCGACGATGGGATATCGAAACGTTGGAATGCTATATCGGTCAGGTCGCGACACTAGAGATCGATATTGGCGATTACTGAATTCCACTCGCTCGTATTCCACGCCTTGAGTCGTGGGTTTGAATCATGCAGCCGGTGGTGAGAGCCTCTAAGGCCCGCTTCGGCCGCTATATAGGTGAGGCTGATTGATCTGCTCGTCTTTACTTGTGTACTCTTTATTACAACCCATAGGCACCGTACTCGCCACTTGTGGTTTAAGGTTTGATAAAGACCACTCTCGTATTCATTTATATATTTTATGGTGGGTGTAGATGCTTTGACGTTGGCCTAGCCCATGGCTTTATGAGGATTTATGGCATGTTTACTAATGTTCAATTTGGAGGCCTGTAGATTTATGAGGCCTTGATGTATCTGACTTACAACTTTTGCATAGACTGTCCTGCTCCATGACTGTCGCATATACTGTCCTATGTAACAATAATAATAATAATAATAATAATAATTCACTTGATAAAGCGATCGGCGCTGCCGCCGCCGACAGCGAAGGAACCTTCTTGCCGCGAAGCTTCGTGGAAGGACGGCTTGCTAGGAGGGGAATGGAGCCGAAGGCCCGGACGGTAGCGCCAGCTGCGGTAGCGCGCATCCCAGAGCCGCCTCGCCCCGGCGAGGCGGCTCGAGCCCCCGCCCCCCCCCCCCTGATGGGGCAACCCACCGCCATCTCAAGCCTCCGGCGGCCTGCCACGAACGGATGCTCGATCGGAGCCACCACGCCCCTTGTATTTTGTAGAGTCGAGAACGCATAGATCAAGATGTTGCGACGGCGGAGGCGGGACGGCTTTTCTCATTTCGAGCGACTCTACCGTCAATCTGCAATGGCGACCCTGCCTTTCTCGCATCATTCTTTCAGTACGACTGCCTTCGGGTTCATCGAAGGATAAGATTGACGGATGGCAGGAGTAATAATAAAAATAATAATTCACTTGATAAAGCGCCCTCAGAGAACTTAATCTCTCTCTAGGCGCTTTACATTTGCTGCAAAGTGAGACAGCAACGGCGGCGCTCGCGTCCCGAGAGCAATGGCGGTGGCCCACTCAAACTTTCGCGAAGTTTGAATCCTTTTCGCCGCACTTCCGTTCACGTCGCACACCAGTTACTTGCACTGCCGCTATTAAATACGCAACGAAAAAAGGCTGCGCCGAACTCGCGAGTCTCGGCTCACATCCACCCCCTTCTTCCCCCCCCCCCCCCCCCCCCCCCCCCCCCGCAGCACGCATTTTGCACGCGCGACTCGTGATCTTGCGCGACGTCCCGGTGTGCCGCGTCGCGCGCCTGCATCCTGCCTCCGGCTCGGTGCGCCGCCGCGTCGTTCGTTCGCTCTTCCGCGCACGCGTCCCCCTAATCGCCGCGCCGCGGAAAGCTTCCATCGCCCGGCGAGACGGGCGCTGCCGCTGCCCGCTGCCGCCAAACGCCGCCGCCAAACGCCGTCCTCCTGTCAGTCACTCTAATTCGAGTCGCCCGGCGAGACGGACGCTTCCGCTGCCGCTGCCGCCGCCGCCAAACGCCCTCCGCCCATGCCCCGGTCGCCGCCGCCAAACGCCGTCCTCCTGTCAATCATTCTAATTCGAGCGGAAGCGGTCTCGCCTGGTAGCGCTCGCCGGCGACTACGACGGCTCGCCGCTGCCGAGCGCTGCGGACGGATTAGCGCGTCGCCGCGCGCGCGCGCGCCCCAGCGACGCCCCGATGTATCCGCTGAAGCAGTGACGATGGCGGAGAGCGCCGGCCGAGACAGCGAGTCCAGCAGCGGAGTCCAGCAGCGGCCCTCGAGAGAGAGAGAGAGAGAGAGAGAGAGAGAGAGAGAGAGAGAGAGAGAGAGAGAGAGAGAGAGAGAGAGAGAGAGAGAGAGAGAGAGAGAGAGAGAGAGAGAGAGAGAGAGAGAGAGGGAGAGAGAGAGAGAGAGAGAGAGAAAGGGAGAGAGAGAGAGAGAGAGAGAGAGAGGGAGAGAGAGCGCTCGCTCGTCGAAACGCCCGAATCGACCAGGAAACGCGACGGCGGCGTTACATGCCATCGAAGAGGGCGCGCCCTCTTCTGCCGCCGCCGCCGCCGCCGCCGCCGCCGCCCCCGCCGCCGAGGTTCACGTCTGACGCACTCACCCGCCGCCGTCCGGTTCGGCTCGGGAAGCGACGCCGCATCCCGCCCGCCGCCGCCGCCGCCGCCGCCGCCGCCGCCGCCGCCGCCGCCGCGCAGCCTCGATAATTGGCGACGAGCGCGGAGCACCAGCGGACCGGCGGCTCGCCGCCGCCGGTAGGCGACCGCGCTATCTCGCGCTACCGCGCGCGATCCGCGACAGAAGGCGTTTGCGGAATGTTGCTGAGGATTTTCTAATCGAGGCCCCTTTCAAGCTCCTCGCGATGCGCGATCCGCTTGGTGAGGAAATTGCCAATTGATGCCCGCAGATTGGATGGACGCTCCATTCGACGCTCCGCGAGAGTCTGCGGCGTTCCGCCGCCGCCGCCGCCGCCGCCGCCGCCGCCGCCGCCGCCGCCGCCGCCGCCGCCGCCGCCGCCGCCGCCGCCGCCGCCGCCGCCGCCGCCGCCGCCGCCGCCGCCGCCGCCGCCGCCGCCGCCGCCGCCGCCGCCGCCGCACTGCCCGTGGGCGCGCTGCCATTGGTCGTGCCATCGTTCTCCGATACGCGGCGGCGGCGGCGGCGATGCGACGGCGCGAAAGACGATGCTGGACAATCGAAACCTCTTTATTCCGGTGCCGCCCTCGCGGATCGAGATGAACCGCTCCGGTTCTCATCGGCAGCTCCCCGCGTCCTTTGTAGGTCATCTTGTGAGGAGCCGCCGCCGCCGCCGCCGGCTCGCCGACCGCTCGGCCGCAGACCGCGGCGCGCGGCGGCGCGGCCCTCCTACTAGCGCTCTACTGCCAGCGGGGGTGGCGCGTCGACCCTATCGGCTGCGAGGTCAGCCAATAGCAATGGGCGAAGGCCAGCGGGTGGGGCGGCGGCGGCGGCGGAGGCGAAGATCTGCCGACTCGGCCGCGCGCGACGCTCGAGCAAGCGCTCCGGCGCAGCCAGCCGGGAGTTCGCGGCGCGGCGCGCCACGAACGGAACAGCTAGACGACGCCCGCCACGCCGGCGCGCTCGCCCGACGCGCTATTTCCGTCTTACGGAAGTGAGAAAGTAAGTCTGAGCTACTGTCAAGTTGCGTTCAATCGCTGCCGCTCTCTGAGAGCGACCAATGACTCCTCGAAACGTGATCTTAAGACCGGGGTGCATCGATTAAGATAGGCATTCACTTACTCTCCTCCTCCTCCTCCTCCTCCTCCTCCTCCTCCTCCTCCTCCTCCTCCTCCTCCTCCTCCTCCTCCTCCTCCTCCTCCTCCTCCTCCCTCCTCCTCCTCCTCCTCCTCCTCCTCCTCCTCCTCCTCCTCCTCCTCCTCCTCTTTTTCCTCTTAATAATAGTAATCGTCACCGTAATCACCATTTAATATAAATAAACATAATTCATTTGTATAGCGCCTCAGGCGAACTTAATCTCTATTCAGGCATTCTATCTATCTATCTATCTATCTATCTGTCTGTCCGTCTGTCTGTCTGTCACCTTGATCTGTGCCTCGAGTCTTTCTTTTTTCTCGCTCTCACTCTCTTTCTGACTCTCTTTCTGTTCCAAAAGACTCTCGCAGGGTCTCGGTGGCAAACTTCGTACCGCCATTTTGTCCTGGCGGACGCCATATGCAAATGGTCATTTGTAAAGTGATCGCAGCTGCCAATCAGGATGTGTCTGCAGCTGCAAGAGCGAAAACCGGACCGCGCAGCAACAGCCACCGTACTGCCGCGGCGCTGTCGCGGCAGTACGCCGACGGCTCAGCAATCGTGCCACGACGCAGCAGACCGTCTGGCGCTCGCAATCGCACCGTCCGACAGCTGGCGCTTTCGGCCGGAAATGAAGAGCGTTTCCTGGCGTTCCTGACGTGAGGCGCTCGCCTCTAGCAAGACGCCGCCAATGCGAAAACGGTTTCACGACAGCGCCCGCCTTTCGTACGCGTACATCGCGGAGCGGCGCGTCGCGCCGCGGGCCGCCCGAACGGCTGCGCTCGGTAGCGCCGCCGCCACCGCTGCCGCCGAAGCCACTGCTCAGCGCTGAAGCTGCCGCCGCGAGCTGCATTGGCCACCGATGCACTTCGCGAACGGCACGCAAAAATTCCGCGAACAGCGGCGAGGTACGCACTAGAAGAAAGCACCTGGCGCGAAGCCGCTGGAATTCGGGCGGCGGCCGAATTCCAGCGGCTTCGCGCTCCGTCTGCAAATGGTGCACCGACGGCGCGCTTGCGCACTCTTTGCGGCGCTCCGTCGCCGAATGGCCGCGCGTACGAGATGGCGAAGACGACAGGCGAGAAGGCCAGGCCTTCTCGCCGAGGCGAGGCGGCCAAGTGGAGCCCGCGATGCAGGTCAGGTCACGTAATGGGTCAGGGAAGGCATTCGTCGAAGTAGCGAGAGCGAAGCGTCGAAAAGTGAGCCGCCGCCGTCGTCGTCGCCACGGTGCGCTCGCGGCCGCTCGAGCCTCGATCTGAGCCTCGAGCCTCGATCTGAGCCTCGCAGCGGCGGCGGCCGCGACTCGCGGAAGCCGCCGCTGCGAGGCTCGGAGGAGCAGAGCTGCCGTAGAACCGCCGGCCGATTCGGCGAGGCCGAGTCGGCTGCTGCTGCTGCGGCGGCGGCGGGCGGCTGGAGGGGCGTTCGCGGTTCCGGAGGAACGGGTCGGCCACGGCGGCCGCTCCGTACGCAGCCGCCGCCGCCGCCGCCGCCGCCGCCGCCGCCGCCGCCGCCGCTGAGCCGCTGAGCCGCAGCGCAGGGGGCGTTGATAATCGGGCCGGGCCGTAGATATAATTATTGATAAATGTGTTGCTGTTATTACCCGAGCAAATGCTCGTCCCGGAGCAAATATTGATACTGGACGCTCTGCGAGCGTGTTCAAACAAGATGAGCCACCAGCCCCTCGAGCACCGGGGGGTTAGGCACTCCACCGCCGCTGCTTGAGCAAACAGCCTTATCGCGAGCGCATCGATCGGCTCGAGCACCGGCCGGCCGGCCTGCGCCCAGCAGCCATCGCCGCAGCCGCTTCGCCGGAGCCTCGCAGCCTGTCACCGCCTCCCTCTCAGCGCCGCCTCTAACGCCCCCTTGCGCCTGCCGCCTGCGGCCGCCGCCCACCCCAGCGCTACCCGCCACCGCACCAGCGCCTCAAGCCAACGCGGCGCCTCGCCCATCCTGGCGCCGACCACTCTCCTCCCCCCTCCCGTAGGGCCTCCCCTACCCCGGCGCTATTGTTCTTCCCGCCCCGCCCCCGATTCCGATTCGAGCACCCGTTAGGTACGGGTTGGCGTATAATGCCAGCAGCAGAGACGGAAGCAAACAGCGGGGGAATGGGTGTTAGAGCCGAACTTGGAGTTAGACGAACGGCGATGGAACCAAAGACGAAGCCAAAGACGAGGACGAGGCTGCGCCGCCGCCCGCTGCCCCAGCGCCGGCTGGCTGGCTGCGAGGCGAAGCGCGCCGCGCCGCGCTTCGCCTTGCAGCCGCACCGCGTCAGCGCGACACCGGGCGCCGCGCTCTCTCGGCAGCGAGCCGCCGAGACGCCAGCCGCCGCCGCCGCCGTCGTCTCGGCGTCTTTAGCTTCGATTGAAGTGCTTGCGCAGCGCTTACTCCACTAATTACGGTGGAGGGCTTGCTGCTGCCGGCTGCCAGCCTTGCGCTGCGGGTCGCTCGGTGGCCGCTGCGGCAAAGGCGAGCGACGATGCCACGCCCAGGTTCCACCCCTCCCCCCGCGGCGGCCGCGGCGGCGGCATCTAATCGTGCTCGCCCAGCGCATCGCGCGCCCCCCTCCCGCGGCCGCCGCCGTCTTCGCCTCCGAACGCCGCCTCCGGCGCACGCCGACGGCGCGGCGACACGGGCTGCTCACGACACTCGGCGCTCGCAGGCACGCCGGCTGTCGTCGCGCGCCGAGCGAGCACTGGCCGGCAAAGCGAAGAGCTCCGGCGGCGGCGGTGGAGTGGCGGCGGCGCCCTAGCGCGCAGAGTGCGAACCGCGCTTGGCTCCAGCGCTCCAGGCGAGCGGAAGCTGCGTAGCAGAAGCTGCGTAGCGGAAGCTGCGCAAATAATGCTTACAGAAAGCTTACAAATGTAAAGGGCCTAGAAAGAGATTGAGTTCTCTGAGGGCGCTTTATCAAGTGCATTGTTATTATTATTATTATTGTAAGCTGCGTTAGCGGAAGCTGCGAAGCCGCGAGTTGGCGGCCGTCGCGGAGCGTCGTAGCCGCGCCTCTCGCAGCGCCACTTGATGGTGGATCGCCGGAGCGCTCTTTCGCAATAGCAGCGCCACCTGACACAGGGTGGATCGCCAGAGCGCGCTTTCGCCGCGAAATTGCAGCGCCACCTTTCGTGCGGCCGCCGCCAACGAAAACCGCTGGCCACCACGCGTGCGCGTCGAAGCAAAGAAAAGCAAGTAAAACTAAGGAAGAAGTAAACAAGTAAAAAAAGACCAAAAGTTAAGAAATCGGTAAAGTCAAGTAAACGACATCAGCCATTCGCCAGCGTCAGCCATTCGTGAGGCGTCAGAAGTGGCGCGGCTGGCGGCGGCTATAGCTCTCGCTCTCGCAGCGATCGCGCGGCAAGCGATCGCTGCGAGAGCGAGAGCCCACGACCTGGGTCGCTAGGTTGGGAGCACCGCTTACCGCTCGCTGTACCGCTTACCGCTCGCTGCACCGCTTACCGCTCGCTGTACCGCTTACCGCTCGCTGCTGTACCGCTTACCGCTCGCTGCTGTACCGCTTACCGCTCGCTGTACCGCTTACCGCTCTGCGCCTTTTCGCTCCGGCTCGTGGCTTCCGCGAGTCCTGCAGTGGGCGATCCGCTATTGCCCGCTGCAGGCGGCGGCGACGTTCGGCGGAGCTCTTCTACCGCTCGCTAAAAAAAACACTGGCTAATTTAACAGCCTCTTTTGTATGGAGACAGAAAAGCCTTTACGACTACCGCCGCTGCTTGCGGCGGCATTAAAGGATCGCCCATCGCCCATCATTAAAGGATCACCCAAGCTCTCAGGGGCGCTATACAAAGGTGTTACTATTAATATAATTATTATGTTTATTATTATTAAGAGACAGGGGCGAACTCCCAGCCCAGGTCCTTGCCAAGCGTAGCGTCGCAGCCTACTAGCACTGACGTAGCGTACAAGCGTAGCGTTGCAGCCTGCGAGCCCCGACGGCGGCTGCCAGCTGCCGACGAGATCTGCAGTAATGGCTCGCGAATTCGTACGCTTCGATTACGTCGAAGAATTGCATCCCACGTTGGATACTAACCAGTAAGTGAATACTACCTGAGTCGCCGCAGCGTACCGAGGTCAGCAGGTCAAGGTCGGCAGGCGCCAGTCTATTTTCGCTGGCGCGATTCAACTGGAGCTAAGCTAGAAACATCTGCTAATCGCCGGGCACGCGCGGCGACACGCGATCGGGTGGCGCGATCTACTTCTCCAACGATGGTGTCTGCGTCCGAGCTGATGATGAAGGAGCGGACGGTGGGTGAGAGAGAGAGACAGACAGAGGAAGAGAGAGAGAGAGAGAGAAAGAGAGACAGACAGACAGAGGGAGAGAGAGAGGGAGAGAGGGAGGGAGGGAGAGGGAGCGAGAGACAGAGACAGAGACAGAGACAGAGAGAGAGGGAGAGGGAGGGAGAGAGAGGGAGAGGGAGAGGGAGGGAGAGACAGAGAGAGAGAGAGAGAGAGAGAGAGACACAGAGAGAGAGAGAGAGAGAGAGAGAGAGAGAGAGAGAGAGAGAGAGAGAGAGAGGGAGAGACAGACAGACAGACGGACAGACAGACGGACGGAGTGAGTGTGTGTGAGAGAATGATGGAGAAAAGAGGGATAGGAAAAGAGAGATATCAAAGAGAGCAGATACAAAGGAAAAGATAGGTAAAAAGAGTGAGAAGAAAAGACGGGAATGAAAGAGTAGGAGAGGAACAGTGGGGGAAAGAGACAGAGAGAGGAAGTGAGAGAGATAGAGAGAGAGAGCGAGGGAGAGTGGGAGTGGAAAAAGACGAAGACCGAGAGTTACAGGGAGAACGACTGCGAATGTAGAAGGAAGAGAGAGAATGAGAACGATGCGACGATCTCAGCGGTCGTTCTTCCTACACCGATTAATGACAATGTGGAGCACGTGTAAGGCGCTCGCGCGCTTTTCACCATCCAGGTGGTGGGTTCGACACCTGGGGTGGGCAATCCTTTAATGCTCACTGCAAGCCACGGCGAGAGCGACTAAAGCTCTTCTGCCACTATACGAATTAGGCGGGTAAATCAGCCTTGACATCGCTTGTGACTATTTGTCAGTTACTCCGAGACTGCGACAGTGCAAACTACTCAGGTGATGGACTCTGCTGCTGCTGCTGCTACTCTTGCCATTCTGCTTATCTCTTGCCGGTCGCGCCGGCACTGCAATTCATCTTGCGGTTGTTAACCCTCAGCACCGGCTCGATGGTACGTCACGTTCGGCCACGTCGAGTTCGGTGACGACACGTTATACGCCATTTGCCGATACGTTTTGATGATGAAGAGTTTGCGCATTTCACTCCGTAGCTGCATTGCTCGCCGCTGCTTCGTCTGCAAAATGCACCGATCAGGACAGTGCCGCCGCCGCTGCCGCTGCCGCCGTGCCGCCTAGTCTCTTGCTGGCGACCAGTGCAATTCTGGGGCCTGCTGGGTCGAGGAAGAAGTTGGCGCGGTCAAGATCGTAGGTAGAGGCGCGCTTGCTGTTTGTTAATCGTAACGCCGCTCTCGCTACTCGGAGGCGGCGCTTGGTATTGCTATTAGCGATTCCACGAGCGCGCTGCGGCAGCGGCAGCGGCAGCTGCGGCAGCGGCTGCGGCAGCGGCGCTCGCTGCTTTTGCCTACAGAGCGGCGACGTGTAGGCAAAAGCAGCGAGCGTACGGCGTACGCCGCGTACGACGGACACTTTTCTCTAGCGAGAATGCGTCGGATATCCTCCGCCGCTCGTCAATGCCAGCGTCCGCCATGAGCGAGCGAGCGAGCGCGCGCGGCGGCGGCGGCGGTCTGTACCCGCGCCGTCTGCGACTCGTCCTCGGGGCGTCGGCACTAATTTTAATTTGGCGCGCGAGCGTCGGCAACTCCAGCCAGCCAACCAACCAAAGGACCGCCCCCAGACGCTGGAGACCAGTCCGGGGCGGGGGTCATCTGTAGTACATCGCGCGACCCCTCCAACCGCCATAGCTCGCACGCCCGGCGAGAAGGGACCCGCGCGGCAGGTGGCCCGGCCCGCTTCGACGTGACCCGCCGAATACCGCGGTCCTGGGCTGACGAAATAATATCCGGCTGCGGAGAGCTTCGTCATTCGCCGCCCGATCGCTCCCCCCCCCCCGCGCGCTTCCGCGGGCCAGCGCCGGTCGCGGCCCCATTTATCCGGTAATTGATGGCTCTGCCGATTGCCCACAACGGCGAGACAGTTGGTCGGCCATTCTGCGGTCGAGCTGTCAAGCTCATTAAAAGCTCTTTTGCCTCGAGGATTTCGGCAGTCTATTTTCTACCGTCAGCCGCCGCATCCGCGTCTGTCGTCCGCCTCGTCTCAGCAGGCGGCTGCAGCTGCGGCAGTGGCGGCTGCGGCGACGCGGCGGGGCTCCGGCACCGTCCCGCCGGGTTCGCCCGCGGCGCGTCTGCCAGGCGCCGGCTGACTTCCGGTTGAAGCTGCCGCACTCCTGAGCAGCCACGCGAGCGAGACGCCGATGGCGGCGGCGGCGGCGGCGGGCGAGTGCTAGTTTTCGGGTGGCGGCGCCTTGTGGGGTGAGTGCCGGGCTGTGAGACAAACTGTGCGGGCGGCGGAGGAAAATTCGACGAGTACCGACGTCGCGCTTCGTCGTCGGCTTCAACTGCACACGAGTAGCTTAGTAATACCGACCGGCGGCGCATGGCGTAGCGCGAGAGCGTGTAATGAAATCTGCGCGACGGCGGCGGTGGCGGCGGCGGCAGAGGGGGCGGAGCGAAGTACTAAGAAAGAGGGAGTGATTCAGGGCAGAGTGAGGCAGGCGGAAATCGAAGCCGTCGCAGCCCGCGCCGATGTGCCGCCGCCGTCGCCCAAAGCATTGCCCGCGTACGTCTGCTGTCGTAAGCGAGCAACTTAATCGCGCCGGCCGTCCGAAGACCTCCTCGGCGCTTCGGCGCAGCGACCGATATTTTCACCCGTTCACGCAAAGCGGGCGAAACCTCGCTCGCGCCTGCGTGCCGCAGAGGGCGCTGAGCGCCGATAGAGCGCGAGGGTGGAGAAGTTGCGCCGGACTGCCGTGCACGACGCAAAGTTTGAGCGCTCCTCGCTGAGCGAGAGCTCAAGTTTGGATTAGCTGCGAGGTTCAAGGTCACAGATTAAAGGCAGCACTGTCTCGGTGTAATGTCGGCGGGTTCGTGCGCCTGCTCGGCAGGTGGGCGGCGGCGGAAGTCGCCCCCGCGCGCCCAACCTTCCGTGAGTTCCGAGCCTTAAATATTTTACTCGGCCGCTTGCAGCCCCAGCGGCAGGCCGCCCCGCCTCAAGGGGGTCGAGAGTCGTCGTTTGTGAAGAGGAGTTTCACGAGCGCCTCCTCACTCACTTCCTCCTCGAGGAGCGAGCGAGGTTAGGAGGTAGAGGAGCGGCCGGAGAGGGGGCGGAGCGAGAGGCCGACGTACGCCAAGCAGAACGCGATCGCCGGCGCATTACGCAACTTCCGCGTAGCTCGGCCCGCTCGAACCTCTTTCTCCGGATCGGTTGGAGGGCTGGCAGTAGCCCTGGCCGCCCGCACGCCCGGGCGTCCGTCGGGCGCGCCTCCCACCTTCCCCCTCCCCTGAGAAGGCCTCTCCTGCTGGTAGGCAGGTAGCCCCGCCGTCGAAAAACGCGGTTTTCGGTTTACGACGACCCTCGAGGGGCGGGCGGGCGGCGAGCCTGAGGTGAGGTCATGGGATGGGAGTCCGTCTGGGGGGGGGAGGTGGTGGTGACGGTCGCAGCTGAGGTCGCTCGGTACGGTCGGACGGACTGGAGCTTTTATCCGTCCGCGTTTAGCGTTTAGCGTTTAGCGTTTATTCGTCCTGTCAGGGGGGGTCTTCGCGCTTCGGTAAGCAGGCTCCTCTAATAGACTGCTGTTTCTGCTGCTGTTTCTGCTGCCGCTGCTGTTTCTGCTGTCACTGCTGCTGCCGCCGCCGCCGCCGCTGCTGCTGCTACCGCTGTTGCTGCTGCTTTGCTGCTGCCGCCGTCGCTGCTGCTGCCGCTGTTGCTGCTGCTTTGCTGCTGCCGCTGTTGCTGCTGCTGCCGCCGCTGCCGCTGTTGCTCCTCTAATAGACTGCTGTTTCTGCTGCCGCCGCTGCTGCCGCTGCCGCCGCTGCTGCCGCTGCCGCCGCTGCTGCCGCTGCCGCCGCTGCTGCCGCTGCCGCCGCCGCCGCTGCTGCCGCTGCCGCCGCCGCCGCTGTTGCTGCTGCTGCCGCTGCTGCTGCTGCTGCTGCCGCTGTTGCTGCTGCTGCCGCTGTTGCTCCCGCTTGTGGAGCACGTTTGTATAAACAGCTTTTATTATGATACAGCCATCATTTTTCTTCTGCTGCTCATTCAGGCGCGACCCCTCACTGTGCCTGTCCCGGTTCTACTATTCTTCGATGCTACAACTATGCACATTACTCCATGGGCCGCCATCCTAAGAATTTCGTAAAATTCTTTTCGCTTTCTCTCGATTGGCTGAAGGTGAAGGCTGCTTGCTGCTCAGTGTGTGGGCAGACAGTCGCACAGGCTTCTGCTGCGCTAGAGAAAACTCGGTAGCGCCGCGTTTACTGGACACGCTTCGCGGCGCTACCGAGTGACAGATGGAGAGACAAGTGCCGCGGCGATAAAGCTTTGCCTCAGCGACTAAGCCAGGTATACTCTCCCCAACCAAGATCAAGGTATTTGATCGCCGAGGTCGTGGGGTCGAGCGCCGCCGCGGCATATGTGAAACACCTGAATAGAGATTAAGTTCTCTTAGGGCGCTATAGAAAGGAACGATATTCATTTGTTTATTTTACACACACTCACACTCACACACGCGAGCCCACACACATACACACGCACGCGCACACACACATAAATAAATAAATATATATATATATCTGATATTATATATATATATATATTTATTATTATATATATATATATAATATACAGAGAGAGGGCGGCTTTTCCTCACACCTTTTCCGTAATTGCGGCGCACACAGAACGTGCTAGAGCGCCCCT
Organism: Cristatella mucedo; assembly: GCA_009760855.2. NCBI lineage: Eukaryota > Metazoa > Bryozoa > Phylactolaemata > Cristatellidae > Cristatella > Cristatella mucedo. The sequence continues at coordinate 221,616 of WPIO01000059.1, forward strand.
AGCGGTGCAAGAATTGGAGTTGCAAGGTGGAGGCGGAAACGTTAGATGGCCGCCCAGGTCAGGGGTCAGCTGACTGAGAGAGCTCTCGGACTGTGTCGCATGACAGGTGCTCAAACTCGGAGCGGTGTGTGCGGCCTCGGCGGCAACTTCTCGGCTTGCCGGCGACCGCCGGTGGGTGGCCGCTGCTGCTGCTGCGTGTGCGTCGCGCTACATCCGGACCTCCGTCGTCCAACGTCTCGCAGCTCTGGTCGCGCCGCGCGTAACGTCGCGACCGCTCGGCTAAAGACGTGCCCCAGCAGGTGGCGCTGCGAAACTCCCACGGCCGCCGAGCGAGGCCGCCGGGCGTCCTTCGATCGCTGCTTCCGCTTCCGCCTCCTCCCTCCATTTTCCGCTTCTGCCTCCTCCCTTCATCTTCGCTCCGACGCTGCTGTCGTCACTGCTGCTGCCGCTGCTGCTGCCGAGCGCTTACTGTCTCGCTCGCTCTGCATTAACCGAACGCTCGATCGAAAAGTCTCCGCCGCTGCCGCTGCCGCCGCCGCCGCATTTCCCGCGTGGGGCCGACCTTTCCTGCGTCCGCCCGCCACTTCCTGCTCTCGGTTGGCCGCGTCCGGCGTGCGCGTCCGCGCGCCACTCCGGCGGACGCTCGCTCGAGCGGAGGAAGGAGGCAAAAAAGTTCGCATAGCGCTCGCGCGCGCGCACACTAGCCAATCGGCGGCGTCCGCATGCGGGAATCTCGTCTCCGGTCCGTCCGTCCGAGTCGGCCGCTCTTCCCCGGGGCTCCGCTGGAACGCTGCCCCGTGAACCTTGCTCGGTCTGGCACAGCCGCTGCATCGCCGAGGGGGCGGGGCGGCGCAGCGGCTCGAACGCGGAAAATTGAGCAAATCTTTCTTGTAGCGGTGGAATAGCTGAGGCTATCGCCCTGCCAGCGGCGGAAGAACTGGAAATCAAGACCGGAAGCGAACCTTAGCGACGCCTAGCGGTAGGACTGGAAACCGCGACCGGAAGCGACTGGTTGCGCGAGCAACATGCTCTCTGGTGAAGGCGCTCTCGGCGCAAAAAAGAAAACGTCGCAGACTTTTCGCCGGCGAAAAGTCTGCGACGCAGCGACGGGTACATTGCTGCGCGTACATTGGCAACTGAATTCTCGCGCTAAATGAGTTGGCGCCGCAAGGGGGAGGATGTTGTACGAGGCCGCCGCGGCCGCTCGTCGCGCGCACTCCGCCGGGTGGGCGCTCAGCGCTGGCGCGCATCGCAGTCGATCTCCGGCCTTTGCGGTGAGGCGAAGGCCATGCGAAATAGATCGCCGCCGCCGCCGACCGGCTCCGAGAATGCACCGGCGCGCACCGACGGTCGCCATTTCTCCGGGCCGGCGAGGCGGGCGCTTGCGGCCGCGTCGCCTCCCTGCCGCGCGCGCTTAAAGAGCAGCGCAGCGCTCGCTCCGCCGTTTCCGAATGCGAGGCCGTCGCAGCCGCCGAGGCGGCGGCGCTGGCGCGGCGCGAGCCCGCGCCGTCAGCCCGGAGCCGGCCGCCACCGCCGGGCTGCGGGCGGCGGAGGCGGCCTACGGGCGCCCCGGGCGCCTCGGCGGCTGACGCAGGCGCCCGGCGATCGCGCCCCCGTCGGAGGGAGCGGAGCGGCGACGGCGCGGCGACGGCGAGATGCGCGTAATTGAGCCATTTCGCGCGCGGCGCTCGAAGAAAAGGTCGGCGGCGCAGGCGAGCAATTACGCCGCAGCTGCGGGTAGCCGATGGTAGGCCCGAGTCCCGAGAGTGGCGGCGGCGGAGCCACCGACCGCCCTTCACCCAGTCACCCACCCGGCCTTCGCCGGTCCCGCAGTCTCTGCTCAGGATCCGCTCTCCGGTCGCGTTCCGCTCCCGCATTCAGCTCTCTCGCTCCGACCTCGGTCTCGCGTCCGTCGAACACGCCCAGAGCGCTCGTAGCGGCTGCGGCAGCCGCCGCGGCTGCCGCCGAGCGTCCGCTGCGAGCCGGCTCCACGCGGTCGGAACTCCAAGCGGCGGCGGCGGCGGCGCACGCCCCGAGCTCTCCTCGGTCCTGGAGCCCCCGGGCCACGACGCAGCGCGCGGGCACCTGCCGAGGCGGGTCAGCGTTGGGATGGAGTATAGCGGCGGCGGCCGCGACGGCTGCTGCTGCGCGCGCAGGTCCTCTTTTGTTCTTACTCGGCGGAGCTCGTCGCCCTGCGTCGCTTCGAGCGAGCGAGTCCGTTGGCCGCTTCCGTCGCCGCCGCGTGCATCGGGCGGCGGCGGCGGCGGCGTGCTCCGGCCCGACCGGCGCTCCCACTCGCTGTTGAGGTCGGCGGGACCGCCAGCGTTCGGCCTCCGCTGCGGCGAGCCGCGAAGCTGCGAGCGGTCTGTAGCCGAAGCAGCGTAGCTTGCGCCGCCGCGAGGCTCTCCGAGCCTCGCGGCGGCGGCGGCGCAGCTTCGAGCCGCCGCCGATTCGCTTCTCCCAATTCGCTCTCTCGCTCGCCGCCGCCGCTTTCGGACGCGACGGACGCTGTCCCCGAAAGCGCTAGCGAGCGCCTCTCTTTGATTCCCGCTTTCACGACAGCTGCGACTTTGCGCCGGTCGCCGACGTGCCCAGCATTCCTATTTCCTGCTGCTCGAGACTCCACCCCCCCCGGGAGACCTTCAGGAAATAAAGGAATTGAAATTTACTGAGCGCTTGCTGCATCGACTCCCGAGTTACTCTCCCGGGGACACGGGCTCTCCGCAGTTGTGAACGGAAGCGGAAGAAGAAGAGCGTCCGAGGAGGCTGAGCGGAAGCGGAAGCTCCAAACGAGTAACGATAGGCTCCAAACGATAAGCTCTGAGAGGGAAAGCTCGCCCAGACGCCTCGGTAAGCTTTCCCTCGGACGGACGCTCATCAAAGTCGTCCGCGCTGTGTGACTTCCGCTCAACGAGAGGCAGCGCACGGTAGCAGCGACTGGTACCGCCACCGCCACCGCCGCTGTCATTTGCCATGTAGCAACAACGTTGTCGACGTCGGTTGGAATTTAGACGCCCCCCTTCCACCCCGAGTGGCCAACGATGCCCAGCCGAACCGGAAGCCGTGAACCGACGCGTCGTCGAGGCGGCTTAGCGCCTCGAGTAGAAACGAGCGGCGGACGAGGAGCGCCGCTTGGGGCGCTGCTGGAGCCGCTGCCACCAACGTGGCCACCGATTTTTAAAAAGCACTGCAGACCTCTGCCTGGCGACCGAGACACCAGGTAACTCTCCCCCTCTGTCTCTGTCTCTCTCTGTCTCTCTGTCTCTCTGTCTCTCTCTCTCTCTCTCTCTCTCTCTCTCTCTCTCTCTCTCTCTCTCTCTCTCTCTCTCTCTCTCTCTCTCTCTCTCTGTCTCTCTCTCTCTGTCTCTCTCTCTCTTTCTCTCTCTCCCTCCCTCCAGCTCCCTCCTTCTGTCTCCTCTATCTATCTCTCTATCTCACGAGGAAATCTCCTTTCCGGTAGCATCTGAACTTCCGGCTGCGTCTCTTCCGCTCTATTCTATCATGGCACCCAGATGCTAGAGGCCATACATTAACGGCAAATAATCAGGTTTTTACGCGTATTTGAGCAAAGATATGCTGATAGGAAACGCTGCAGTCGATATGTAACACGTAGTCTCGCTCAATCTAAAGGCTCGCGGTGGTGGTGGTGGCGGCAAGACGCGAAGTCCGGCTTGTGATGGCGGCGAGTGGCAGCGGCGGCGAGAGGCAGAGCGATGCCCTCGGACTCGATGCGCGAGCACTGCAACTGCTTACCTTGTTACCCGTAGCGTGCTGCAGTTGCGGGCAAAAAAGTATTAGCCGATTTTAACAGCCTCATTTGCAAAGCGGCAAAAGAGCCTTGACGGCCAAGTCGCCTCCGCTCGCAGTTGGCAATAAAGTATCGCTCGCTGCAGGGTGCGAACCCAAGACCACGGTCGTGAAGATAGCGAGCACCTTACATCCTGGGCTATAGCGACCCATTGCATGCGCATGCGTGTAGAATGTCAAAACGTCTGCGTCCCTCTAGATAACCCGCTCAGTCCTGTACGTGTCGCTCTGGAGCTTCCGCCGACTTCCGCTGCTCGTGCACGCTTTCTATAAAATGCATTTATTCTTATTACTTACTCGACGCCCGTTTTCGTACTGCCCGTTTACGAGGGGCAAGGTCGCGGGCGGCAAGGTCACAGGGCGGCGGCGCTCGGCAATCGCTCGTCATAAACCTGCTCACATTCAAGTTGTTAAGCGAAGCTACTGCGCTGCTTATTTCCACTGCTTACACAAGACTAACTCGATAATGCACGACAAACCCGGTCGTTCCTTCTAGTTTCGCCGTGCGCCAACCGTCGCTTAGGCGGTCCGCCCTACACCCCTGCCGGCGCTGCGCATGCAGCGATTGTAGTAGCTACCAGCCATTGAGAACGCAGCGACCTGCCACGCTGCGACTGTGACGAACTGTGAGAAGAGATGATCGATCGAAGCGAGTCGAAGAGAGCGCCACGGCGGGCCACGTCGGGCCACGGCGGGCCACGTCGGGCCACGTCGGGCCACGGCGGGCCACGTCGGGCCACGTCGGGCCACGTCGGGCCACGTCGGGCCACGGCGGGCCACGGCGGGCCACGGCGGGCCACGGCGGGCCACGGCGGGCCACGGCGGGCCACGGCGGGCCACGGCGGGCCACGGCGGGCCACGGCGGGCCACGGCGGGCCACGGCGGGCCACGGCGGGCCACGGCGGGCCACGTGACCCGCCGTGGCCCGCCGTGCCGCCGCGAGCTCAGGCTTCCGGCGGTGGGGCCGGCTTTACTTCTTTCCGGATCTTCCTATCGGCCTCCAGAGGTCGCTCGAAGATTTCTCCTAGTCGGTCATTGTTAAGGTGATCGCCTGCAACGACCGAGGTCAAAGTGAATGAATTGGATGACCGAGGTCGTGGACTCTAGCCCCGTGGCATATGTGATGCCCTTGAGTGAGTTCTCTTAGGGTGCTATGCAAGTGCATTATTTTATTATCAATTAATTAATTTATTAGCTATTATTTTATTACTATATTCTTTTATGCACCTCGTCGTATTTAGAATCTTTCAGACGATACAATAGTAGCATCAGCGGCAGCGCAGTAGCCGAGTGGCTAAACCCCGGACAGGCAGGCGCGGTCTTTTCCCACTCGTTCAGCGCCCGCTCCTGATTACTGCGCTTTCGGGCATTCCGCATTTGGGCCCTAGCAGAATCTCGTGCGTAATTTCCGGTCATTACGTTTCACGACCCTCAGAGCGCTGTCGGCAGCTCGAGGTCGCGTTACCCAGCCGCCGCCCGCTGCCGCCGCCTCCGCCGCCGGTTATCCGCTTCCCTGCGGCTGCAGACGAGAACTCCCAGCATGCACGAGCGAGAAATAGCCGGCTACTCCCTGGCGGGCGGCGGCTCTGCTGCTGCGGCTGATGGGGGAGGATTCGGGATTAGGCTGGGCCGAGATAACCTAAGCGGTTGGGCATAGATAGCCAAAGGGGGCAGCCAAGATAAACTCGTAGCAGCCCCCCGGGTGCCTGCCTTCCACAAAGGTTAGCTTGGCACGGCACGGAGTGGCCTGTTCAGTTGACGTCAACCGTATATGTCGACTTCAATCTGTTCGCCTTTGCTTTGCCGGCCGAGCGCGTTCGTCATCGACGTCGAGCATTCGTCTCGACGCCCTTTGGCAACTGGAAAGTGTCTCGGCTGAGCGCCACCGACACGTTCGTTGGGGCCGCCGCTGAACGCGAGCGTGGCCTATTGTCGTAGTCGCTGGAGCGGTATCTGGCGCCGGAGCGGTATCTGGCGCCCGCGAGGATCCGCCAACTCCAGCCGCCGACGCTACGTCGGCCGGATGCGTCGGTCCGCCTGCTCGAGCGACGCTACGTCGGCTGGAAATCGGCTGGAAGCGTCGGTCCTGCCCTGCTCGAGCGACTCGCGCACCTTCGCTCCCAGCCCCGTTCAATCGTCTCGAGGCAGCAGAAGCAGACTTTTTTCAGCAATCAGCCGGCCAACTGTCGACGCTGGCGACTAGGCGCTGGGCTGGCAGTCACCATTCGGCGGCCGTTCACGTCCGACAGTCTCGAACTTGCAGGCAGTAGGGAGGGGCAGCCCTGGCTACAACCCCGGCGGGCGTGCGGACTCGTGCGGGAGCGGTCGGTCGGGATAGGTAGGTAGCTCCTGCGTTCTGCCTCTCCCACGACTGTGGCGTGTCGGCCATCGCCGTCGCCAGGGCCCCAAACCCGCCGCCGAGTCGACGTTCGCTGGGGGATATTGACGTCGCCGGTCATGAGCCCCAGAGGCCGGTTTTAACTCGTCGGCTGACATTCGGGTACCCTGGAGGTGCCTGCATCTGTTCACGGGTCCCGAGTTCCGCAGCGGCGGCCGGCGGCAGACGCTCGACGGCAACCAGCGGACCGTTAGTGGAGGGCGGATCCACGAGTACGAATCGACCAATCAAGTTCGCCTTCACACTGACAGCTCGTCCGCACCACGTGCTGAGCCAGCGTCCGCCGTGATCCGGGGCCGGGTTCGGGCTGCAGCCCAGGCGAGCTGCAGGCAGTAGGGGCCACTGAGTAACCCTCCATCTGACGAACGGGCTTCGCTGTATAGCTGCAGCAGAAGCGGCAGGAAGCTCGGATGGCTATACTATACAAGTGCATTGTTAACCTCGCCCCCCCCCCCGCTAGTTGGCAGTTGTGCCTCGTCGCAGTAGTCCCCCCCCCATTCCGGACCGGTGCAACTTCAGCTCGCTCGGCGAGTTCGAGGGGGTGCGGTGATGCGCGGTCCGACCGCTACTACGCCGGCCGTCAGCCACTACCTACACCGAGTCTCGCGGTGGGCCGAGCCAGGGGCACTGGGTGCGAGCCGACCGCATCGCACGTGGGTCTGATTGACGCGAAAGGTGGGTCGTTCCCCGCACCATCGGAGAGAGCTGATTGGCTGCCGCGCCCGCCATGCACGTGCACGGCCGCACTCGGGCGACGCGATCGGACCAATCGTAGCGCTGGAATGCACCGCCAGCCAGCTTCTTTGTTAGCAGTCTTCGGCCGGCCGGCGGAGGAGCCTTATCACGCCCTGCTCTCCTGAGCAGCGGCTCGTATTCATTCGCGTGTTCTCAGCCCTCCGAGTCGGGCAGGCGGCGCTCACACGGCTTCGATAAGCGGTCGGCCCCTAGCGTAACTGGGACGCGAGCGTCGGCGGTGCGTCGGGCGTTACGTCGCCCTTTGAGGAGCCGAGAGGCCGCGTGGATCGGCCCGCCCTTCGTAGCTTCGGTTCGACAGGAAGATCGGCGCCAGGAAGGCCCTGCGAGTCCGCTAGCTCGACCTAGCCATGTATCCCAGCAGGCATCCGGTGAGTGTGGCAGCCGCGCTTGCTTCCTGGACCGGGCGGTTGTAGCCCGCCCGTCGCCCTCTTCAGGCGTTTAGGGCCCGCGACCAGAACCGGCTGCTGCCCTATGCTTCCGGCCGTCAGTTAGCCGCCATGCCATGGGCTGTGGGGTGGGGGTAGCCGCGAAGCGGTCGCGGTGGCGGCTGCCTAGTTCTGCCCCCCCGACCAAGTGCCTATCCCCCCCCCCCCCCCCCCGCGGCCGCCACAGCTGCCCGGGCTAACCCAAAACCCGGCTGGCTGCTTCGGGCGGCGGCTCAGCCCGCCCGCCAGTTGCCGGCGGACTGAAAGCAATCAATTCAGCCAATAATCAAACACCGGGCGGGTTGCATGGCTCGCCGCGAATGACACCATAAATCGTGCGGCCGCCGCCCGCCCGCCTGCCCGACGCCGTCCAGTCGACTGGACGCCCGCTGCGCAGCTGGCGCCCGCTCCGCCAAGTCGCGAGGCTTGTACTGCTCGTCGCGCCGTAAACACTATCTATCAGCAGCAAAGCTCGGCCGCCGAAGTCACATGCCCGCCGTGCCGCCTCCGTCGTCGCAGGTGCCCGCCCAATCTGGTCAGCCGTTCAAGTTCACCGTGGCCGAATCGTGCGATCGAATTAAGGAAGAGTTCAACTTCCTGCAGTCGCAGTATCACAGGTATGCTGCTGCTGCAGTTGCTGCGCAAGCCGCCCCGTCCGTCCGCCGACCTCCGCTGCCCAGCCGTGCGTAGCTGCATTTCCGACGGCCTGTCTTGGCGCCGCCGCAGCCGCCGGCCGTCGCCGCCTGCAGTGCAAGCGGCGGCTATTATTGGCCGCCGTCCACTGTGGAGGTTCAATAATCTTGAGATTAGGCCTTTGTTTGGTGCACTCGCTAGTAGCCAGCCGGCAACGTGGCGCGCGCGCGAACAGCAGCTTAGCCTCTGTGCGCCAAAGCTCTCCGAATATCTGGACGGGGCCGATCAAAACTGATAGCTCGATATATAGCGCTGCGAGGAAGCCCGCATGTTGCCGCTTGTGCTCGGGGACGCTGCAGACGGTGCACGAGCGGGAAGCGCTGCGGCGGCCCGCGGTGCGTGGGTTCGCTTCGACGCCGTGCTTCCCTTCCCTCGAGAAGAAGCTCCGCTCCGGCGGCGGCGGGACAGGCGGCGGCCGCTCCGGCGGTGGCGGCCGCACCGTGGTTACTGCGGTTGCTCGGGCTGCTTGTGGTTACTGCAGTTATTGCGGTCACCTCCCGGCTAGTGCGCCGTGAGCCGAGCGACTGCGGTTACTTTGACAGACGCCTAATGCTATAGCTCGGATGGACTGGACGCGGCGGTCGGTCGCAGCTGCTCTAGAGCCAGCTACACGCGGGCGGCCGGCGGGCGATCGCACTCCTTTTGCAAGTAACGGAAGTGCCTGGCGCGGCTTAAGCGGGATGCTCGCCGGCCGGCCGGCCACGTAGCGTAGCGTGTGCACCTCGGAATGCGAAGTGGCTAGAGGTGTATGCAGCCGGCTAGCGCCTGTGAAAGTTAAGCCAGTTACCGCTACGACAATTCGGGCCTGCCCCAGGCTGTCTATCGACGGCAAGCTGGTCGGTGGTGAGGCCAAAGGTCACCGCCGACCGTCGCTAGAAGCTCCAGGACTTCGGTGAGATCGGATCCGAGAGCCGTCAGTTAGCGGTCAAGGTCGGAGCGCTCAGTTAACGGTCAAGGTCAGAATGTGTTAACGTGGGCAAAGTCTGAACTTGAGGCTGCTGCCTTCACTTGCAGTCCGTTTGGTGGGAGCTTGCCTCTCCAGCTTCCAGGGTTTCGCCATGTTTTTCATTCACCTCAGTATGTACGAAATACTACGTTCGGCGGCGTAGCCTCTGGGCAGTCCGAGCGTCATGACTGGGCGGCATGAGTGGCGTGTCTGTGTATAGTGCCGCAGTGGACTTTTGTCGCACCTCGTGTCTTTTGTCCAGTGCTTAATTTGCCTGTGCTCGAGTGATTGAGTGCTAGTAACCCGAGTCTCGCCAAGCAGAGGCAGCGAGAGTCTTCTGTGTTTGCCTCGCTGAATGCCATTTCGCGATAATTGTAAGCCTTTGCACGCTTGCTTAAGCAGGATACTTCGCTTTTCAATGGCTATTGCTTCTCATGCAGCGAGTTGTAAAGCGCCTGAATGGAGATTACGTTCTCGTAGAGGGAAATACAAAGGACTTATTATTATTGTCAATGCATTCGTGACATCCAGTATATACAACTGAAGCTCACTGCTCGCAAGTCTTCCGGCCTGTGCAAAAAAGACGCTTACAGTTGGAGCAACACTCGGCAGCTACGACTGCCCGGTCGTGTCACCGACCTTCGCTAGCACCACCAGGTCACCATCGGCGGTCGGTTGGCGCTCTGGCTTCACGAGAACTGAGCTCGCCTCACTAAAGTAGAGCCCACTTCACTCTCTGGCTCCGGCCTACCTGTCCGAAATATCGTTACCATACTTAGTCATGCTTTGCGTGCCGCCGTCACCTGCTCTTCGGACTCAAGTCGTTCAGGTGGGCACCAACCAAACTCAGATCCAGTGAAGACGCTGCCTTCGGTTCTTATGCTCCAAAAACCTTGAACAAACTCTCGACCGACGTCACGACATCCCCAGACTTAGAGGTGTAGAAAAAGATGCTAAAAGCTCACCTGTTTCTCGCAGTATTTGCTTAGAGGAGATTTAGTTCTCTCGGGGTGCTATACAACTGTCTTATTATTTCTACTATTTTTATACTTTTTTGTGTTTGCCAGTTGTAATAGGTGTAGCTCCATTGGCCTGAAATGGTATGTGCACACACTCATGTGTCGGTTCATGACTTATCTCCAGTAGGCTATTTACCTCTAATCATTTGATCGTGCTTCCTTTGCAGCATATATAAACTGCCTAGAAATAGATTAAAGTTCTTTGAGGGTGCTGTAAAAATGTATTATGATTATTATTTTTGTTATTATAACTTTATGCAAAGCAGTACTGTGCAATGTACTGCACAGAGCACAGAGTGCTGCATGCAGTTTTCATTCTGTATGCGGAACGTTTCGATTGAAGGAGAAAGTAATGAGCGAGAGATCAAAGCCAGCCTTGCACAGTGCTCCACTCCATTTGGCAAGAGGGGCGCGGCTGTGAGGGGTAGCACTTGAGGTGCCCTACGTCCATCGAGCGAAGCGTGCGACCTCGGTTGAGCGGGCGTGGGAGGTGTGAGAACCTCGAGTGGTTTTTGCTGGAGCACCCGAGTGCACCCCTCTGCTGGCAGTGCTCGACCCAGTGCGGCAGATGCTTGCATGCAATAATCTTATCCTGCCGGCTGGATTCGAATCAGGTCTTGAACTCGATAGTCTTGACCGAGGCACCCTGATTTGCCAAGCATTCGTTGAACGATCGCTAGATAAATAAATGGAGAGACAGACAGAGAAAGAGAGACGGAGAGAGAGAGGCAGAGAGAGAGAGAGAGAGAGGCAGAGAGAGAGAGAGAAAGAGAGAGAGAGAGAGAGAGAGAGAGAGAGAGAGAGAGAGAGAGACAGACAGACAGACAGACAGACAGACAGACAGACAGAGACAGACAGAGAGACAGAGAGATGAACCTTGTTACTTCATCAGAGCAAGTCCGAAGGACAGCCATTGTAGTTGCATCCCTCAGTCTTTGTCCTTCACTTTCACAGCCAGTCTTCGTTCTTGCTTTCTTCCGGCTTAACTATGGACCGTAGTCAGTAGGTAGGAGCAAGCAGTCCATACAAGTGTCATGTGTCAGGTGTCGGGTAAGTTAATCAGCCTGGCTCAGTGAACTATGTCATTTATAGTCAAGTCAGTTCAGTCCACTGGTGAGGGCACGTGCAAGTCCTACCGGCTGCCCCCTATTCGTTGGCTCACTCGGCTCACTCGCGTCTTTTGTTAGCCCTGCTCGCTGTGCCTGCTCGTGTCTTCTGCATCGAGGCCCTTCCATCATGGCTGCCTATTCATTGTAGCCTGAAATTGGATTACGACAAGCTGAACCAGGAGAAAACAGATACACAGCGTCACTATGTAATGGTAAGCCCTACCGCGCTGCATCTCGAGAGATCTCGGGGGAATGCTGGCGTCAAGTGGTGCTGTTGTCAGCTTCTTTTGTTATGCCAGTAACTTGCTCTGAGTATAGGCTCTAGGGGAATAGCCGGAACGGAACGTTCGTATGCAGCAGAGGTGCAACGTTGAAATAATTTACTTGACTACAAACGCAGCAGGCTATGCTTATCAAGCATGATATTACTCACCATTCAATTGCGTTTCCCTTTGCAGCAGATGTAAAGCGCCTAGAAAGAGATTGAGTTCTCTGAGGGTGCTTTATCAAGTGCATTATTATTATTATTATTATTATTATTATTATTATGCTTTCGGGGATGGGGTGGGGTGGCAAGTCTTCGGGGTCGAGCCGGCGATGAATGGTGCAGCCTGCTCGGGCATGGCGATGAATGGTGCAGTGCAGTGCTGTTCGCATGCTCCAAAAGTCGCCGATCGCCAGCCTCACCGATCCGGATCCCTGTAATGGCCACTTGCACGTGACCACCGATGTACATTAATTCAGTCGTCGACCTGTGACCGCCGAAGGAAAGAGAAGCAGAGACCGTGGCTGCGACGCAGGAGCGACGTCCGGTGCTCCTGTCGTCCGATCTCCTTGAACCTTTACTCGTATGGGCACCTGCAGACCACTGGCGACATTCTATGGCATCGTTGCAGACCGGAAGCAATGCTGACTGCTTGATTGCTGCTAGCCCTGGCTTGAGGCAATCTTTAGGCGAGGTTATCGTTATAGCTGCAAGTGAGGCAACTGAAGCCTGGCATAGTCGACTTCGTAAAAAAAAATTCCGTGGCTGGTCAGCTTCGCAGAGATGCTGGTCGTAGGGAGTAGGAGCAGGTTACCGTTCATTCTCGCCACTCGATCACTATCGCTGATTCGGTGCTCTATTTCTGTCGCTATTGCTGATTCGGTGCTCTATTGTTGCCAGCTAGCTAGGGTGCAGAAGGCCCATAAGATGGCTGCTGCTGCTGCTGAAGATGCAAGGACCTAAGCTGTTATATTCAGACCCGATCGTTCGTTTACTGTGATTTTAATCCCAAACACGGATCGTGCTTTGGGGTTATGGGTAGCAGGAGTAGGATCTGATCGTGAACAGACCCAGAATCCGGCTGCCTTGATGTTGAAGAGCACGAGCGGTACGGCCGAGTTATCTCCCCGCTGGCTTGCATGCCCAGCTGCCTCTGTCTGCCCAGTGCACGGCAGCCGTTCTGAGCCAAACGTTTCCTCGCCCTTTCCCGGCCTCAGCCGCTGCCGCAGCCGCAGCCTTTTAGGCCGTACGCCCCGGCCGCCCACGCTGCCTTACCTCTTGACTAAGCAGTGGCCCTCTCTTCTGCAGGTAATACCCAGATGGAGCTAATAAAGGCAGCCTAAGTGGTGCATCTTGTTTTGACTGGCTAGGAGTAGTTCCTCTTTTGTGAACCGGGGCCACCATCTAGTTTTTTAAGGAGAGGCCGTACAGTGATTTAAATACGGCATGGCCTGTCACGTGACATTCGCTGCAGGCTGGAATGGACGGAGTCGCTGTGCTAGCCTCGTTCTGGCCAAGCTCAAACCGGCTACAGCCTATCCTCGCGGTCGGGCATGGCTGTGCCAACAACGCCTCGCGTAAAACCGCAGTCTGAGGGGCTTTCGGTGGAAGGTGCTTCCTTTTTTCGTCAGCAGCTAATTGAACTCACCCAGGCTGCGGCCGGCAGCTGTGCTAAGCTCGCGGTCAGCTCAAATTATGCCTTGGCGGTCGCGAAGAATTGTTATCGCCTTGACACCTGCCCGAGGAAACCCGGTAAAAAGGAAAGGCACGCCAGTTGTTCCGGCAAGTACTATGCCATCCTGTGTAAGCCGCGGTCAGCTGGCCTAGCAAGACACAGTGAGAAACCGGGGCTTCTGGGAGAGTGTGAAGCCGGGGCTTCCAGCAAATTGGCTCAAGGGCTTATTGGCCGGATCTGTACAGCAGCAACTCGAGCTGCCAATGGCTGTGAATGGTACTTTGGGGCAATCCAACGCCCTTTCCTTGAACTCGAGCATGACTAATGGAGACCGACTTCCCTTTGTGAAGGCTTTTTGTGCTTTGCTGCCGGCGAACGCCTCCATGGAGGTAAAACTAGCTAGACAAGGGAAGCGGCCGTCCGAATTCGACCGTGGCAGAATTACAATACCTGCTGCCTGATGTACTTTCGCCCAATCGCAAGTGTCAAACAGTGCGGCCAATTGCTGTGCCAAGCTACAATCGATGGTATCATCCTATCGCAGACTGTCCCGAGGTCGTGGGTTCGAATCCTGCGGTGGCCGATCCTTTATTGCCAGCTTAAGCGGTGGTGATAGTCTTTAAGACTCGTCTGCCGCAATGCAAAAGGATTCTGTTAAAATCAGCTTGTATTCTGCCGCCCCCCCCCCCCGAGACCGACACGTGGTCACCCAATAATGCCGAGCTGACCGTCGAGTGCTGAGATGGAGCCTGCTGTAGAGTAGCTACTATTTGTGGCCGAGTATTTTTTGTCCAAGGTCGTCTGTGTCGTCGCTAGTCTCGTATGTGACGTCATAGTGATTCATCTGACGTGAGTTGTGGAGCACTCGTTGCCGACGAGTCGCCTCGTGGAACTCTTTGATGTCTTGGCTCGATGACTTTGTTGCAATGACCTCCATGTCCTTGCGATGTTGCTCCTTACGGTCAACCTGCTTGCTGGAATCTCCGGCAGCACCATGTTGTCAGAGTCTAGCATCTGTAGCTTTGATTCAGTAGAGTGCACGGACAATGACCTCTTGCCATGCATGCATCCGAAATGTTGGGCACTTTGTTTTCAGTATTTTTTGAGGCCACAAAGCTAGACAGCAGCGTTTCCTGCTACTCTCTCCCTCTCACTCTCTCTGTCTCTGTATCTCTCTCTCTCTCTCTCTCTCTCTCTCTCTCTCTCTCTCTCTCTCTCTCTCTCTCTCTCTCTCTCTCTCTCTCTCTCTCTCTCTCTCTCTCTCTCTCTCTGTCTCTGTTTCTCTCTGTCTGTCTCCCACTGGCTGGCTTCCATCCACTCCTGCTCTGCAGGTGGGTGAGTAATAGGAAACTGGTCACAGCCGCCTGTTACTGCTCAGTGTTGCTGCCGGAAGTTGCAGGGCAGCCTTTCTAAAGGCTGGCTTCAGCTGACAGTACAGCCTGTAGTGCCCACTACTAGAGCAGCCGAGGGTAAGAGCTCAGATACTCTGTACCTTGACCCTTGGCTCAGTCTAGTGACATCACCAGGCAAAGATAGGCACTATACGGTGCTCAGAGTAACGTGGAATGCTCGAATGCATCGCCTGAGTCAGAGGGGGGCCGTAACCAGAATTAACGAGAAATAGCTACCGATCGGTTCTGGCTTGAACTCACCATGCAGCTGTGTGGGTTGGCTCTGGCAGCGTACAAGCAGGGCCAGCAGGTACGCTGCCAGAGCCAGGGCCACGAGTTTTCATGTTAGGGGGCGAGACCTGCAAGGGATGAAAGAAGTTAGTTATAGCAGAAGTCATGGTGTTTATTCGACTCTGCGAACTCTGCGGTGGCTCATCGAGTGGAAGTAGGACATAGCGTTTCCTGGTTGATGAGGTTGCCAAGGGCAACCCTCTCTCTCCACAGGAGCAAAGGCAGGATTTACATCTGGCAGGGGGGGCAAGACCCGAAATATATTTATGTAGGGAGAGGGCAAGATTTTTCTGTAGGAAGGCAAGACCTGCAGGAGTTGTGTGTTGGGGCAAGACTCACTAGTAACGAAAAATTAGAGCGAAAGATCACCTCGATTAATCGACACAAACTCGAAAGTTCCTTATGGCATCGTAGTTGGACATAGTCGTCGTCATTGGTGACATCGGTCTTGGGGCCTAGGAATAGGGGGTGGCCCAGATCTTGGGGCGTAGGAAGGGGGGTGGCCCAGATCGGTGCCCCCTCCGGGAAGTGGGCAAATGCCCCCTCCCCTATTCCCTAGCTCTGCCACTACACAGTAGGGACGAAGCCAAAAAGGGGGAATCGCTGCTGATGCTGTCCCAGCCATTTAGAGTGACAGTAAACATGCCGGATAGGAATGAGGAGCGGGTTCAACGGCTGCAAACTATTCAAGGCAATGGCCAGGTGGCCAGTATGGCATGTGTTATGTGTGAGCATATATGTGAGCGTTATGGCATGTGAGCCTGCTAGTTACTATTCGACCAAAGCTGGGATGAGACGGAGGCCGGAGCGGGGGGGGGGGGGGGGGGGGGGGGGGGGGGCAGAGCTTCGGAGTGAGGTGGGGCAGAGCTGGGATACGGCCCATTACCATTACGGGGACTTTTTCTGTACACACCTGCAGGAGTTGAAAGGGCCGTGCACACGGCTGCACTAGTAACAATAATAACAATAATAATAATAATAATGTATTTTATAAAGCGCCCTCAGAGAACTTAATCTCTTTCTAGGCGCTTTACATTTGCTGCAAAGGGAAGACCAGGCGGTTTCGGGTTGCACCCGGTGGGCTCTGCTATGGCCAGAGAACTATCCAGGATTCAGCCGTGGATGTAGCCGACCTTTATCTTGCTAGGGATGGCCAACCGTGAGTGACCGCAGTGACAGAGGCCGAGGGATCGTGCCTCCGGACACTGGCTGCCAAAGAGCTATCAAAGCTGCTGCCTCAGCAGCAGCTGCCGCTGCTGGCCTTGCGACCCCTGAAACCTGCGACCCCTGAAACCTGCGACCCCTGAAACCTGCGACCCCTGAAACCTGCGACCCCTGCTGCTTCCGAAGCTGCCAGCTTGGGCAGCTTCACGTCGGCCCAGCACATCAAAGCGGCAGCAGGTAGCAGCCTCCATTAACCGCAGCTACATTCAATTGTAACGGACTCATTTCGACAAGGTTGACTTTACCTTCGGCTGTTCAGCAGGCCGCTGTCATGTGTGGCCTGCATTGTGCTCGTGTGTACTTGCCCCGGACGAGTGCCTTCCAGCACCGGCCGGTAAATAATCCAGAGCTTTCAGTATGTCGTTATTGTAAAGTAGAGTGCCCCGGCCTGGTAATGACTGCTGCCCTTGGCCACGTGCGTTTTCTTAAACCGCTAAGCTGTGTACTGTTCACCCAGCTCACACGAAGCTACAATGGGCTGCTGCCCTGCACAGCATCGACGTCCACCGACGAGCTACGGCCCAAGTACGCCGGCTGGCCGGCCCAAGTACGCCGGCTGGCAGGCCGCCTGCTTCATTTGAGCAGGAGCTGCCTCCGTGACGTAGATAATCGAAACGTGACACGGTCGAAGTTCGCAGGACTGCCCGCGATCGGGCTGCTGAGCGTCTGTTCTGCCGTGCTGCCATTTCTCATGCTAGGCACACGGCCTAGCATTTTTGGAGCCGATACTAAGGTTACACAAGGTTTCTGAGCATGTGCACACACACACACACACACACGCACGCACGCGCGCGCGCGCACACACACACACGCGCGCGCACGCACACACCTGCTCTGCTAGCTCTGCACCCACAACACCCCTTTGTCACATTGGCCCCAGCGATCGAGTTCGTCCCGTTGATTCTTGGTCCTTAGTCCAGGCGGCACCTGCTTTGCAAGCCTATCGATACTTCGTTGTTCTTGTCACGTCACCTGTGAAACATAGACACGGCGGCAGGTTGACACAGGCCACGGTCCTATTGAACTCGTTGTCTAACACGGTTTGTAATTAGTGCACAGGTCCATTTCTTCATTAGTAGACCATTTGCGTTGCTGTTGCTGTGGCAGCTATTGTATTACGAAAATCGGATCAATGCTACCGGTGGCTTTACTTTCCTATTTTCGAAAGTGCTTCGTTTGTTCGGCTGTTTGCTGTCAGACCTGTCCCGGTGCTAAGCGAGTTGTGTGTGTGTGTTCTGCTGCTGCTGCTGCTGCTGCTGCTGCTGCTGCTGCTGCTGCTGCTGCTGCTGCTGCTGCTGCTGAGGCCCTACTACCACACTATTCCTGCGGCCGCCATTTTTTAGTACTACGAGATGTCGTACGGATTGAATGTGGAGATGCACAAGCAGGTCAGTCTTGCTGCGGCCGAAATGGCTGCCGAAATGGCTGCGAGTGCTTGTGCTGTAGCAGCCGCTGCAGCCACATCCCGCCGCCGAAACCGCATGCCGTCCTGCTGCTGCTGCAAGGGAAAGGCGAAAAGTGAAAGCGAGGTCGGGGTTTCCAGCCTGACGCGGTCAGGTCGGGCTCGAGTTGCAAACAGTTTTCATTGCTGTCAGACGATGGCAGTTAGTCAGTCAGCCCGTGACTGGCATCTTGCAGGAGCTACTAATTTGTGCTGCCGCACCCATTGAGCCGTGCGTGTCCAGCTGCACTTGAAGTGCTCTGCTAGGAGCACGGCACCTTGTTTCGTCACCTTGACCTCACATACTGCCTGACAGCAGTATGTCTGCTGCTTAAGCTTGTATTCTGTCGATAAGCAAGTTGACCATGCTTTGTGGCATCGCTTTGGTGCTAGGAGGCAGGCTCTGTAAGACTCATCATTTATCCGGGACACGGCAAACTTCAGTGTACCTAGTAGGATGTTATTGGATGGGTGTGGATCGGCCAGCCGTGTATGCTATGTGAGTGCGATGTATAGGCAATTTTCACGACCGCCCGACTGATGCTCCTAGCAAATCGTGCTAGCAGTGCGTCGCTGAGCCGGATGGAAGAAAAGCTGACAGAAGGGCAGATGATACAGATTTAGAGGATTAAGGATTAAGAGCTGATGCAAAGGTAGCGCTCTACTAAGGGCATTATTGAAACCCTGCCAATGTCTAGCAAGCACCGTCGCCTAGAAGCAAAGTACTGTTGGCACGTCGCTGCAGTCGACGATGTGCAAGCGAGTCGGCTGCTGCCGCCATCCGATGCAGTGTCTGACGACCCGCTGTGAACGCAAGGACCGAACCTCTAATTCGGTGCCTCGCCTGCTGGTTTTGTAGCTCGTCGCATGTCCGTCGTCTTAATGCAAGCTTCTTCTTTTGTTTTACCTTCCTGCTTCTACTATCTCGTGACACCGAGTTTTTACATTTATTTTACCGTTCGCAGAGCGAGATAGCCAAGAGGCTCAATGCCATTCTGGTTCAAGTCCTACCGTTTCTTTCGCCTGATGTAAGTAACGTAACGTAACGTGTCCAATGTCCGGGGGGGGGCAACGATGCTCTGCAGTAAGCGCCAGGCCGCCGTCTTACGTCCCTAGTCGCCCTCTGCTCCGATCTCTCCAACGCCATTCTGAGCAGCAGCAGCAGCAGCAACGTGTCCTTCTCGCGCCCTTTGCAGCATCAGCAGCAAGTCGCCTCGGCAGTCGACCGGGCCAAGCAGGTGACCATGGCCGATTTGAACGCCATCATCGGGGTAGGATTGCCGAGGCGCCCGTGCGCTCATCGTCCGTCGCCCACTCGCTTCCAAAGTGGCTTCCAACGCATTACCGTCGTGTCGGCGCCCGAAGTTCGAAGCCCGAAGTTCGAAGCCCCACCTCACCCTCCCTCACTCCCTCCCTCGGAACATACGTCGGCTCGATTCGAAAGTGGTCGTTGGTAGACGCTGTAGCTTAGCGTCGACTGATGTCGCCCTCTTCTCATTGTTCCGCCGCCTAGATGCAAGCACAGCACCTGCCGCACAGTGCCCACGGCCTGCCGCTCGGACCACACCCACCTGGCCTAGGCGGAGGAGGCGGCGGCGGAGTGCCACTTCCGCCTGGACTACAGCTGCCGCCGCCCTCGTCGACCTCGAGTGCCGCCGCTGGGCTGCTCGCTCTCGGATCGCTCGGAGCGGCGGCCGCCGCTGCCGCTGCGGCGGCCGCTGCCTCGGCGGCGGCCGGATCGATGCCGGGCCTGCTGAAAGAGGAGAAGGACGATCTGAAAATGGTGAGCCAGCAAGCGAGCGAGCAAGCAGCCGGCGCGACTCGTCGCCTCGACAGCGGCCGTCGCTTAGAAAGAAGCTGAGAACCCGCTCGGCTCCTCGCGGCGTTTTCTCCGCTGCGGCTTTGCGACTGCGTCCTGTGTGCTCTTGTGCATGTCGAGAGTGTGGCAAGTCTATCATCCGCTGACCGGTTTGCGTGGTTCGTTACCTCTCCCCGCTCCCCCCCCCCGTAAAAAAGAGAATGTGGAAGGAGAGATTCGGGTCTCTTAAAGGCCATAAGCAAATGTTGAAAGATTTGTCATTTATTTTTGTGGTTATAGAGTGTGCTGGCTGTAGCTGGCGTTCAGCCCCAGATTTCTACGAAATGCAGCTGCGATGCGCCACCCGAAGCAGGGAGCCTTCCTGTGAACCTTCCTTCGTCATTCGTCCTTCGTTCTTCACTGCTGTCTTTTGCCATCTGTCACTCATAGGTGCCATCGATGTAGGATTATAGTTGCAATCCCGAGGACCCTGCAGTACCGCAGCTTCGTACATGGTGACCCTGCACGCTACCAGACTCAAGCCTACCCGAGTCAGCGCTCGTAGCGGTAGTGAACTGCTGCTGATACTGCAGCGTTGAACTGCTGCAGTGCCGCAAGGCATAAGCTGCTGCCCTGTGCTTCAGCAACCACGAGCTGCTGCCCGGTGCTGCAGCCTCGTAAATTGCTGGCCGGTGCTGTAGTAGCACTTTACCCATGTTTGAGGGTTTGGTCTCCAACGCTGCCTATTCAAATAATGCACTGTTGAGCTAGTACCGAGAAGCATATCTTGTTTGCTTTCGGTTTGGAAAATTCCATAAGCTTCTTTGGATTGGTCATTGTCCAAATGCAGGGTTAATGAGGTGGCTGCTGCCCTGGCACTGGCCGGCGTCGTTTGTCAAGTCACCTCAGCTGCTGCCTCGGCTAACTGCCAGTGAGCCTGGGCAGAGCTGTCCAGCGTGCTGCTGCCGTGGCTGCTGCTGCTTGACAATGCCACACATCTCGACGATTCCCATCGAGCAAATAGCTTCCCATCGTCGCTGGCCGCGTGCATCCTGCACGCGGCCAGCGCTGAGCGGAGCCGGACGTTAAGGCTCGGCCCCGGGTGGACCACTCAGACGGAGCACTCGACGACAGGACGGCCGGATGGCCTGACAAAGGTGTGAGGGATAGCTTACAGACAGACATTGGAGCTGACTGGGGTAGAGGACGTAGAACCGAAAGGACTAGCCGGTGCCGATCGGCTTATCGGCCGATGAAAACAGCCGGCAAAGCTCGCCGAAAAGCTACCGCGATGCAGAGAGTCAGCTCTGAGAGGTCAAGGAAAGAGGTCCTTGAGAGGTCAAGGAAAACTAGCCAGTGGTGGATCCGGCGAGTGGAAACAGTCTCTGGAATTTAACCCTTGATCTTTTGTTGCACACTGTTGTCGTCTTTACCTGTAGCCGATTCTGACGACCCGGCTGCCAAGTTAGGCCTCCCCTCTATCTTGTGAGACAAATGTCATTAGAATCGATCAGTGGCCACGATCTAGTCTCAAGAAGCCAACCGATTAGGAGGTGACAGCGAAAGGTTGATGACTTGTTTACAAGTGGGGCTGGGTATCCGAATCCCGAAGCTCAGCTCATACTGCTCATAGGGTTCTTGGCAGCATATTTGTATAGAAGTGTATCGTAAGTAAGTGCTGCTTCTTTGATGAGAGAGAGAGAGAGAGAGAGAGAGAGAGAGAGAGAGAGAGAGAGAGAGATGGAGGCATACGACTGAATCCTCTAGTCGTGGCGCTGCTGTAACATCCCATGTTAGCAAGGCAATTACGGGCGTGGGTGCATGTCAATTTCCAGATGCCGCCCGAGGGGCTGAGCTTATCGCGGTAAGTCGTTATCTTGCCCGGAGATGAAGGAAATTTGCATTATCAGTCACACTAACACGGTTAGATGATGCGAAGTGGCTATCGAAGATAAGCCATTGTGTGCGATCAAATGTTCCTGCGTGCTTGCACCGAGCAGCTGATTTTTCTCCTCCACTGCAAGCGAAGCGTCCAGATTGCTTCCCGATCATCCATTCAGCACTCAGCATTCACTCAGCTCCCAGTCACATTAGGCTCCCAGCTCCCCTCCCAGCAGCCTCGTCGCACTCGAGGCTTTTCTCGAAGCAGCACGGTGCTGTCTGGGAGAGTCGGGCAGGCTGTGCATGCATATTCCCAGGTCATGAACTGTCTGTCTGTCTCTCTCTCTCTCGTGTGTGTGTGTGTGTGTGTGTGTGTGTGTGTGTGTGTGTGTGTGTGTGTGTGTGTGTGTGTGTGTGTGTGTGTGTGTGTGTCTGGCACCTGCCTCCTCATTAGTTGCTGCTTGACCCTCCGGTGCCCTCTTGTTGAGCAGACGAACTAGACGAGCCATCACCGAGTCTGCTACTCCCTGTGGGGGCACTGAGGCCAGCTCAATTCCCCCACTCAGCCTGCAATGAATAGGGACGATGGTGGAAAACGGAGGTGGGGCCGGTCGGCTTGGGTGCGTCCTTTGTGTGCAGCAGCAGCAGCAGCTAGGAAATGCTGCCATGAGCAGGCGACCGACCGTCCGAGTCGCGTGATCCCGCGGGAGCCAAGTGCAGACCGAGTGCCTGGGAGACAACTGCTGCTGCTGGGCGCAGGACGGCGTTGGCAGCAGTCAGCTGCTTGCTTGCTGGTGATTGCTTGAGCACCTCTTCGAGGAGGGTCGTCGCGTCGTCGGACTCATTAGCATCGCGGCCAGGTCTAGAGACCTAGTCGCCTCAGAGAGCAGACTGATTAGCAAGGCCAAGGCCAGTGGCAGTGTTGTTGCCTGAAGATTTTCCATACCAGATCATGCCGAATACTATTTGATGCCGTGCCTCTGAGCTTTCCGAAGCAACCCAATGGTACTCAATCAAATCAACATGCTTCAAAGGCACGGCCAATTGACGTTGGCTAATGTGGTTACGTTTGATGTTATTACTGCTATTTCTTACCGCCAGTGCTTATTACTCCGAAGCATTGGGGGAAAGAACCGTGCAGAAATGCTGCAGCCACTTCGACTTCTCCTTCGACTTCTCACTTGACTTATACTCTCGAAGCAGCTACAGCAGCAACGTACCGAAGGCTACTACTTGGGTATATTTGTAGCGGAATTCGAATTCCTCTACGCCCCCCACACTTTCTGCGCATCACGAACGCATGGACAAGGCATCGGCGCTGTGGATGCGGAGCAGATCGCCTGCCGACGCTGGCAACAGTAGCAGTGACAGAGCCGCGGCCAGCAAGAGACCACGACGCGCTCCCGTGGAGCCGGCGCCGCCGCCTCCAGTCAAGGAAGAGAGCGACGGCGACCAGGACGTCGAAGTGGACGTAAGAAGGCCTTTGCTACCTCGCTGCCAAGTGCTCGCTGCTTGTGCTGCTGCCGGCTGCCCTGACAGAACCGAATGTGTGACCAGATCTGCTGCACGTGCCACATGCTCTGCGCAATTTTTACTTTGGCCCAGCCAGGCTGATGCGGCCGACTCATTCCAAAATCAGTCTGGCTATAATTAGGCTATAATATAATATAATAATAATTATAATAATAATTAGGCTATAATTAGTTATAATATATGTGAACCTCTGCTTTTCATCTCGGCTCGGCTACACGTCGGCACGCAATCTTGCTAGCAAGTTCCAGTCATGCTAGTAAGTTCCAGTCTGGCTTGAGAGCTGATCACTCCACAGAGTCAGCACTGCTTAGGGTGTGCAGCGACCTACTTAGGAATGCAGACATGGGTAGAGTGTCTCTGCTTGTTTTGCTCGATCTTTCGGCAGCTTTTGATACCATCGATCACCAACTTCTTCTTCTCCTTCTAGAGTGCCTCTCGTCTCGCCTGGGCATCGCTGGCACTGCTCTGCAATGGTTCAGGTCCTACCTCAGTGGGAGACTCCAGAGTATTGACGTGAACTAAGTCGGTCCATGCATTTGTGACATCCCGTCTTGACTTCTGTAACTCACTGCTTGCTGGCCTACCGGCATGTGCAATCAGGCGATTGCAGCTGGTGCAAAACTCTGCAGCTAGGCTTGTCTGTCGTGAGCGTCGCAGTTGCCACATCCCGCCACTTCTTGCCGACTTGCACTGGCTACCAGTCAAGCAACGGATTGACTTCAAGGTTTTGTCGCTCACTTTTAGGTCCCTTAATTCTATGGCTCCAGCTTATCTCTCAAATATACTACCCCATCAGGCCAAGCATCGTACCACCCGCTTTTCGGAGTCCAACAGTCTAGAAATACCTCGTACAAACCTTAAATCCTTTGGAGACTATGCATTTAGTTCGCATGCTCCCAAAGCCTGGAACTCACTCCCGACTTGCGTCCGAACATCCACTGATTTGACCACATTAAAAACACACTTAAAACACACCTATTTATGACAGCAATTAGTGGGTCCCTGTGATTCGTCCTTGATGTGCTTATGCGTGCTGACACTGTGCATGCTGCCACTAACCACATTCGCATGCTGACCCTTTGCATGTCACCCCTAATCATGTTATTCATGTTGTTTATCAAGCATGATATTACTCACCATTCAATCGCGTTTCCCTTTGCAGCAAATGTAAAGCGCCTAGAAAGAGATTGAGTTCTCTGAGGGCGCTTTATCAAGAGCATTGTTATTATTTTATTAATATTATTATAATGAATTTCCTGCTGCCATGAGCTGAGTCCCCGACAAGGTCAAGGCAGGCGATGGGCTGAGCTTGCCGTCCGTAGCAGCTGTAAAATGGCATCATCAAATGTCAGTCTAGGCTTCACAGCAGCTGCTGCTGGAGCTTGGCTTTGAATGACTGCAGCCAAGGTGCTGCTGAACAGCACCGGCAGCCCGCTGGTTCCTCCTCGCCATTTCGGCCTGGATGCACGTGGCCATTGGCCAGTGCATCCAGCTGGCATGCACTTACTCGCAGCCGACGGGGTCTCGCGACACGGCGTTGCGAAGAAGCTTTCACTCGGAGTTGTCGGGCGGCTGCCATTTCTGCCCGTTGGAGTTATCCTGCCGTGCTAAACTGCTGTATCTCCCTTTTACGTGGTTTACTTTGACTGGCAGCCGGCAATTTAGCAGTGTCACTTATTTGATCTGCCTCCTATGGCCACATGCGAGACACATTAGGACATCTAATTGAGCCCCCTGGGGGTGTAGGCCCAGCGACCACGTGTTGCCCACCGAGTTTCCCATGTGGCTTTAGTGACAGGTAGGAAAGGAAGTAATTGATTGAAGGGTGTGGCTTTCACTGCAGGCCAGCGTGCTTCTTTGCCAGCGTTTTTGTGTCGCCACCCCACCGAGTCTTGAGGGGTTGCCTTACAAGCAACGTCCTTACAAGCAGCAGCCACGCTCCGGCGCATTCAAAACAGGAACGAGCTGCGAGCTCACGAGTTGCGTACCTTGCGCTTTCTTACCCGCCAAGGGCCCAGTCACTCCGCCGATGAATGGCGACCATCGATCGCGCTCGCCAATGAATGGAGACCGGCATTCGCCACGCGATGACGGCGGCGCCGAACCGACGGTCTCGGCAGCCAAAGCTTCCGGTTCGAAGAGGGGCGTTGGCAGCATGCTGGCAAGCAGTGCAGAGCCTCGAGGCAGCCCCAGCAGCAGCAGCGACTCGTCACACGCCAGCGGCGCCTCCGGCGGCGCTCGAGGCGGAGGCGCTGCTGCCGGCGGTAGCGGCGGCTCAGCCGGCCCACTCGGCAACGTGGCCGGCCCGTCTTCGTCCAAAGGACCTTCGACATCGTCGCACAGAGAAGTGAGTGCCCACCTCTTCCGCGAAAGGGTCGATGCGCAGCTTGCCTTGTTGGGAACGTGGGGAGGGGGCAGAGCGTGGCAGGGCGATCGAAGGAGCAGTGTGCCAGCGGCTCTGCAACGAGGAAGCGATTCGTCATCGAATGTTTAGCAGCGTCTCGCCATTGCCAGTGCAAATGAAGTCACGTGTTCGGGTGCTGAGCACGCCTGCTCCTGCACGGGTGCTACTTCAGGCAGGCAGCGCTTTGTCGAAAGTCTCTCGGCACGGCTTTCGCAACGACCCTGCAGCCTGCAAAAAAGCGTTCCTTTTTTCGGCGCTCGATCGGGTTCGGGAACTTCGTACTCTTCGTGCAAAGACTGAGCAGCTCTGAGTGCAAGACCAAATAGCGACTGCTTTGATGGCTCCACAGGCTTCAATGGCAGGCTTGCTTGGCAGCAGTGCATGGTTCTGGCAGCGCTTGGCAGCTTGGCAATGATCGATGGCACCGACTGCCTGCTTGGCAATGATCGATGGGAGCTGAGGTGCTCTGTCGACAGAGGCCCGACCCCCGACCATTGGTTGGCTCTTTGTTGTCAGTGCACGACTCTTGCCTTACTACTCTTGCTAATCCCACTTGCTTTGTTCCGGCACTAGCCGATCCTTAAACTGCAACGAATAG
Organism: Cristatella mucedo; assembly: GCA_009760855.2. Classification (NCBI taxonomy): domain Eukaryota; kingdom Metazoa; phylum Bryozoa; class Phylactolaemata; family Cristatellidae; genus Cristatella; species Cristatella mucedo. The sequence goes on from WPIO01000059.1 coordinate 247,270, forward strand.
TGGTAATGTCACACCAGGTCTGGCTGCACTTTTTGGTGCACTCATCCCCGGAATGTCACCCTTGTCACCCCGAGCCTATTGGTATGCTCGCTCACCATTCATGTCACCCTCACCTTTTTAGGATAAAATGACTACTCCCAAAGGAGGTGGTGTGGCTGCCTCGCCGGCTGGCTTACCACCAGCGAAGCCTCTGGGCAAGGCGCCACCGATGGCGGCTGCGCCCTCACCAATCTACCCATTCATGACACATCCATCTCTGGCTGCTGCCGCTGCAGCAGGCGTTGTTGATCCGGCAACGGCAGCAGCAGCTGCTGCTGCCGTGTATGGCATGCATAGTGGCCTCTCGCCCGGCGGGAGTCTGGGCTACCGCGGAGCTGGTCAACCTGGAGCGATGGTGAGTGAAGTGATCAGCATAGACTTTGTCGTATATTGGCTGACTGTTGGCAATCATGTCAATATCTACTGCAGCCATTTTGCTCATCATGCATGATGGGCCTCCCCCCACCGAGTGGTAACCTTGTCTGGCGTTCGTACTTTCAATAACCCAGGGTACCTCGATTTTTGTGCCAGTCATTCTGGATAGGGTCCAGGTGTGGTAATCTTAAGCCATATTGATGAGGCTGGTGACACAAAAGCCAGGTTGTCCCTTGCATGTGGCCTTTTAGCCAATCTGGCCAGTTTGTGCAGTCTTCTTTATCATTTATTATATATATATATATATATATATATATATATATATATATATATATACATATTATTCTTTATCATTTATTCCTATGCTACAATCCGCTAATGAGCTTCGATGTGTGGCTGAAACGTGGCTTCTGTGGATGACGGTGGGTGCACTTTCTGTTAATCCGTCACGCTAGTTGGCTGCTGTCGTGCTGTTTCTGCCCTGCTGCTGGCTCTGAGTTATGTGCACTCGCGAGAAGCCGAGAGCCAGTTTCTGCCTTAAGTGCATACAGTTGCCATGCTCAGGGGAGTCAGGGTGGGACACGATGCAGGGTTTTAATCTAGGGGGTGGCTAGACCAGAAACATTTATATGCGTGGGGGGGAGGGGCGCCCTCCCCTCCGCACGATTTTCATGTGGGGTCAAGAGCCTCAATTAAGGAAAGATTATTACGAAACATTGTAGTGTTTTTTATTCAGTATGAACTCGGAAGTCGCTCATCGAATGGAATGAGCACATAATTTCTTCGTTGGTGACTGTCGGGAGGCGTAGCAAAGTGGAGCTGGTCCCAGGTCGCTGCCCCTCTGTCCCGGCTCCTCAGCCACTCATGCCAGGGTGTGGAAGCTGGCTACTGAGTGTTTGCTGCTTGCGTTAGTGCCGCTTGTGCATCGACGACACTGGTCGAAAGAAGGTTTCTTTTTTAATTCGTCCTTTATCATCGAGGGGGACAGCTGCCGACTTTGCTTCAGACTTTGCATTAGTGCTAGTCACGGTTTGCTCACCCTGAAAGGTCAACTGAAAAGTTCCTTTTAAATTGCTACCGGAAGATCCGGATGTCGTGGCAGCAGCAGCAGCGGGAGGACAAGTGCTATGACCTTGATGCCCTTCATGCCTCTCTGTTTCAGCCATTTCCTGTTGGATTTGACATGACCATGAGGGGACCGCCTCCTTTACCCAGTGCTGCCGGTGGCAAACCGTAAGTTGCTCCTCGGCCTCACCCGGCGGTCTGATCGGCTCGATGAGCAACTTGCCCTCGGACCTTTTTAGACCATGACCTCGTTTCCCAGCTGGCGAGTCTGTTGTTCGCACGAGGCCAGCGCACGTGCCGCTGACCGACAGCCGAGTCACGTGCTGAGAGAGCGCTGCACGTTCGGTTCTTGCAGTGCCTACTCCTTTCACGTTTCCGGCGACGGGCACATGCAGCCGGTCCCGTTTCCGTCGGATGCACTCGTCGGAGTGGGAATTCCGCGGCACGCCCGACAGATCAATGCGCTCAACCACGGCGAGGTCGTGTGCGCTGTCACCCTGAGCAACCCGACACGTCACGTGTACACGGGCGGCAAAGGCTGTGTCAAGGTGTGGGACATAACCCAGCCCGGAAGCAAGAGTCCCGTGTCGCAACTCGAATGCCTGGTGAGAGTGGTAGTGGAGCCGAGCCGCTGCTGCATTCCACGGCTGGCGTCGGCGAGCGCGGCAGCTGCCGGCGTCTCGTCTGGCGTCTTGCCACTGCAGTTGCATCTGCATTGCCGTGGCTCCTCCTTCTTCGTCACTCGTCACCGAACCCTCTCAGAGATCTGTGCTCATTTTCCAGCAACGCGACAACTACATACGATCAATCAAGCTTTTGCCCGACGGGCGAACCCTAATCGTCGGCGGAGAGGCAAACACGCTGTCAATATGGGATCTCACATCGGTAAGCAGCATCTGTCGGCAGCCGGCCGGCGCTGACATCTGACCTCTGAGTCAGCGATGGGAGCAGCCGGCGTCTGAGCAGCAAGCAGCGAGCTCTGGATCCCCGCCCCCACCTCCGCTCAAGGTTGTAATTCTACTTTGCGTTTTCGTGAAGCCAACACCGAGGGTCAAGGGCGAGCTGAACTCGACGGCTCCGGCGTGCTACGCTCTGGCCATTGGGCCGACAAGCAACGTGTGCTTCAGCTGCTGTAGCGACGGCAACATTGCCGTCTGGGACCTCACCTCGCACAAGCTGGTCAGGTGAGTGCCAGGCGCCTGCAGGCAGCAGCTGTAGCAACTGGAGAGGAACGGCTGTAGCAACCTCCTGCTGGAATTGCACTCTCGTGGCCGGCTCAGTTTACGCCAATCGCCTCGCCATCTTAGTAGCCCATAGCAACACGGGGAAGAATGCTGCCTGTCCGCATGTCCGTCTGGGTTTGTTGAAATTTGCTGAGCGATTTTGTTGGCACTATGAGCGCAGGCAGTACCTATCTGCCGGGGTGCCTTTGTGTGGATTTTAGGCTCACATCCTGCATGTACACGTTCGTCTGTCTGTGCCCGTCTGATCTCTGGTGCCCGCTCATTCGCCTTCGGCGGCCTAGATCCGCCGAGTCGTAGCTGCTGCTAAGCAGTCGAGCTGGACGCACTGCGGTCGAGCGATTGTCGCTAGCGAGCAGTCGCCGAATAGTGGCATCGCCTGGCAGCGGATTCCGGTGCGTATCGATGCAGGCAGTTCCAGGGTCACACGGACGGCGCTAGCTGCATTGACATTTCCACCGACGGCAACAAGCTGTGGACCGGCGGTCTGGACAACACGGTCCGGTCGTGGGACCTTCGCGAGGGCAAGCAGCTGCAGCAGCACGACTTCAGCTCCCAGATCTTCTCGCTCGGCTACTGTCCGGCCGGAGAATGGCTCGCCGTCGGGTAGGTCGCCGCTGCCGCCAACCCCCTTCCACACGTCGCCTGGCAAAAGGGAGGTGGTGGTGCCGGACGCATGCCAACCACGGCTGGCTCCCAGGCTCACCCAGTGACCGGGCCAGTCGGCAGGCTTTCGTCGTTGGCAATGAGGATTCGCAAATCGGTAGTTAGGGGACGGACCTTGCCGACTTTAGAATGAGGCAAGTGCTTCTCTCCCGTGGCTGCAACGGACTCGAACTCGAGGACTGGCTGCCGATTGGCCACCGAGCCTGGTTTCGTGGCGCTCAGTCGAGCATGGCGACCCTCGTTGCGATTGGTCGAGCAAGCCAATCGAAAGCTGACCATCAATGACTTGGTCAACTATTGCTAGCATTCTGAAAGAGTGACCTGCACCATGCGATGGCCAGTCTGCTTGCTTTTGGTGGCAAGTCTTTCTCACTGATTCATCGTGTCGGCAAAAAACCTAACCGAATTGATGAACATGATACGATGCCCGGTTCTGCTTCAACTAGCATAATACCCTGGTGACTCGTTGGTAGAAGATCGAGGTAATAAAAAAATAGCTGCTGTGCTGCCGCGGGCTAGCAGGCTCGGCACAGCACATAGCTACTCACAGCCCCAAGTTTCACTCCAGTCCTTGGCGAATGGCCAAGTGCAGGCAAGTGCCCATCATCGCTCGCACGGTCTCGCCAGCCTTAGGAGATGCGAAAGAAAGTAAAGTAGCGCAGCGGAAATCGGCAGAAATAATAGTTTGTCGCTAGGGACGCAGCAGAACGCGAAGCCGGTGGCTTAGCTGAAGCAGGAGATCCCCCCCCCCCCCCCCCCCCGCGGCGGCATCGTGCCGCCTCACGGCTCGATCCATCGAGCCGGCGCCGTTCGCATCCGCAGTGTGACAGCACCTGCTCTCCCTGCAGGATGGAGAGCAGCAACGTGGAGGTGCTGCACGAGTCCAAGCCGGACAAGTACCAGCTGCACCTGCACGAAAGCTGCGTGCTGTCGCTCAAGTTCGCCTACTGCGGCAAGTGGTTCGTGAGCACAGGCAAGGACAATCTTCTCAACGCCTGGAGGACGCCGTACGGCGCCAGCATTTTCCAGGTACCGGTCGGCTCGGCTCCTGCTGGCTGGCTCATCTTGCCACGGCACTGCCTGCCGGTCTACCTCGTCGCATGTCTCGTTGCAGTCAAAGGAGTCGTCGTCTGTCCTGAGCTGCGACATTTCCGCCGATGACAAATATATCGTGACCGGCTCCGGCGACAAGAAGGCAACGCTGTATGAAGTGATCTTTTAGCAGGTCCGGCCTTGCAAGCCGGCCTTGCACGCCTTCGCTTTACCGAATGCTGCAAGGAGAGCTTTACTACTTGGGTGCTGCTGCAGTCACGAGCTGTGCGCATTCAACCAGCAAGAGCATGGTGACATACTGCAATGCCTTGAGCATCATCGTATCGTGCCATGGTGGCGCACGACGTTGCACGACGTACCGAGTCAGTGTGGACTTTTAAAAAAAAGTGTTGCAGGCTGTGTTGTGTTCGTGCACTGCAGGACCTTTGGCTTCAGACTATCACCACCTCTCGGACCGTGACGGTTTTCTTGTGTGCCACCTGTTGGCAACTGCACGGAAATAATACGAATGTGACCTTGCCAGCTTGACATCCTTTGCATAACTTGAACGAATTAGGCATTTGACAGATGGACGAGTGTACGCTTTGTTCTGCTTGCACGTCTCACTTGCCCGAGTAGGCCGAAGCCTCTCCTGCAAGCAGTCAGCCAAAGGAAGCAAGGGGAGTTGCTTGGCAACGCCCTTCACTTACTCGGCAACCGGCGTGTAAGCACTCACTTGACCTGCCGGGGACGGTCAGCTGGCAAGGTCAAAGTTATTCTAGTGCAAAGTCCACGGTGCGCTTGCTTGCAGTGGTGAACGTCCAGCAAGCATGATGAGAGTGGAGGCAAGTCTTGTGCTGTAGCATCAGGCTGTGTCGAGGCTGAGCCTGCCAGCCGCCGGCGTTATGCACGACGCTATGCTCCGTCCACCAGCGATGAGCAAATGCTCATGTGTTCCTGTGATGTCGTATGATGAAGCGCTGCTGGCTTTTTGTTAGTCACCGATGTTGGCACCAAATTAAATAGCTCTGTAGCATTCACCTTGTGTGTGCGTTTGTGTGCAGTACTTACTCCCAGCTGCTCCCAGCGGCGGCTCGCCCTGCTGCATCCGAGCGTCGTACGACTCATTCCCAGCTGCTCCCTGGCTCCGACATCGCCTATACCTGTGGCAATTTATCGACATTTTGAAAAAAACTTATTCTAAGAATTGTTCAAACACACAGTCACGAGCGAGAGAAAATTTGCGACCCTACCGGATTACGGATTAGACGGTGGTGGCTTCGACTAATCCACTGTAATCCACTCACTGCACTACGTGTACGAAGTTCGATTACACATCGCCTTCGCTTGGAAGATAGTGCTACGAATTTTTTGGAACTCCTATGGTTGTCGATCCAATCGACGGCGAAGCTCAGCTATGCCAGCCTCCAGCACCAACGGAGCTGTCATCCACTTCTGAAGCCGCGAATGGGTGCGAAGCTCAAACGACGTTGCGTGTTAGCATGCACACTCTTGGGCGGCACTTCGCTGAGCGTGTCTGGGAAAGGTTCGCGGCATTCCGCTCGCTCCGAATTGCTGAGAAAAGTGTGGACTGCCGAGTACTTTGTTGCTCAGCAGCAAGCAGGTGGAGCTGTAAGCCCAGCAGTCGAGTCTGTTCATTGCGGCAGCCCATTGGCTCGCTTAGGCGTCAGCCACCGGCGAGGGAGAACGAAGCGCACGCGCGAAGCTGCTGCTGCGCGTGCGCTTCGCGCGTGCGCGGCTGTGTGGTCGGCAGGGGGCTGCCGCCCAAACCTGGCGAATTCAGGTAGCCGTTAGTACGCCGGTCGTCGCAGCCCCGTCGCCCCCAACCAGGCTGTGACCTCGGTGAAAGAAACAGCAGCAGCACGCAGCCCCATCGAGCCAATACAAATACCCGTCTACTAAAGCAAATAATAATAATAGAAAATCTGCACGTCGCACCCTAAGAGAATGAAATCTTTGCTGGGCACTTTGCGCTTCGCTGGAAGGAAGTACGTCGACGAGTGGATTGGCTTTTGCACGATGTTTCGGCGGGCTCGAGCAGACGAAGGAAAATCCCCCAAAAAAAGAGCCAGCGCTGCAGATGAGCAGATAAGATCTCCAGTTTGCTTTCGAATGATGGGGGACGTCGAGATATCAGTTGGTAGTGAGCTCCTGGCATTCGGCGCGAATGAGCAGCACGTAGGATTTCTACAGATTTTGAGGTGGGTTAGAGGTTAGGGGTCAGAGGCACAGCTATTGGGTTAGACTCCAACCCAATAGCTGTGCCTCAGACGGTTCTCGACCTGTGGGTCGCGGATCCCTTTGGGGGCCGAAAGACCCTTTCACTAGGGTCGCTTAAGAACATCGGAAAACCCGCATTTCCACATTTAGCGCCCAATAATTTTATGGTTGGGGGTTACCACAACATGAACTGTATTAAACGGTCGCGGCATTAGGAAGGTTGAGAACCGCTGGGTTAGAGGTGCCGCTGGCGGATTAGAGCCGCAGCTGGATTAGAGGCGAAGCTACATGTAACTGCTCGGGTCCAGAAGAGATGAATTAGCGCCGCCCGCTGACGCGAATCGAATGCCGCTCCAGAGCTCCAGTGTTAAGCTCTGGAAGTTTTATGTCAGACCGGAAAAGTTGGCTCGCCGTCGGCGATCTAAGAGCTCGCGAAATTTCTTTACGTATGGGCCAGGCTTCCTTCCAATATATACACCCGCCGCCAACGCCGACTGGCTGCTCTGAACGCGGCCACAAGTAGGCTTTCGACAGCGAACCTCTTAGTCAAGCTTAGTTAAGCTGGGCTTGTCTAGCGAAGCGAAGCGCTTTTGGAGCGTCGCGTTTCCAATCGAGTCTCGAGTGGTTGGCGAAGCGCTCGGAAGCGCTGCGAAGCGAGAGCCCGAGCGAGAGGGCGCCGAACGAACGGACGGACGGACGGGCGCCTACGAGCGAGGCGCGATGAACCCCGCAAGATTTATTTATATTTATTTTATTTATTATATATTTATATATGTTTATTTTATTTATTAAGATTTATTTATATTTATATGATATTCGCGTATTATTCGTAGATATTCGCAAACGCAGCGGACATTCGCATTCGTAGATATTCGCAAACGCATCGCGACAAACGGCGATCGCGGGTCTTCGCGCTCCTCTCCGAGCTCCATGCCGGAGTCCCGCACGTGACCGAGCGGGCACTTAGTCCGCACTTCCTGGCGGTTCCTAAATACCCTCGCCGCTTTTGCTCGCTCAGTAGCGCTCAGTGCTCACGTGCAGCGCGCTCATTGGGCGGCGGAGCGCGCCAGTCCGGCTGGGGCGGGACGAGATGGCGGTGGTGTCACGCCCACAAGCGCATGCTAATCGGCCCGGTTCTCCGTAGGTAGCATGTTCTCGCAGCACTACGCCCAAATATGTATTGCCCCCATATCTTCTGTCCATCTCCGAAAACGGATTCGTGAGGTAGTAAGGAAATGATTATGCTGACAAATGGTTGAGCGTGCTGAAGATAAATTAATATAATAAAAATTCCCTTAGCACGGAGGCCTCATGGTCTAGGGGTATGATTCTCGCTTTGGGTGCGAGAGGTCCCGGGTTCAAATCCCGGTGGGGCCCGTACTTTTTATATTTCTCAATAATTAGATTTGTCAGGAGGCCGATAATGCGACAATCTTAATGGAAAATGTCCACACTAAAAGGTCGGAAAAGCTTAATGTGGACATATTTAGCCAATTACGTGTTAAGCACCTCTAGCTTTCTGCATTTAAGGAGATTAAAAGTGAACGTCGGCGTCGTAGGTACTCGCTGCACACTTTCAGGTGAAGGTGTCGGGCTCTCGACATTAGCGTCAGGAATGTTTTGTCTTTACATACAAAGCCCCGTTAAGCCGTAGACTGCCAATGCAACTCCGTCTGCAAGTTCACAAATCCACAAAGATTCTTTGAGGTCCCTTCATTCTTTGGCTCCCGCCTATCTCTCAGATAAAAAAAATCCTAGCTGATTAAACAGCTTCTTTTGTATAGCGACAGAAGAGCCTTTACGGCTATCACCACCGCTTGCACACACCGCTTGCAGTAGCGATAAAGAATCGCCCACTGCAGGAATCGAACCCACGACCTCGGGACCGAAGTCGTGAAAGCAACCGCCTTACCTAGTGTGCCATCACGGCTCACTGATCTATTCCCCCACCAGGCCAAGCATCGTACCACCCGCTTTTCGGAATCCAACAGTCTACAAATACCTCGTACAAACCTTAAATCTTTTGGAGACCGTGCATTTAGTTCGTATGCTCCCGAAGCCTAGAACTGCCTCCCGACCTGCGTCAGAACATCCCCTGACCTGACCACATTTAAAAGGAACCTAAAAACACACCTATTTAGGACAGCAGTGGGACCCTGTGATTCGTCCTTGATGTGCTTAAGCGTGCTGACACTGTGCATGCTGCCACTAACCACATTTGCATGCTGACCCTGTGCATGTCACCCCTAACCATATTATTCATTTTGTTTGTTTTTCAAGCATGATTTTACTTACCATTCAATTGCATTTTCCTTTGCAGCAAATGTAAAGCGCCTAGAAAAAGATTAAGTTCTCTGAGGGCGCTTTATCAAGTACATTATTATTATTATTATGTGGGTGATATGCACGAGAGTTTTGTATAGCGCACTCACAGCCTAAGCGGCTTTCGGTACGCATTCGGTAGCCAACAGACTTCGTCTCACGCAACAAAGAGAAAGTGGGAAGCATAGCAGAGTCAGGAGAGCAGTTGAGGTAGTGAGTAGCATAGAAGTAGCAGTTCAGGACCGCTGAAAAAGATGTGCCACAGTCGGCAGTTGGAGAGTAGTTGTCGTTGCGTAAGAATTGTGGAAGCGAGCCCCACAGTCTAGGACCTGCAGAGCTAAAGCTTCTGTCGCCAACTATCTTTAAGCGGAGGAATGGAACAGCTAATTTATTGTCCACACAGGACCCGAGGACGCGAGCAGGCTGAAACTGATGCAGCAGTTCAGCTAGGTATGAATGAGCCAAGCCGTGGCGGGCCCTGTGCGCAAGAACTTTGCTCTGTATCCGTTGAACAGTCGGCAACCATCCAAGCTCTTTCAGCAAAGGAGACACGTGGTCAAATCTGTTGGATTTTTAAACTACCCTTGCAGCCATATTTGTCATCGGCCGCAGTGGCCCTAGTGGCCTTTTCTCGGTCACCCAGCCGAAAAGGAACTACAATAATCCGAGCCGAGACACAACCGAGGAGCTAGTTAATTTTTTTGCAAGCCACCGTTGTAGACAGATCCTAAGCTTAGATCGGACGTGACGGGTAGCTGTGGAAGCAGTCTTCTTAACGAAGCTTTCAAAATTTAGGCAGATGTCGAAGACTGCACCTAAACTCCGAGCACACGGGGATTGTCACCCAACCCACGGTGCAGTTCCCTCAAAGTGTGCAGTTATGTATCCAACAACAAGGCGGGAGCCTTGGAGTGACAGCCACATCTATACTAATTAATATTATATAATATATAATAATACTATTAATACTATTAATAATATTAATACTAACTATAAATTAATAATACGTATACTAACTTGGATCTGGCAGATAACTGACCAGACATCGAGAAAGAATGACCTTTGCACTTTAACCTTGGATTATGATGATAATGTGATATCCATATTCCTTATTATAATTCGGGAATCGCTAATCCCCGAAGCCATAGCAAGCTGCTAAACTCACACGCTGGACTAACGTCAGCTGATTGGTAAGCCAATTCTCATTGCACTCACCTCATCTCATATCCAATATCCCATCTATGATCGTA